>OY748303.1:4496609-4831374 GCA_963556515.1 Nudaria mundana | reverse complement strand
TCAGCCACGAGATGTAGTCTATCCTCCTCAATCTCCAACCGGCGTGCCGCCGGACGAGCCCAGTAGCTCCTGTGCAATGTGCTGTCATCTGCATAGCAATGAATGCTCCCGAGGGATAGCATATCATTGATATGCAGAAGGAAGAGAGTTGGTGACAGCACGGACCCCTGCGGTACCCCGGCATTCACTTGCAAAAAGCGAGAAGCCTGGCCATCGCAGAGGACCCGCATTTGGCGTTCGTTCAGAAAGCTGGCCATCCAGCTGCACAGTTGAGGAGGTAGACCATATGCCGGAAGCTTGGAAAGGAGCGAAGCATGCGAGACTCTATCGAAGGCTTTGGCGATGTCCAGGCTAATCGCCAAGGACTCGCCGTGCCTTTCCATAGCCCCACCCCAGACATGCGCTACGAACGCCAGAAGATCACCCGTTGATAGTTTTGGCTTGAAGCCGTATTGTCGATCATTGATTAGCGAGTGATCCTCTAGGTATCGCAATGAGCTGCTTATTTATAAGGAGCTCAAGCACCTTTCAAATGACTGAGGTGACAGCTATGGGTCGATAGTTGCCTGGATCGGATCGATCCCCCTTCTCGGGGATCGGTTGTACGTTCGCCTCCTTCCAGACCTCCGGCACGAGCCCTGTAGAGTATGACAGGCGGTACAGAAGCGTTAATACTGGAGACAACTCAGCTGCACATTTTCGTAGCACCACCGCCGGAATGCCGTCAGGGCCACTGGCTTTCCGCGTGTCGAGTGAGAGCAGCACTGCCCGTACATCACATTGCCTGATAGCAATATCAGGCATAGTGTGGCCACAGTTGGCGATGGTGGGGGGCTGCAGGCCTCGGTCGTAGACCCGGGAATTAGCCGCAAAGAGGTCTTCGAGCATATCCGCTTTCTCTTAGGCTTTGTGAGCCAGTGTTCCATCTGGGTAACGCAACGGTGGCAGCGCGGGCTGACAAAAGTTAGATTGCACGGCTTTGGCCAATTGCCAGAATCCACGGCTGCCTGTGGGATGGGAAGTGAGCTCCTGACCAAGCCGCGCGACGCGCTGGGCATCCGCTCTCTTAAAGGCCCTCTTACTGGATTTTGGGTGATCCACAAATGTTTGTTTCGGAGTTTAGGTGTTTTCTAAATTATGTATGTATTTAGAAATTATAAATATATTTATCAGTCGTCTAGATCTCATAGCACAAGCTTATAGCTTAATTTGGGCTAGATGACATTGTGTGAGAATGTCCATAATATTTATTTATTTATTATTTATCTGCGTTAGTTCATTTTCGAGCGCTATAAAAGCTACTTATGTTAATACTATCAGGCGTTACTTTTCGGAAATCCATAGTTAAATAAAATAAATGTAACTACTTTGGAATATTCCGCCACATGCAAATTACCCAACTGTCGTTTTATTATTTTTTGCACGATAACACAACTCTCATATTTATTCTATTTTCAAAATTATTTCTCGATTCTTTCGGCCTAAGTGGGATTGGAGGGCGGACTTGTGCATGAATAAATACGAGAGTTGGGTAATTTGCATGTGGCGGAATATTGCAAAGTAGTTAGATTTATTTTATTTAGCTTCTTATGTTGTTTCCGTTCACTGTATGTATATGATATTACATAAAATTGTAAATACCGTTAGATTATAAAATTGCAATCACACACACACACACACACACACACACACACATATCACGCCTATATCCCCGAAAAGGTAGGCAGAGAAGCATTACACACCCACAATTTGCCAGTATTTTTAGTCCCACGTAATAGAGGGCAAGCCTATTGCCGTTACCGGACACATTTATAATGGGTTATGTCCAAAATGGCCGAATTAATTAAATAAAAAGAAGCAGCAACATTGTAATTTTTGAAAAAATTAAACCCTTTTGCATTGCGATGAAATGTTGATGAAAGGCAATAAAATCTTACGTGCCAGCCGCTGTAGCACAGGCAATTACAGTCCTGGGCGTCTCGGAATAATTTATTTTTTTGAAAAAATTGCTATCAATCTCGCATAATTCATAAAATATATTATAATTAGTGGCGATTGGAAAATAGTAGCCATGAGTTTTGACTTCGAATTCCTTCTCTCAAAATACAATTCCACGCGGGTGAAACCGCAGGCGTACACTAGTTATTACTATGATTGTCTAAACTTGTCCAGGGAACGAGAACGCCTCATCCACCGCGAGGAAGTGTGGCTCGCGTTAGAAGCTAAAGCGGCCGCTAACCCACAGGGAGGTCCCGCAATACGGAACCCGTTGTCGACAATAGGGCTCGCCGACGAGGTACTGCCCACCCTGACGTACCAGAGGATCGAGCAGGAGGCGCAGGAGGTAACTACTCACTTTATATATATTAATATTAGAGATAAAATTTGTATGTAAGTAATCGGGTTAAGCTTTGTATCCACTTTTCAGATAACTATCACACTAATTTAACTGTAATATAATTGTAATATCCCTTTGAAACCCATAAATCGCATCGTTCTCGCGTGAATCACATTGAACGGTCAATGCGTCGTACATGAGTGGATGGCTACCTGATGTAGTGAACGCGTATCCATATAAATCCACCGTCTGTCAAGAAGTCCACGCGTGGACGTTAGATATCGAGGGGGTCCGAAGTTGATGTAGTGAGCGGATATCCCGGATATCCATACAAATCCACTGTCTGGCAGAAGGTCCACTCGTGGACGGTTCGCCACTGAGGCGGTCCGAAGTGAGTGTAGTGAGCGCATATCCATACAAATTCACCATCTGTCAAGAGGTACATGCGTGGACGGCTAGCTATCGAGGGGGTCCGAAGTTGATGTAGTGAGCGGATATCCCGGATATCCATACAAATCCACTGTCTGGCAGAAGGTCCACTCGTGGACGGTTCGCCACTGAGGCGGTCCGAAGTGAGTGTAGTGAGCGCATATCCATACAAATTCACCATCTGTCAAGAGGTACATGCGTGGACGGCTAGCTATCGAGGGGGTCCGAAGTTGATGTAGTGAGGGGATATCCATACATATCCACTTTCGGGCGGAAGGCCCATTCGTGGACGGTTCGCGACTGAGGCGGTCCGAAGTGAGTGTTGTGAGCGCATATCCATACAAATTCACCGTCTGTCAAAAGGTACACGCGTGGACGGCTAGATATCGAGGGGGTCCGAATTTGATGTAGTGAGGGGATATCCCGGATATCCATACAAATCCACTGTCTGGCAGAAGGTCCACTCGTGGACGGTTCGCGACTGAGGCGCCGCATATCCATACAAATTCACCGTCTGTCAAAAGGTACACGCGTGGACGGCTAGATATCGAGGGGGTCCGAATTTGATGTAGTGAGGGGATATCCCGGATATCCATACAAATCCACTGTCTGGCAGAAGGTCCACTCGTGGACGGTTCGCGACTGAGGCGCCGCATATCCATACAAATTCACCGTCTGTCAAAAGGTACACGCGTGGACGGCTAGATATCGAGGGGGTCCGAATTTGATGTAGTGAGGGGATATCCCGGATATCCATACAAATCCACTGTCTGGCAGAAGGTCCACTCGTGGACGGTTCGCGACTGAGGTGCCGCATATCCATACAAATTCACCGTCTGTCAAAAGGTACACGCGTGGACGGCTAGATATCGAGGGGGTCCGAATTTGATGTAGTGAGGGGATATCCCGGATATCCATACAAATCCACTGTCTGGCAGAAGGTATACGCGTGGACGGCTAGATATCGAGGGGGTCCGAATTTGATGTAGTGAGGGGATATCCCGGATATCCATACAAATCCACTGTCTGGCAGAAGGTCCACTCGTGGACGGTTCGCGACTGAGGCGCCGCATATCCATACAAATTCACCGTCTGTCAAAAGGTACACGCGTGGACGGCTAGATATCGAGGGGGTCCGAATTTGATGTAGTGAGGGGATATCCCGGATATCCATACAAATCCACTGTCTGGCAGAAGGTCCACTCGTGGACGGTTTGCGACTGAGGCGCCGCATATCCATACAAATTCACCGTCTGTCAAAAGGTACACGCGTGGACGGCTAGATATCGAGGGGGTCCGAATTTGATGTAGTGAGGGGATATCCCGGATATCCATACAAATCCACTGTCTGGCAGAAGGTCCACTCGTGGACGGTTCGCGACTGAGGCGCCGCATATCCATACAAATTCACCGTCTGTCAAAAGGTACACGCGTGGACGGCTAGATATCGAGGGGGTCCGAATTTGATGTAGTGAGGAGATATCCCGGATATCCATACAAATCCACTGTCTGGCAGAAGGTCCACTCGTGGACGGTTCGCGACTGAGGCGCCGCATATCCATACAAATTCACCGTCTGTCAAAAGGTACACGCGTGGACGGCTAGATATCGAGGGGGTCCGAATTTGATGTAGTGAGGGGATATCCCGGATATCCATACAAATCCACTGTCTGGCAGAAGGTCCACTCGTGGACGGTTCGCGACTGAGGCGCCGCATATCCATACAAATTCACCGTCTGTCATAAGGTCCACCGTGAGGTCGACTTAGGCCTGATTCACACGGGCGTTACTTGGCGTTTTTTTTTTACAAGATTTAGGTTGAAACACATTATGACAGCACGGCAACGGCACCATTCCAACCCAGCAGTTAATGCTGTATATGCTACAACCTTAATCCTGCAAAACAAAGTGCAGTACAATACTATGTGAATCAAGCCTTAGATCCTGCTGCATTATCGTTAAGTTAATTGTTATATTAGTCTCAACATCCTTAATGCCACATGCCTCAAAGCAATTCAATTTATACAACTGTTTACAAAACAGTAGCTCAACTGTCCGTCTATATCATTACCTGTCAAAATCAACGTACCTCCTCTACTTTTAGTTACTCTGTAGTTATAACACGCTAAATCGTAATTTGGCAAAACAAAAGATTTAATTGACAGCTCCTTCAAGAAATGTTCGCTTATACAAACGAAATCCATCATTTAGTTAGACGAACCTATTAAAAAAAAAGTATGCCGACCTCTAATCTATTGTCGAGCACCACATTTATGATGCTTCTTTTTTTTTTGAAGAAATCTTATCGACCTTTGTTTTTTTTTGTATTTCCAGCTCAGAAAACAAGGCTACAACGCCAGCAAGCCCCTTTTACGTAAAAAGTCCGAGTTGCCAGCCGACTCGACCACTGTCAAAGCGTTGATTGACCACAAAAGAGCCGACGCCTATCTCACCACGCCGCCTGACGTCAACCAGTGCTAGCGGACAACACTAGGATATATCTTATACGGTGGGATTATAGACTGACAGACAACACTTAAATGCACTATTCAATAGTGACAAAATAACATTATTTTTAAATACAGAACAGTGATGTCACATGTCAAAAAAAAAAACAACAGGCTGTATAATCAAGATACTTGTGCCTAAGTCTGCAATAAACCACCAAAAAAAAAACTAAAACGAATTTTAAAAATATTCAATGGCCTCGTAGCTAATCAATAAAAAAGAAAGTTATATCGATGTTCGTGTCGATAAGTGGGAGCGAGAGGACGCTATACGTGTGACGCGAGTTTCGCGTTGTGGTTATATTGGATAGTTAGTAAACATATTATATAAAAAAAAATATGTAGTGTTTTGTTGATGTTTTATATCCACTCGGGTCGATAACGTTTACGAATCGCGGGATTTCCAACCAATCAGGCGGCCGTGAATTTTGAAATGGCACACGCTGATTGGTCGGATGTCACGTGATATTGCTACTTTAAATGTAAAGCACTGCTATAAATGTATTGTAATAATGAATTTTTTAATCGTAACGTTCGTCGACCATTTAATTGTGTGAAAGCATTACGAGAGTATGATTCAGAGAAATTGTTTTCTTTCTGTGGCCTTTTGTAAAATTAATATTGCCTATCGTTCTTATTAAGCTGTGTTCACATTATCAGTGGCGGAATCTGGAATCCGCCAATGTGATTCTTGCGACTGAATCTGTAAGTCTATTGTCTATACGCGAGTGATAACGTGGACATGGCTTTACGTTTCAAAATCATATGATTAGAGAGTAAACAGCAAAATTGTGTCATCTCTTTCTAATATATGGGTGACAGTTGATAAATATTTAAACATGAAAACATTTTTAAAAATTATAATTTTTTATTAATAAAAAATATTAATTCAAATTAATTACGCAAAAATAAGCCTAACCAATAATTATGTAAACGTTAAATTGCGTTGACTGCTTCGGTGACTTAGTCGGTTTTGCACCCGCTTTCGACGCCGGAGTCTCGGGTTCTATTCCCGCTCGGACATAATATATACGTTTTTACCGAAGTCTGGATGTTTCCTATATATAATATGTATGTATTTACAAAAAAAAACTTTTTTATATCAGTTTATCTAGTACTTATAACACAAGCTCTCCTTAGTTTGAAACTAGATGGCGTTGTGTGAATTGTCCTAATATATTTATTTATTTATTATTATTTTTAAATTTTTCAAAATTATTTACGTTCACTTAGTTTTAAGTGGTCGGAGCCGGAGGAGCCTTTTTGCCACAGGAAGGAAATTCACCTACTGTGTCTATAGTGTATCTATGGTGTATCCATATTATTGCTCGCATACCAGTTCTATCATCTAGAATATTAGAAAGAGTTGCACACATTTAAAAATCAGGGTCGACTTATAAAAGTAAAAACAAAATTATGTTTGTCAAATGCGAACAGTGAGTTAGGTTTTGGAAAGAGATTCAGGAAAGTATTTTTGTTACTGAATTACTCGTAAACTGTTGATCAGATTTAAATGAAATTTAACACATGGATAGATTATTTCCTAAAGGAATTTAATTTTAAAATCTTAACTCACTGTACTAGTTTAGTATGGACATGCCTGGAGTTTTAATTTCTATATCACTACAAAATATTGTAAAACTTTTACAAAGGTTTCATACTTTACAAGCTAATATAGAAGTTTGCTATTATGTTTGTCTGTTCACGTCATAATTTGGCTGACATTTCTCGTTTAATCAGTAGTTGTATCTTAGTATAAATATTTTTTTGTCTCGATTCTGTTAGCCAATCACAGAATAATATAATTCAGAATAGATATATATTTGTCTTGCCGCGAACCGACAGGTTGATCACATTTTCATATATCATCATATATTCATTCAATGATTTCGCAGTAGATTGAGGTTACGTCACCAAAATACACGTTTTAAAATTTTCTGAGTTGTCATCGATTGATTAGATCACCGCTAGTTGTGCTGACACCAATGTAGATTGAAAGGTTTGGTCTAAACCTCAATAAACAGTATTGCCAGACCTTAACCACAAGTCCAGCAACACTTCATTTAGCATTTACAGGCAACATTATTATTTATTAAATATTTTAACATGTAACATTAAACACCATTCCACAGCAATACCACCTAGGAAATGTTTGAAAAAAAAAAATAGCATTCTAGCCGATTTAAATAATTTAATTTAGATTGTAATCATGTTGTTTTAGACGCCATAATGTTTAAGAAAATGAAAATAATCACACAACGATTGATTGAATATGGATCGTACTAAGACCGGATTGACAATTGCAATTGTTGGTTATTATTTTTTTTATAATTTATGGGGGAAATGTTATAATTTTTATGTGTATAAAAAATAAAAGCAGTATATATCAACTCTCGCTCTGGACAATTTTATTTTATTAAATTAAAAAATAACCATTATCATTATATTATTATTATTATGTTGATGACGTAATATCGTTTGTGCAGCCAAGATAATATTGGTGTGAAATATTCAACGCCATGGATGTTCATGGAAAGATTAAGTATTTGGCAATGTGGGTTATCGGTATTGCCGATTACCGAGCGTCCTGGGTATGCCCTCGGAAGGATGACCCCGGGGCGCCGAGCGACGGCCAGCTGCTTCTGTGAAGGAGGGGATTACGATTTCATAATTGCGTACCTACTCAATTTATGAATAAATGCCACTTATACATATTCGTAAGTGAGATTTATTCACATATTATTAGCTGTTGCCGAAGAAAACCTGTCTATTTTCACCAGAACCGCGTTCAAACAATTGGTCAGTTTCAATGTTTTCGGAGCGTAATACGTGAAGGCAAACTTCTTCTCATGTAACGCTCGAGGGAGTGAACTCGACTTTGGAGGCTGTCTCTCAATGGGGTGATGCTAATTTGGTCGAGTTCAACCCCTCCAAAACACAGGCTTGTCTTTTTTCGGCGAAACGGAGTCCATTCCAACTGACTCCGACTTTCCGGAATGTCCCCGTTCCGATTAACGACCGTCTTGGGCTCTTAGGGCTGGATCTCTCATCCAGTCTAAATTTCGGTCGCCACATTGAGTCCATAGCAAACACTGCTGCCAAAAAACTTGGTATCCTCTCTAGGGTGAGACGGTACTTCACTTCGGAGCAGCTCTTAAATCTTTACAGAGCTCAAGTTCGCTCTTGCATGGAATACTGTTCCCATCTCTGGGATGGGTCTGCTAGATATCAGCTGGATGCTTTGGACTCGTTGGAGCGCCGAGCGAAGAGGATCATAGGCAGTGACTCAATTGTGGGGGCAAATCTTCAGAGCCTAGAACACCGTAGACGAGTGGCCTGCCTTTCGGTTTTTTATCGGTTACATTTCGGTGAGTGCGCGGAGGTTTTACATGACCTGATACCCCCTTCCCCTTTCCGTCACCGAACGACTAGGCGCGGCGAGCAGTTCCATCCTTATGTTGTAGACATTCCTCCATTACGTACGAAGCGATTTGCCTCTTCTTTCATTATGCGTACGGCTAAGGAGTGGAACTCTGCCGAGGTCAGTTTTTCCGGAACGCTATAATCTGGACATCTTTAAGGTCAAAGTGAACAGACACCTTCTAGGCAAACGTACCATCGTAGGCCTCATCTTCGCCTTCCATCAAGCGAGATTGAGGCCAAACGTAAGCCTATTTTTCATAAAAAAAAAAAAACGCAACCTCAATATCTTTAGTAAAGATTTTTATTTATAAAAAGTGATAGGTACATTTTTTAAATGTCTATCTGTTTTGAAGAATTCCGTTTTAAAACTTGGGGAACCTATGGTGATTTCTTTAATTTAATTTTTATTATATCATTGTAGAGATTGCCAAGGTGTTGGTCTTTTTATTTTATTTATTTTCAACAGGGACACAAGAGTTACACATTTAAGTCAAAAAGAAACATTACACCAAAGGCAAGACTGCTTCGGACCAAAGAATTTTAAAATTGTACCATAGATAAATTCCAAATCTGAATTTGAAAATGAAACGAAAGGTTCGCGCTAACCTTTCAATGTTCGGAACAACGGTTTTAACGACGACTCATAAAAAGTACTCTGGTCGACACCTAGTGTCGCTTGCGTGTGGCAGCACTCGACGCTAGTGTGGACACTTCTAGCTCAGAGCAGAGGTTCAAAATTCGTGACACTTGTGTCCGACATTGCGCAAGCCCTGTCTCCGCCACAGGGACATTGACACTAGTGTCGCGACAGTGTACACACGCCCTCAAGTGTTGTCGTGTAATAAAATAGATAGTGTCAGTCACCATGCAGCTCGACTCAGTCTAGTAAGACCACGGGTCTCCCATAAAATGCTTGACGCTGCGTTCGACTTCAGAGTCAACGTTCAGATCGACGCGCCACATCTTGCCGGGCAGAGATGCCACTCCCACACATTGGATAGCATGTTCGCGAGAACCGAGCGTTTTAAACGTTCGTTTTTCTGCCGAACGATAGTGGCCTGTGGAACGCCCTGCCTGTGCACGTGTTTCCTCCCACATATAATCCTGGGTTCTTTAAGCGGAGCGTGAAGAGGTACATCAGTAGGTCGTCAAGTCGAGGGCCACTCTCTATAGTATTGTGTGCTAGACGTCGTCACGACTTACCACCAGGCGGGCGGCGTCAATTTGGCGAACCAAATATAAAAAAAAAAAAAAAAAAAAACGCAAGGCATTGCGTCTGCGGTCACTACCAACTACCACCCTTATTCATAATAAAACGCTATTATTAAAAATTACTAGTTAAATACCTTATTAGTTACACATGCTATCTTTAAGAAGAGCTCAAGAGAATCTTCTGTATTTATCTGGTGTACAAGAGAACAGATTGTCTCCCTTTCTTTTATGAAAATCAGTACTATTTTAAACCTCCGATCACGTCACTATGACGTCACCAACATGGCTGCCAATCCCATTGTCATCTGGCGCGGCAAATATTTATAATCACAAAGTAGTACATAGGTACCTATACTTCTTTTAATAATAATTATTAGACAGTATCGTATGCCTACTTATTTTGTCATGTATTACCTAATTCCTTATATTTCAGCGAGTGACTGTACTAGACTTATAAGAAATAAAATTATTAAATCTAATAATATTTTCCAATACGCTACGTACCTACAACTTTTTGATAAAATAAATAAAATGTACCTAAGTCTTGAACGGTTACTTGCTGCTGTATGTCTGTGTGATACGAGAACGAACTCACATATTAGATTATTTGCATAGTTACGCTGTTCAAAAAATTTATAAATTTTGTATAAATGTTTATAACGATAATATACTGTTGATAACTAAAGATATGTAATAGAATCACATATTGCAAGGTTCTTATGATCGTTATAATACAAAGTTGTGCAAATAACATGAGTTTTATTTTTTGCCTACATAAGTAAGAGTGTGCAAATATCATTAGCGCGATGTAGGATTTTTCACAATAACTAACGCGGGTAGAAACCGCAAATCATATTAACGAAATTCAAAATAGGTATTCACCGATACAAGACATTATCTTTTTAATATGTTGTATAGAAACGCCAAGTGACACATACAAACCAACAAACAACTAATGTGTCTGTCTGTTCACAAACGAATTAAGTAAGGGAGATGTATAAAAATCTATTTGATCATTGAGTAAGGTGTCCACATCTCTTCTAACTATTTCTAGCCTTTCCCAAACACTCAACTTGAACCCTTTCTCACATAAGCGTAAAACTCTAAAGGTGTTATTATTGTTCAAGGAATGACCGGTGTCAAGGAGATGCTTCGCGAAGAGGGACTTCTCTGGACAACCGTTGCGGAACGCTGATATATGCTCTCTGTATCTGACCTCAAAGGACCTACCAGTCTGCCCTACATACTGCATATCACAACCATCGCAACTCAACAAATAAACACCTGATCTGCGTGAAACCGACACTAAATCCTTAATATAATCATATATAATATTTTTATTGCTTCCACGTAATAGGGGCACGCCTTTTGTCGTCATTTAAATACAGACACACAAAATCACATCTTTATACCCTAAGGTAAATAGCGGACGCCCGCCTTACAAAATTAATAAAATTTTAAAATTTATTTTATTTATTTCGGGCAACCAATAAAAATGTTACAGTTGGCATAAACTTGTTCTACGGCCCATAGATAAACTTAAAACCTTAAAACTAAGAATACAAAAATTGTGTTAGTGATAGAATCTTAAGACTAGTGTTAGTAAACACTTCACTATCGCACTTAGGTCTTTTTGTGTACCGGAGGTAATGATCCGCGGAAGCGACGGAATACCACGCCCTGTGGCCAGAAGTTTTCCTGCATGACGAGGCTCAGGCTAGTTTTGGGCACTCGCACCACGAACGACAGGAAGCTGACGTTACGGCTCGACCACTCGACTCCAACAGCTATACTCTCGGCGTGAAGTTGACCTTCACGCCTCGGCGTGAAGCAGGCGTCCGCTAGTTATAAAATCTCGACGTAAAGCTCCGAACGAAACGAATTTTAGAATTCAGTTAAGTATATGAAATCTCCCAGATTCAGATGATTCGACGCGCATAAGTGTACCTACAAGTACTTACATGACATTTTGTATTCTAAAATTCGATGTGAACACTTGTAAAGATAATCAAAGATGGTTATTTTAATACTATTTATTGATAATTTATAAATCTTATTTAACTTACATTAGTGGTAAGTATAATAATAGTACCTAGGTATACAAATATGTCCAATAAGCATTGTTTTTTAATAAACCCGTGATCACAGATTATAATTTTACACAATTGAGGTGATTTAGACGCCCAAGTATACCTCACCTGCCGATCAACGGACAAGGCTCTGACGGATAACGTACCATTACGATCTGGGCAGCACACAACAACAAAAACATGCCTGCAGCAGGTGCAAGACCGGTCTTCTATGTGATTTGTATGGATTTCTGGTGGTCTCAGCAGGTGAACGGTCTCAGCAGGTGAACGGTCTCAGCAGGTGAACGGTCTCAGCAGGTGAACGGTGGTAAATAAGCGATCATTACGAACGCGGCAGCAGAAGCTGCCGATCGTCGATTGTCAGTGTCACTGCGTCACAGAATAGGGAATAGTACTTACACACAGAACTTGCACTCCGACGTTAATTAAAGCACATTCTTTTGTTTACGGAGAACATCATTCGAACGTTAAAGTTGTCAGTAAAGTAAAATATATACCAGCATAATTTGACCAATAATTATGACGTTAATGCCTCAATATCAACTCTATGGTCAATGCCGTGTCACAAACAAGAGACAACCCTTACTGATTTACAACTTCAAGTTGTCGCTGACGTGTCCCTGCCTATCCCGGCGGGGATGCATGTATGTTAGGGAAAATTACGTTAATTCAAATGCAGGTCTTTTTTTTTTTAATTCCGCGGCCTATGGCCGCGGCCGCTCTAACGTCCGTTGCCTGGCGTCTCTGGTTACAAGCAGAACGTATTTCCAGTGGCGCCCGGCCAAATGCAGGTCTAAGTTAAAATGGCTCTACGTTTAAATGGGATGGTTTTTAATTTATAAATAACAACGCTCATGGATGTTATTTATCATAATTTTATACAAATAATTACATATTATCGCGTAACTCTTAAAATAGATTATACTTATCTACAAATGAAGCAGATTTCTCTACAGATAGTAAAAATATAAAAATTCAGTACATAGTGTCTGCCCAAGCGCTTTAATCGAAATGAATAAAGTTATAACTTTACGGTTGTATGGGAATCTTATCAACCTATGAAACCTTCAAGCCTATGAAGAGACCTCAAGACGATTGAATATAAAGTCGACTGTAACATAATAATCAATAACTTACACCAGTTTAAAAACCCTATCTAGATCTTATCAAATTTAGAAGGTACATAATTATGTACCGATAAAATACATATATTTTGTAAAATATATACTTCATATACATAGAACATCACTCAATTTCCGTAGGAGGTTGTCCAATTTTCTGAAGGAAACCGTTTTTATTTCATATCAACTATAATAAAACTAAGTTATTGTCACTCACTTAGTACCTATATAACTGATATAAACGATATTGAATCGTTATGATATTAAAGGTACGATTACAAAAACTTAAATGTCATCGGCAGGACTCGAACCCACGGCCTTTCCCTAACAAGGAATAGCTCTGACCACTGAGCTACGATGACCAATACCGACATCATCAAATCTTTTGGAGTGCGAGTCGGAATCGCGCACAAAGGGCTCCGTACAGAAATGACAAACGGCATCACGTTTGTTGTATGGGAACCCCCTTTCTAGATCGCGCCATTAAGGTTAAGAATAGTAGAAACAAACTCATTAGGTACTTTCAAATCCGCCGGGCACCACTGGAATTTTTTTCAATGCTTCTCAGAGGCTTACGTAGGCAACGGACGTAGGTGCGGAATAAAAAAAAAATTCAGATAAAGAATTATATTTATTGCTTTCAGACGTTTCGGTTGGATTGCTACAACCTTGGCCACGGGTTGACTGATGATCACTATATGTTGAACACACACTTATCAGAGCCAAACGAAACGAATTTTAGAATTCTGTATATTACTGTCAAGTAACCTCGCACACTTAAATCGTCCGAATCTGGAAGAAAATTCATAGAAGAGAATTCTAAAATTCGTTTCGTTCGGCGAAGATAAAGGGATGGTCAAACTCATCCATCACATGCGACGCATTATGACATCTAAACAGAATCTGGCCTATATACAATTTATTTATATTATTACACTAGTCATTCACCACGCTGTCTCACGCGTCCCCGCGCCAGACTCGCGTGTCCCCATGCTATCCCACGCGTACGACGCTGTCACACACGTTTAGTGTCATAGCGCGTAGATAACGTAAACGTCAGACGTCGTAAGACGTAGGACCAGTGTGTCGCTGTCTCCCACGTCGCGTGGCATACGTCGTATGTGAAGGAACAGTGTGTTTTAAGCTTGAGTGTGCGTTCACCATTAGGCCCTATAATTAAGTTTCAGTGCTAGCAATGCAGATACTAGCATTTTAATCATAATAAAAGTAAGAGCTTTTAAAGTAAATAAGTATATTTCTGATTAAGAAAAATCATTTAACATATAAATTGATTTTATATAAATATTTTTTTTTTACAAATGTATATTTTTTTAAACGTTTAATAATTTTTACATTTGTACAAAGGAGTATTAATAATATAATATAAGGAAATGATACTAAAAAAAATAGAAATAGACTAAGATAGGATAAACCGTCAAGTGCGAGTCGGACTCGCGCACAAAGGGTCCCGTACGGAAATGGCAAACGGTTTCACGTTTGTTGTATGGGAGCAACCTTTATAATATCTATTAGGTATATTCTTTTTTATTAGTATTTGTTGTTATAGAGGCAACAGAAATACATAATCTGTGAAAACTTCAACTTTCTAACTATCACGGTTCATGAGATACAGCGTGGAGATAGACGGAGGGACACAACTTCGATGTCTACGACTGTGGTCTTGGTAGCCTAGTTACTCAGAGCATTCCTCACATAAGGGAACTCGGTTCAACTCCAGTTTAAGACATTCGTTTCAGCGATTTAGTTTGTAAAATATATGAAAAGTTTACCATACTCGTTGCTGTAAGAACAAATGCGTTCAGGAAATATGACATATGACATTTTTGAATTCTGTGTCCAAATATAAAGATAAAGCCGCGGACAGTAGCCACTATTTTCATATCAATAATGGTAACATAATATTTATTCAGTAAAGATACAACATAGATAAATCATTTATCGGTTTCATTCATTAATGTCCTGATTCCACGAGCGTTATTTTAACGCGCGTAAAAAATACGTCGAAATAGATAAAATGTTCATAAGGCAGCGGATTAAAATCGCGACGTATTTTTCAGGGCAGTGTTGTATTTTAAGCACTGGGTGTTGAGCGCAAGGTTTAATTTCACGCAAACCCGGCTGGCGTTAAAAAAACGTCGCGATTTTTTAACGCCCGTGGCAACGGGGCCTTTGTGTTCAAAAAGGTCCTTGTGCAACTGAATTGAGTGACTTTTTTCGCCTTTTAGAGTATGTACTAGGATCTCATCTCTATAAATAGGTGTTTCAAGAACTAAAAAGGGGCAGTGTACAAAAGTGTTACAATTTATTTTTTCCTAGTACTAAGCTGGTGTGTAAGCTGTTGTATCTCGTCGTGTTGTTTCGTCAGCTGTTCGTTGAGACCAGCTATATGTTCTGTGAGGACGGACAATTGCTCTGTATAATTGTCTGTTAATGAGTCCACCTCTTCTACCTGTAAAGATATATAACAAGAATACAAGTAAATACCAATAGATGGCGCCACTCGCAAGCTAACTGTCACTGCAGTTGTAGTAACAATACTGGCAGTTATTAAAAGATGTCGCCTCTATCAAGTTAGCTGGCGGTGTTAAGGTACTACTGGGATCGATGAATTTTTATAATCAACAAATGTTTCAGATATTTCATTAATAAAGATGAATGCTAATGCTAGAAATTTAAGATACATGCTACATAATATATTAATTAGACTGCTTCGGTGGCGTATTCGGTAGTCTCGGGTTCGATTCCCGGTCGGAACAAACTTTGTGTGATGACATATACGTTTGTACCGAAGTCTGGATGTTTCCTATGTATAATATGTATGTATTTACAAAAAAAATGTTTATAAGTATTTATATCAGTTTATCTAGTACTCATATCACAAACTGCTTAGTTTGAGACTAGATGGCGTTGTGTGAATTGTTCTAACATATTTATTATTTAATCATGTCTGTTTCCTTTCTAGGACAGAGGCATAATATACGCTTTACGCTGGATGTGTCTGATACTCAGTTTACCTAGCTCGCGTTATGTAGTAGAGAGGCATAACGCTAGTTAGACTTACTTCGATACAGGCCAATAGCTATAAAGATCAACTTAGATTTAGTCTTTTAGCGCTTTCTTAACTCAATTCTTAAGAACGAACTTATTACGAACACAAACCTATTGGAACGAAGTTCCTAATCGCGCGGTGCGAAAGGGGGCTAGACGGAAAACATTAAGAGAAATGTGGGTCCGACACTTTTTGCTATGCTATTGTTGTAAGCCGGGCGGGGCGTGTGCGTGTTTCTGTCTGTCTATACGTATATATATATATATATATATATATATATATATATATTATTAATCGAAAGGAAAGAAACAAACTTCGTTCCATCCGGGTGTCCCTTGACACCTCTCAAGTTTTATATGTATCCTTATAACTAATATTATAAATGCGAAAGTACTAATATATGCGGGTGGAACCGAGGTCCTCAGCTTGTATATATCTATAAGCATAACGCAATATAATTTAGGTATAAAGAGAAGTAATCCTTATGCGCTTAGACTTAGGCAAACAGATACTTAGGCTAAAAGCTAATCGAAAATGAAGTTTAGGCATAACGCGAGCTATAGGTAAACTGAGTATCAGACACATTCAGCGTAAAGCTAATATACGCCCATTTCCCGAAAGTAACTTGTAGTATACCGTATATCCCGGTCTACACATTCGACGAAACAAAACGTTATTAAATGTATTTACGTTGACATGTACAAAGCCACAGCAGATATGAAATATCGAATGTAACATAAAACCTCTTTGATTAAACGGGCTATAAACTTATACTAGCAAAGGTTTATATTGTAGTTTGTTTGTTTGATCATAATAAACTGTCGTACTATATTAGGCTACTTTTCTATGTATACTAATATAATATTATAAGAATTTGTTTGTTTGCTTGAACGCGCTAATCTCAGGAAGTACTGATTCGATTTGAAAAATTTGTTTTTTGTTGAAAAGTGCATTTATCGAGGAAGGCTATAGGCTATATTAGCATTGAAATATGTTTCAAAAACGGGGGAAAAATATTTATTTTTGAACTTCCGTTGCGTGCGCTGGCCAAACGGTTAACGTTATGTTAAAATATTGTTCTAAAGAATTGTCTCTCTTTAAAAGCGCTAAAAAAAGTCCGCGGTAGCATATCTTTTAAGGTTCACTCATTATAACATTAAAAAACGAATTTAATTTCAATGATATATTATTGAAATTAAATTCGTTATATTTATTTGATTATTTGAGAAGCTAGATGTTATTACGGGTGACGCGACGGGAACTATAATTACAAGCGACGAAAACCAAAAAAAAAACCGCGAACGAAGCCGCGGGCGACGGCTAGTGTATAATATGTATTTATGTAAAAACATAAAAGTATGTTTATCAATCGATTAGATCCCATAGCACCAGCTTATATTAGCTTAATTTGGGCTAGATGAGTGTGAGAATGTCAAAAAAAAATTATAGTTATTTATTTATTTTGTGATAATGATAGATTCCCGTGAGGAACTGAAATGAGGAAACTAACACGCAAGTAAAGCTACGAGCATGAGTTAGTGTTAAATAACTTAAACAATCTTTACTCTTAACACGAATACGGAATTAACACGAAATACGACATAGATTTAAAATCTTCTTATTGCCTGACGTTTCGACAAGGTTACACTGGCCGTGGTTACAGGCTGCTGTTTTAACAAGTTTTAAATATTAAAACTTACCAATCTGTTGATCAAATTATTTTTTTGGTCTAACGAATACTCTTGGGCCGTTTTATCACTCTCCATCACACGAAACTGTGATCGCAGCATCTCGCACTGTGGGACATAGTAACAATGTAAGTTCAATTCACACATATCTGTGACGCCTCCGATACAGTTCATTATTAGTGATTTATCAGTGCACAATATTCTTTCATACATTTTCTATGAACGCATGCAACCCCACATGTCAGTCTATTTCTTTTTTTAAAAACGTGGCTCCATCTATATTCGTCGATGATTTCGCCAATGTCAAGGTAATGCTTGATTATTCCCGCACAGAAGAACTAGTTACTCTGAAGTTGTTCCCGGTGCGGAACAAGGAAATGTTGTTCGGTATTGTAATTGAGCGTTTGGGCCTGGATTGTTGCCTAGCGCCTGAGGTAGCCTAAAAGGCAACCACACACGCTCCGCAAAAACCCAAGTCCATGTCAGTGTTAAATACGACTCAGTCATCACGAAACTGACTCTGCGATATTCATAGGAGATGTATGTAAGAATATTTAGCACTGATACTGACTGAACTGTGTCGGACAGAAATGAGGTTTCACTGATATGTTTGAATCGACCTTTAATTACGCACAAAATCACGTCTTTTCCTCGAAGTGGTAGACAGAGACGATCGTTACGCCCACATTTCGGCAATGACTTAAGACGAGCGGGCGAAGTCGCGGGCGTCCGCTATATAGTACTTAATACAAAATCTCAAGATAAAAAATAGTTTCAAATTAAGGAATACTTGTGCTAAGCGTGGACATGAGGTAATAAATGGGGCGCTAAACCGGAAAAGCATAAAAAAACGTTATTGGAATTATTTTCCCGCAAAATCCAAAATAAAAATTGTATAAGGAACACTTGGGCAAAGTTTCATGAACATCGGATAAAGTCCGGAACACACATACAGATTCGAGTGCACGGACGAAAGCAAAATTTTCCAATCTCGAAATGTAAACGCTTCGCTCTCAGCCAAAAAGAAAGTTGGTTGCCAAGTTCACATAGCCATGTTAACGTCCTGTTATGTTAATATTGTACATAATTACTATTAGGTACATAAAATCTTTAGGCTGGTTTTTGATATTGACAATTGTCATTAAAAATATGTAAAGCTGGGTAGTGAGGATGAAACCATTTGGTTTTCGCAACCATGACGGTAGCACCCCAGATGCATACAAACTTGGTACCATTGGCGGTGCTACCATTTAGAACACTTGGCCATATAGATAATACACATTGTGCATAGCTTCACCATAGAGTAAAAAGGTTAGTTCCCCGAAAATTCTACCGTAATTCGTACTACTTCCATCGCGTAGTGCATGTAGGTATTTCACATTAACCGTCGACGAATAGACGCATGGATCTCAACTACAACGTTATATGTGGATATCAACATATTATCTTCATGAACTTACTATATAGTTTATAGATATCTGTGGATATCAATCTATTTGGGAATCCAAAATGTTACGACAACCATCAAAAATGGGAGATTGGTCCGTCAATTTTGACAAATGATGGTTGAGAAACCCAAATGGTTATATCGTGAATGTGGACCTTAAGTAAATGTCATTTTATATATATGTAGGAAAAAAAGGTGTGGTTTTGTTAATGATTATGGAATTTAGATAATGGTTTTATAGTTGTTTACTAAGATAAATAGTGTTTATTAACCATGAGAATCGTCGTCAAATAAAGATTACTTTACATATATTTATAACTTGTTGTTACGATCTTACCAAATAGGGCTTGTAAAAGGGGGAACATGTTAGTGAAGGTGAGCGCTGACTAGTCGCAAGGTGGCCACTCTAAGCCTACAACTGAGTCGCAAGTCTCAGTCGTCTGCGATGTATTCCCCAATTTATCACACGAGTGATTAGTATTAGATCTCGTGAATTCTTAAATTTAGCCCACATGACCTTTGTTACTTACCTCTTTAACATAATGTTCAGTCTTGCTTTTCAATTCATCCATATCAACGTTCAATTCACTTATTTTATTTCTAAAATATGTCTTCATCCTGTCCTCTCTCTCTTCGACTTCGTGGCTTAGTAGGAAAGGGACAACAAGACTTCCGAGTAGACCGGTGACCCTACCCTCGGAATCTACCGAAGTTTCACCGAAGTTATTGAAGTCGCCCGAGTCATGACCGTCGCCGCGACGTCTCTGCGACGCCGCTACGTATTTTCCTAACTCTAATTGTAGACTCTCATTCTCCATTCGGAGTATTTCGTATTCCATTTTTAATTTTTGATTTTCCTGGTGATCACAAACACGCCACATTTACACAAAAACCGAATTCAATTACCAAAACTAAATAATTATCGGAACGGTCAGTAGCAGTAGCATTCAATTAAAACATTAAAAATCGGTTCATTCAGTCGAAAGACTTGAAAAAAAGAAAAAATATATACGTTTGAATTTAGAACCTCCTCCTTTTCTTAAAGTAAAAAAAAAGAAACCTTATTTTTAATAATAATAATTGTAGAGAGAAAAGCTTTGATTCTGTAATTGGATTGAATAGGCTCTGAAAATATACTAAACATATTTTGATTTTTTTTTAACTAACATGTAGCTCTATTATCCCTGAGTGTTATAAGATACTTTTATCCCTGTAATGAGTATGCCACTGTCATCCTTGAGCTCCCAGGTTCGACTCCGGGTCGAATCAAATATTTGTGTGATCTAGAAATGTTTGTTTCGGAGTCTGGGTATTTTCTATGTATATTTAGCAAGAGAAAAGTGCAGCCGAATTGCAGTTAGACTGGAAAGCCGACCCCCGATGATGATGATTTAGTATGTAACCAGCCAGTGTGTAACAAATATTAATAGTGAGTCAACTCGGTGGAGGCTGTGTGTAACTATGTGGTGTGAATGAGCGCGGGGCAGTTGCGCTATTAATAGTGAGTTAACTCGGTGGAGGCTGTGTGTAACTATGTGGTGTGAATGAGCGCGGGGCAGTTGCGCTATTAATAGTGAGTCAACTCGGTGGAGGCTGTGTGTAACTATGTGGTGTGAATGAGCGCGGGGCAGTTGCGCTATTAATAGTGAGTCAACTCGGTGGAGGCTGTGTGTAACTATGTGGTGTGAATGAGCGCGGGGCAGTTGCGCTATTAATAGTGAGTCAACTCGGTGGAGGCTGTGTGTAACTATGTGGTGTGAATGAGCGCGGGGCAGTTGCGCTATTAATAGTGAGTCAACTCGGTGGAGGCTGTGTGTAACTATGTGGTGTGAATGAGCGCGCGGCATTTGCGCTATTAACTAGTTCCATAATAAACCTTAAACATACCTGATCTAATGTATGTGCCTTCATACTAAGCTGTTCAGCTACATTCAAATCGTCAACTGAACTTAATGCATCCTCACTGCCGACCTGTAAAGAGTACATTTAATTTAGGACAAATATGGCAACTCAGAAAAAATCGCATGTTAGCAACATTATATTTGTCTCTGATCTAAATGACCAAAACAGCAAAAACCTAGGTAGGTGGCTCACGGTAACCTTAGTAGTGCAATCTAGAAATTATAATATGAAGCAAAGATTGTATAATGTCGGTATTGGTCACCGTAGCTCAGTGGTCAGTTTTAACGAAAGGCCGTGGGTTGGATTCCTACCGAAACATTTCAGTTTTAGTGATTTATTCATAATTTGTATCTAAACCTTTTAGTTTACGACTTTTTTACATGGCATCATTTAGCCCGAAGTAAGCTAATATGTATAAGATTATATTTTGTCCTAGATCTGAATACGTGTTATAATCTATATATATAATACGCCAGTGAAGCCACTTCTCCTCCTAAACTAAGAGTCGCACAGTCAAGTGTGACACACCGTTGGAAAGGTCGTGGTCTCAAGTGGTGCGATAAGATTAGAAATTTGACAAAAAGTTAAAAAAAAAAAAAAATGTTACTTGCGTTTGATGTAGTTTGCGCTAAGGGTTGCTAGTTTTATTTATTGGCAATGGCAATACATCATGAAATGTTACCATAATCTATAACTATACAAATTATTATTATTATTCCATTTATTCAAATTATACTCTTAACATACATTTTTTTACAATATTTATATAAAAAGTTATGTACATTTAATATTATAAAAAAATCCATGTCAGACCACCACCAGTAGCGGAGCAGAGCCCTGAGCTGTTGATCGAGATTCTTCGCTATTAGTCCATTTGCCGAAACGATTATCGGGACAATGATCGTCGAGTCTACGTCCCATATGGCGGTTATCTCGAAGGTCAGATCGAGGTACTTAGAAAGTTTGTCCTTCTCTGCCTTAATGAGATTCTCGTCATGCGGGACGGCGACTTCGACGAGCACCGCCCGGCGCTGAGCCCGATCAACCAACACGATATCAGGCCTATTGGCAACAATAGTCCTGTCCGTGATGATTGATCGGTCCCAGTAGAGCAATGCACGACCATTCTCGAGAACTGGCTCTGGTGTGTACTTATAGTACGGTATCTCGGACTCAATAAGGCCGTATTGAAGAGCAAGTTGCTGGTGGATGATCCTGGCCACTTGATTGTGCCTATGCATGTACTCGGTGTTAGCAAGATACGAACAACCGGAAATAATGTGACGAAGTGATTCACCAGGACGGTGGCGTACCGTCCTTAATGATATATTTCCTATAGTTGTTCGTCTTGATAACCTCATCTGCAATTGCACAGGCAAAACCTTCAGTTTCCCCAAAGAGGTCACTGAAACGCAGCCAGTTCACCGAAGCGAGCAGGTCTACGTCGGGTCCTGTTAAGACCCGGTAGAACCGCCCGTGTAGCTCCTTACTCTTCCATACATCCCTACGGTCTTCAGTACCTAGCACCTTTGGTTTATGCCAGTTCTCGTTAGCCAAGGAAAGAGGTGTCAGGCCTTTGTCAACCATCACAACATCGCAATGAATGCCACACCCATTCTGTAGGAAGTAATTCCTCAGACTGCACACTTCACGGTTATGGAAAATAATCCTCGACCCCCCCACTTCCGTGGAATGTACAGTCTCATGACAGAAGATCGTGGGTGTAACATTCGATGCAATGTCAGTTGTTGACGGACTCGCCTATCCGGGGCGTCTAGTTCCGTTTGAGTTCACCTAAGTATGCCAAAGGAGTACAACAATAAAGGCATTACCCAACCGTTGAAAGCCCGCATTTTGTTGCCGCCGGACAAAAAACTGTTAAGAACTTTTGTCAGGCGGCCAAAAAAACGTTCTTTCACCCAATGACTCTGACATACCTAGGTATCTGTATGTTTCGGTCTCGGAGAGAGATCTGAGAGTTATTATCTCAGAAAGTTGTAAATTCGGTGAATTTACAACCTTCCCCCGCTGTACATGCATAACCGCACACTTATCAACACCGAACTCCATCTTTATGGCATTACTAAAAACTTCCGTAGTTTTTATTAATGTCACTAAATCTTGGTGCTCCAGTGTGAACAGTTTGAGGTCATCCATATACATCAGGTGAGAAATAACCTCACCCCCTCTACGAAACCGATAGCCTAGCCCTGAATCCTTCAGCAATGTGCTAAGTGGATTCAGTGCTAAACAGAACCACAATGGACTCAAACCGTCGCCCTGGAATATACCACGCTCAATCCTTATCAAGTCATGCGGACCACAAGCGCACTCACCACTACCTGGTTGACGAAGGACTGTGGTCCACTGCCCCATACATGAGACTAAGAAGGATTTAAGAGTCGGATTAATTTTATACAACTCTAAAATCCTCCCCAGCCATGAATGAGGCACCGAATCATAGGCCTTCTTGTAGTCAATCCAGGCAGTAGAGAGGGCGCCCCTACTCCGCTTAACTTGTTGGCTAATGGCCATGTCAATAAGGAGTAGCTCCTTAGTACCACGTGACCCAGCCCTACATCCATTCTGAGCACTATCTAAGATGTTATTTGACATTATATGTGAATTTATTTTAGTTCTCAGAATAGATGTAGTAGAAAAATACTCGTCACTTGACGATGAGCTCGACGCCTCAGCAAGCACTTGTGTCGCAGGTGTGCGGTCCGGCGCTTGCGAGGCGGAGCTAAGTGATGAGTCCGGGGGTGTTGGGTGTGCATTCTTACTCCTGGCTCTTGTTATCATCTTTATCCATCATCATTCATCCTGTTAATTTTTTCGAAACAATTTTTGATATTTTGATGGTTGACGTTATTATTATTTTATTATGGACGAGCAGCATTTAGTGCTGTTATGTCCACATCCTAGTGTTGGAGTATTGTAATTATTATTTCACTTATTATTTAGTTCACTTAGTTCACACATATAGTTCACTGAACTTGAAAGAGTTCACAGATCCGGCCGATACCACATGTTCAGGCAACTTATTCCAAAGGTTTACAATGCGATTGTTTATGGTGTGATGAGCGGTTAATGACTGTGATGGTGAGCGGTTTAGAGCGAGGCTGTGTCCACGGGATGAGTGTACTTATTCCTTCAGCACAAATATGTCAGTATACTGTTTAGGCAAATTGTATTTATTTGTTAGAATCTTGTAGCACTCAATGAGGTCCCCCCTTAGACGTCTTTCCTTAAGAGTTGGTAGTAAAAAAAAAAAATTTAAGTGTCTGTTCGTAATTAAAAATTTTTTTTTTTCACCTAATGCAAACTAAAGTATATACGGTACTTACAGCTAAGCCGATTCTGCAGCTGATATATTGATGGAAAATAAACTTACCAAACTCCCACCTTCAGATAGAAAGTCACCATTACAACTAGCGGCTTTACTTCCAGGCGCAGGGACCTTACTTGCTGTGCTACCTAACCTCTCTTTTTGAGCTTCTTCAAGCATAAGCTGTAGTTCTTGGGTTTTGTTCTTGAGTTTAGCTACTTCACACTTGTATTTACTATCAGTGTCATTTATATGTTTCTGGTAATCTTCTAATGTAGCTTTTAATTGTGACACTTCAAATACTCGGTCGGATAACTGAAACAATAATGTCGTGTAAAGTAAGGCCGAATTCTGTCAGCAATAGGAGTTACATTGCAATAGCGAGTGTTGCGGTTATTATCTCTGTCCTTATCAATAGTCCGAGACGCCCAGGATTTTAATTGGCTGTGCCATAGCAGCTGGCAAATAAGATTTTGTTGCCTTTCATCAACATTTCATCGCAAGGCTAGGAATTTCAATTTTTTTTTTAATTACAATATCTCACCCACATCCCATTATATGTGTGCCCGGTGACGGCAATAGGCTTCCCCCTATTACGTGGGACCAAATATATTAGCAAATTGTGGGTGTGTAATGCTCCTCTGCCTACACTTTCGGGGATATAGGCGTGATATGTGTGTGTGTGTGTTATCACTCGTACCCAATTAATGACGTACGTTGGTCGCTATGGTACCATTTCGTACCATAGTTGTCAACCATTTGTCAACATTTCTATAATAGATCCTGATAGTTCTGTCATAAATACGTCTGATTTGGACTCTTCCAACGAATCATACAGACGACAGCGAACCCCCAAAGCTTTTAAATATTTTCTCTTGTCTCAGTGGCCTTACTGGTTTTACTTTACTAAAACTCGGTTTACTGGGTTCACTAAATTAGATAAATTTAGTATAGAAACTGTCAACATTGAGGTGCCCATTTGTCTGGAGGCTAAATTACTTGACAAATTTGCAACTATCCTAACTAGAAGTGGGCATGCACACAAGGAAAACTATCCGCTTATTCCTACGCTCCGCAATCCGCGAGTAAAATTATACTTATTTAGTTAATTTTATTTTTGTGTTATCTTTAATCAGTGTATCATTTCTGTCCGTGATACAAAAGTCACAGCCTACTAGGTCTCTGCAAAAAAAATTGTCAGACATATCATCTAGTGTTTATTTTTGTTATCAATTTATTGAAATAGAGATTACCTGTGATGCATAATGTGCATTCTCGATTATTTTCTTTTGTAGTTCTTCTTGTATTAAACCAGAGTCCAACGGCGCAGGATGACTGGCTGAAGGTTGTTTGTCATCGCTTTTGTTTTTAGATTTCTTTGTCAATTTTAACTAAAACATACTGTAATATATAAGATACTTTCATTGTTAAAAAAAAATAAACATCATTTTAACACCACTTCTTATTGTTTTTTTTTTCTACTTTTAATTTTTTTTTGTGCTGCTCGACTATTGTATTGCTTTCAAAATCATGTTTTAATCCTTTCTATTAGATGCGAGTGGGCGTGTTCGGTGTTTAATTTTGTTTTTTTAGTTTTATATAACATATTAATTTTATTTATTTTTGTATTTAATAGGTACATACTCAATAACTATTTATTATTTATATATGGATGCTTATTACTCCAGTGATGAAGACAGCTTTTATTCGTGCTCTTCCTCTAACGTTAGCTTTGTGAGTACTGACAGTGATCATTCTCCAGCCTCGACTTTGCATGATCGGTTATCCCAGGTTTTCTCCGAATTTCCTAAAAACCTCAATATCGTCCACATTAATGTCCAGAGTGTCTCTCACCATTTTTCCGACCTTCTAGCAACCTTTAGCAACAATCGTGTCGATGCCCTATTGATTTCAGAAACTTTCCTAAAACCGTCATTGCCCTCCTCCCTCTTTGTTATTCCTGGATTCGCACTCATCCTCAAAGACAGGGTTGGTAAGGGATGTGGAGGTGTGGCAATATATCTACGAGATGATATCCCGTACAAGGTTATCAGTGCATCTCCACCAGATGACATCGGATCAGCAGAGCACATTTTTCTGGAAGTTAAGATTCAGTACTGTAAGTTACTACTTGGTGTGTTCTACAGTCCGGATCTTAGAGTTAATTACTTCAACTCACTTGATGCTCTGCTGAATGATCTCTGTCCTGAGTACAACCGCGTGGTCCTGATGGGCGATTTCAATACTTGTCTGATCAAGGATGACTGCCGCACCCATTCTCTGAAGTATCTTTTGTCCTCTGTCAACCTTCACATCCTTCCTCTCTCTGCTACACATCACTTTCCTAACCGCAACCCTTCTCTCCTAGACTTAATAATTACTTCCTCTCCTGACCTTGTGGCCTCTCATGGTCAACTCACTGCTAGCTACTCCTACCACGATCTCCTCTACTTATCTTTGTCTATCCGTCCTCCCAAACGTCCTGTATTTTTAATGTCACGGAATTTCGGGGGTGTGGACCTGGAGGCATTGCAGCGTGATGCGGAGAGCATCGACTGGGCGCCTGTCTTGAATAGTGCTCATACTGACCTAAAAGTTACCCTTTTGAACACTGCTATATCTGCTCTCTACGACCGGCACGCACCGAAACGCCGTATAAAAATGAAACACACACCGGCTCCTTGGATCACCGACAACATCAAAGCCGACATGGCTCGCCGAGATAAGGCTAAACGTAGGTATAAGCGGCACCCGACGGAAGCCAATTTCATCCACTTTAAGGTCTTACGCAATCGTTGCGGTCGTCTGTGTCGTGATGCTAAACGTCGCCACTTTCACAAGTCTCTTGACACTCGCAATTCCTCCGAACTCTGGAAATTTCTCAAAGCCAATGGTATCGGCAAGTCTACTAACTTTAACAGCCATGACTTCGACTTATAGGCTCTTAATGCACATTTTTCACTTCCTCCTCTGATTCTTGATCCCAGTGTAAAGTCAAGTACTTTGCACGATCTCTCGCTACTACCGATACCAGACTCTCCTTCGTTTAAACTAACTGCTGTCAGTGAAGATGATGTTAAAAAGTCACTCTTGTCTATCACTTCTTCTGCTGTTGGTAACGATGAACTATGCTCAAGAATGTTCACTCCTATACTTTCCGCTATCCTCCCTATTCTCACTCACATATTTAATTACTCTCTGAGCTCAGGTTGCTTCCCTCGGGCCTGGAAGCAGGCCCACATTATCCCACTACCCAAATCCCAAAACCCAACTCTCCCGTCGCAATTTCGCCCTATTTCCATCCTTCCTTACTTATCCAAAGTTTTGAGCATTTAGTTCATCGGCAGCTATCCAGTTATCTGACGCAGCAGAATCTTCTCAGTACCCTACAATCTGGTTTTCGGCCAGGCCACAGCACAGTGACTGCCCTTCTTAAGGTTACCGACGATATTCGTTGGGCCATGGAGAACAAATCTCTCACTGTATTGGTACTTCTGGATTTCAGTAGTGCTTTCAACTCCGTGGACTTCGATGTCTTGATTGGTGTCCTTAAAACACTTAACTTTTCCTCGAAATCTGTGTCCTGGTTCGATTCATATCTTCGTGGGCGCTCGCAGTGTGTCTACCTTGATGATTCATATTCGGATTGGCACGATCTCACTGCGGGTGTACCTCAAGGCGGCGTTCTTTCTCCCTTGCTTTTCTCCGTTTTCATTAACTCTGTCGTTCGAGTCATATCCTCTAACTTCCATCTATACGCGGACGACCTGCAGTTGTATCGGCACTTTGCGTTGAACGAATACAGAAGTGCTATTGCTGCTGTTAATCATGACCTGAGTGCTATAAATAAATGGGCAAAATCTTTTGGTCTCCTATTAAACCCCACTAAGTCTCAGGCCATGATTATTGGCAGTAGGCAGATGAGGGGTGGACTAGATGCATCTTCTCTTCCTCCAATTTTACTGGACGGTTCCCCTGTCGTGTACACTGATACCGCAAAGAATTTGGGTGTAGTTATGGACTGCAATCTATCCTGGAATACTCATGTTGGCGAGGTAAGTAAGAAGGTGCATTTCACTTTTCACACGCTCAAATGCCTCCAGAACTTTTTGCCTCTGAATATCAAAGTCTCACTTGCTCAGACGCAAATTTAGCCTATCTTGGACTACGCGGATGCCTGCTATTTGGATGCTACTGAGGAGCTGTTGGATAAACTCGAGCGCTTGCAAAATCTCTGTATCCGTTTTGTTTTCAATCTTCGTAAATATGACCACGCCTCACACTTTCGCAAGGAACTCGAGTGGCTCCCAATCCGCCGTCGCAGAGACACTCGGATATTATGTCTCCTTTTTAATATCCTGTTCAATCCCGCTTATCCTTCCTACCTGCGGGAGCGGTTCTCTTACGTGAACGCATCCGGTACCCAGTGTACCTTAAGTACCGACTAAATTGTCCCTCCCACAAAACTGATTTCTTCTCCTTTTCCTTTACTGTTCATGCGGTCAAACTGTGGAACTCACTCCCCCCTGACATACAAAGCTGTAGAACTCTTCATCTCTTTAAAAAGAAAGTAAAAGCTCATTACCTCTCCTCTTAATCTTAGCTACCTATTATATTATAATGTAGTATACCTTTATGTAAGTTTATTATAGCACAGTATGTATTTATACATGTATATATGCCCCCCTTAGTTTATGTAAGTTTATTTACTTGCACTGCACACGCGTCACCCTCTCACCCCTACATCTCCGTTCAGGCCTGCTGTAAGAGATTCCTCTAGGAATAAGCAGTGCCCTTGTACTATGCTCACTGTATTGTTTGTACTACTGTTTTTGTGTTCTTGTTTCTATGTGTGTTGTACATAAATAATAAATAAATAAATAAACATATACAATCCGTAACTGTTTCCTTAGAGATCCACTATTTATAAGTAAAGGTGGTCCCACATTCCCACAGACACAGGACAGACTGGGACCAAAAAGTCCCACCATTATTTTCCACCTGACCTGCATGCAACTGCCGGTCAGAGTAAGGCTATTACAAAAACAATAGAATGCAGGATTCATAGTTCATACCCATCTCTTCCCAACAAGGAGAATGTCTTGATTGCTGGAGTAGCAAGACTTAATGTACTAACTGTAGTGCATAGAACTAGCTACAATACTAGGTACTAGATTGGGGGTGGTTGCTCAGTAGGCTTGTCGAAGCAGTCTTAT
This sequence comes from Nudaria mundana, assembly GCA_963556515.1. Taxonomy (NCBI): domain Eukaryota; kingdom Metazoa; phylum Arthropoda; class Insecta; order Lepidoptera; family Erebidae; genus Nudaria; species Nudaria mundana. The sequence continues at coordinate 4,801,603 of OY748303.1, read as the reverse complement.
GCGGGCACTCACTCGGAGCGCACATCTACCAAGTGACAGTGATAGCGATATTGTGTGGCAGGACTGGATGCCAACTACGACGTTTTGTAGGCCGTCATTTAAAGTAAACAAAGCACTGCTACCAATTTGTCCAACCCATTTTGAGTTATATTGTGGCCACCGTTTTTTGATATTTAACATAATAAAACTGACCTGATAGGAGTCTAGTTCATCCTGAAGAACAGATACGCGCCGTGTCAATTGCTGGTTTCTAAATGTTAAAGAATCTATTTCTAATTCTCCTTTCCGCAGAGACTTCTCTCTATCCTTCAAGGCATCTCGTAGCTCGTTTGATTTAGCCTGCTCATCTAACACCCCCTTTTTCAGTACCTTCACATGCACTCGTAACTACAACGGAAACAATGATTACCTTAAATTGCCGACCGAACCAAATCAACATTGCTAATGCAATATACATACTTTAGAATACTCCGACGCCACTTTTTGGTACTTAGCTTGAATATCACCCGTAGGCAGCCCCTCCATAATTGATTTTCAGGTGTTCATAACTGTAAATTCTGATATTAGGATAGAATTTTGTTTGTTTTGTGGTTTACTGAAAATTGGACACACAACACAGTATGAAATGAATGACAGATTAAGACAGATCTGAGAACAAAATGACACAGTGACATGACCTGTCTTTCTTTTGTCAACTAAACGTCAACGTCATACTGTCAACGTCACACTAACAACGTATTCCTTTCAAATCACAATGATGGGTTTAGTCGATTGTCTATTATTTTCAACTATTATCGAAGTAATGAGCGACTTGGTCCGACCGGCAGCGGCACCCTGAGTAACTCTTACCAAGGCGTACCCAGAACGCCCGGTAATGGCCGCGCTACGGCCTAAGGTTTCTGCTTTTTAACCCATGCTTTTTTTAATGCAGGCAAGCATGAATTTGACCAACTACTCCACGTTCATGCATTTAATGACAAAATTGGATATTAGATAATTTAAAAAAAAGCTATACTTATAAAGACAAATTCATAGGAGTCCATGGAGCTTGGGTAGTGGACAGTGGATAACGTTACGTATTATAAACTACACAAACCACAACCACATCACCAATGATTTCATTGGCACATCCCAATGATATTCTAGTTATAAAAAATCATAGGCACATCCCTATTTTTTCCAAACAAAAAAGAGGGAAATCTCATAACGTTGACATTTTTAAAGCTGACAACATTTCTCTGTTGATGTGTCGTGATTGTCCAATGTAAAATATCAATATTTTGGAAATTTATAAAAGAAAAGCAATAATTTGTACAAAAACAAACATATAAATAAACTACAAATTCTATTTCAACTTTCAATGTTACGGTCATGGATGATAGGTACGTTGTATGGTCATTTTTTATCAATGTATCGCAACAGGTAAAAGTAAGTTGGAACAAAGTAAATTATGACTAAACTAAATGGAATTTTACAGGAATATGGAATCTGGCTGTTCTCATTACAATGATGTTGCAAACGATCACTCCAAGAGCATAATTCATATAGATATAGATTGTTTCTACGCGCAAGTGGAGATGGTTCGAAACCCTGAATTGCGGTCGGTTCCGCTCGGTATACAGCAGAAGAACATCGTCGTAACTAGCAATTACGAGGCCAGAAAATATGGAGTGCAAAAATGTATGCTTGTAACAGACGCGTTAAAAGTTTGTACCAACTTAAAACTAGTGAATGGTGAAGATTTGCATAACTATAGAACTGCTTCTAATAAAATATTTGCCGTTTTACAAAGTTGGAAATGTCCAGTAGAAAAATTGGGTATGGACGAAAATTTCATTGATGTCACAAATTTAGTACAAGAAAAGTTAAAATCTACTACTAATGCTAATGTCCCTGTAACTGGCCATACTTATAAAGAACCAACAATCGACTGCCCTTGTGGTTGTCATACAAGACTGAGGATAGCATCACAAATAGCCAGTGAAATGAGAAGGAAGATACATGAAGATTTAAGTTTTACCACTTGTGCAGGTATAGGCCACAACAAGTTGTTAGCTAAATTAATATGTCCTCTAAACAAACCTAACAATCAGACCACAATATACCCAGAGCATGGGACCAGTTTTATGTCTACATTATCAAGTGTGCGAACAATTCCCAGTATTGGGACTAAAACTACTGAAGCACTTATATCACAAAATATTATAACAGTGAGTGACCTTCAGGAAGTTTCTGTGGATGCATTGAAAAAGCATTTCAGTAGTGATATGGCTGTTAGATTGAAAAATTTAAGTTTAGGTGAAGATAATACTCCAGTGAAACAGACAGGCAAACCTCAGAGTATAAGCCTAGAGGATAGTTTTAAAATAGTCAGTGTGAAGAGTGAAGTAGAAGATAAGTTCTCAGCTCTTCTACAGAGGTTGTTGGTGCTGGTTAGAGAAGATGGGCGCATTCCAGTTTCATTACGAGTAACACTCAGAAAGAGAGATGCTAAAAGACTCAGCAGCCACCGAGAATCGAGGCAAAGCCAAGTGTCACCCTCAATTTTCACTTTCAGTAATGGTGTTTTGACAGTTACCGAGGCTGGCCAGCAAAAACTCATGAACATAATAATGAGATTATTTAATAAACTCATGGATCTTTCTAAGCCATTCCACTTAACTTTAGTGGGACTGGCATTCACAAAGTTCCAAGAACGTATGACAGGTAGAAGTTCTATAGTAAACTACTTAATGAATAATGATATTTCCGTCCAATCTGTGCTTAATTTGCAAAGTGAATGTGATACGTCCACCACTTCTATGGACTACTCAGCTGTGTCGCCAAGTAGTAGCACTACCACTGATCTGTCAGATGCAGAGGTGGAACCGTCACCAAAAAAACCTAAAAAAGTTACATGGATAGCCAAGAGAAGATGTTTATCGAAAGAAGAAGTAGCATCTCCTAGTAAACTAAAAGTCGGTGAACTAAGATTAAATTCAAAGGAGTTAGAAAAAGTATCAGAGCTAAGACTGAGTTCGAGGGATAGGTCACTGACTCCTCGTGCGAGTCCAGCAAAAGACAACATGTCTGATACATCAGACACAATGAAAGAACCTGATGACAGAAATTGTGAAGACTGCCCTAGTTATGTCGATAAAAAAGTGTTTAGTGAGCTACCAGATGACATGCAAAAAGAACTCAAGTCTATGTGGAAAAACCCTTCAAGCTCGGAGGTGCCTAGAAGTAGTCCAAGAACCATGAACAAAGCTAAAACGAACACAATTATGAAATATTTTGTTCCACACAAATAGTATTAGTAAGATTTTATCTTGTTATTTTAAGTGATAAGTGAATGGTTTCTATTTTTTCAAATCATACAATTTTTATTCAGCTGATCAAATACATGTTTATGTTAAAAAAATAATAAATTTTATTTATCATAATATATTATATTTATATTACTATTTTTACATTACAGGTTAAATAACAAAACGTATATAGTATAAATCTGGGCATATCATTTAATATCTATATTTTTTACAGCTTCAATTACCATATTAGTTAGCTCCGGGAGCTTATTGACACTATTTACATTAAGATGAAGCATCTCGGCTAAGTTGCTGTATGACACAACATCAACATTCAGTTGTAAACGGATCTTGTCTCCGTCTGTAACTCCCGCACTGTCACTACTCTGTGTGGTGTTCGATTCTCGTATTTGCTTTAATCTTCTCAGAGAATCCTCAGTTTTTTGAACAGAGGTCAAAACATCCTCAACATACTTGTAATATCTGAAAGTAAAGAATGAAAAATAATATATTTGACTGTCAATATATTATTTCTTATGTTATGACAATCAGTCCATCCATTAGTATATTCCATGCCATGATTACTACATAACAAAGTTAGTAGAAGGAATACATTTTCTGCGTTTTTTCTTATTGTTAGTTAATACGAAAGACTTTTTTAAACTTTCGCATTTGGTACACAACATTATAAACATACGGGTCTTTTACGCGATTATTGAGATATATACATTTATACAGTCCACCCAAGACCAGGGCTCAGGACCACGGATAGGGTCGAAACGTCGGGTAATAAAGAGGTATGTATAAGTTTTTTATACGAAAGACTTCTTAAATAAACACCTAGTAGTTTCAGCTAGCACTTATAAAATAGTATAGATTCCATTCACACAATTAGGTGAGAGATTTTCTCTTTTTTTAACTTATAAATGCTAGAAAGGAGACATTCTGTTAGGTAATTTTACAAAATGAATCGCAAAAACGATTGTCTTCGGCTGGACTTGAACCAGCGACTGTTCCCTTTCCAAGAAGAACATTCTACCAACTGACTAAGAAACCACTAGCCCGACCTCTAATATTGCGATTATATTGTGTTAATAACACGACTTACGGCGACGGCAGAGCGCCATCTCCATCATTATCCAAACGTAATTGCAACATTAAGCACAGCGGTTACCTTGCCATAGTGGTTAGTTCCTCAACTGCCTGGTAGATGGTGCTCTTGGGACGCCGTAAGTCGCGATATTAACACAATATGGTATTGTAGGTAGGTAGTCTCATTAAATTAGTTACCTAAATACAGCCTATTTTAGAAACCAGTCAACAGTTGCTAATAAAAAACCCTTAGAGTACAACTAAACTAGTAATAACACTTTCCGTCCATTCATCCATATCATCATATCCTATTCCATCCATGTCAGCATATTATACAGCATTTGAAGATATACTTACGAAGTAGTCATTACATTGAACAGTGCTTCAACTATTCCCATAATAAAAGCATTATCCAACCGTTGAGCCGCCTCCAGGGCGAATTCTTTTAAAGCATTTGACACAACTTCTATGTACGTACACGGTTTAGTTGGTACACTACGATTGGTCTTCCTGTACAATCTTGGTATATCACTAACTTGCTTCAATTGTAAGTTGAAATTATTGAACAATTCGTTTACGATACAGTCTTGAACTTTTGCTTTGGAACCTTCCAGACCTTGTTCTGAACATTTCAAACTTTCCACAAATGGTTTTTGGTTTTCGATGTGCACCTTCGACATTACAAGGTCCAATAGTTGAGGTAACTTTTTTAGGAGCATTTGTATGTCTACATAAATGTTAATACTGTTCTTAATGAGATTTTTATTCATGTTGGTAATTTCTAGTTTGTGTGATGGAAGTTTCTGAAATAGAACGCGAGGTTAGAGAGTTTAGAATACTCACAACAGGCCTAGTAGAAAATTCCAATTCTACAATAGTACCGCTAGCTAACCCCCCAAACATTGTCCGCTTTACAAGTACTAGCAATACATCTTACGTTAACTATTAGCACAATCAATTTTCTTAAATTCTAATTAGTCAACAACTAATTAACCACTACCTGTGTTTCCCATCATAAAATAAATAAATTACCTGAGTACAATATGCACGAGCCCACGTTGTGTATCTCGATAGCATCTGCAGCGTCAGTTTCCAGAACTTGTGAGCTAAAGCCTCGATAAATACACCATCAGACCAACATTCCTGGACTGAGTTCCAACACGTTTGTGTTTCTCTTAGAACAAATTCGTTTCCGTTCTCCACTGTAGGTGCACTTTGTAATGATGCCTCGTAATTTCCTGCGATAATTAAATAATTAGGTCACATTATAGTTCAAAAGTAGTTGAGTAGTGAGCAAATGATAAACCTATTCAAGTAAAAGAAGAAAAAGAACAGGCCATGCACCAGTTGTTTTAAAATAAACATTTTAATATGCTTATTATACTATACGCACTTAAAGCCACACCTTTCCGCATATAGGAGACGGCTAATGTGCCATGTGCTTAGGCAAATATTATGTTATTTTTTATCTTGTTAATTTGTGCCCATTAGACAAATGGAACATGGCTATTTGTATAATTAGAATTACCTGCTATTTCCTGAAACCGTATCTGAAAATACACTGGCAAGTTCCACCTCCTCTGGAAGCTCTTATATTCTGAAGATTCACGTAACAATTTAACATCTTCCACTGAGCAATATTCTTCTAATTTCTTGATAAACAGTAAACTTTCACTGTATCTCCTATAAAAGATCTGGGGATTGCCTGGAGCAAATATTGAAGCAAGGTTTACTTCTAATCTACTCTCAACCTCACACCAAAAACAGTTTACTAAAAACCTATATTTTTTAACGAGAAATGTAAGCTTGGAATGTTGTGTTGCTATTACTAATAACTTTAGTTTTGTGTCTAATAAAGAAAGTATCCTTTCATAAATTCCCTGAAGACCATCTCTACTCCTCTGTAGACTCGGTTCGTTAATTATTTCTTGTAATAAAGGGGCGACAGCTTGTTTGCGTATAAGTATTTCTGACTGTGCCACACGGTCTAAAGATGCTAACGTTATAATTGTTTTTAAAAGCTTTTCTTCATCATTATCGTTCCAAAATTGAAATAGTAAGTCATTCAATATTTGAATTAATTTATCTCCTAATTCTGAATATTGTTGTTTTTGCTCAGGCCTGATTATACTGTCACATTTTGCAATAGAGAATTTCAGTTGGTTGTACTGCATTGCTGCACGGTCTGTTAAGGCTACTTGTTCATGCTTTTTCTTCTCAAATATATTTTTAAGAACACAGTTCAATGCTTTTAAACAGTTTATTGATTGACTATAATGTTTTAGCAATTGTTTTTTTTTCTGTAGACTGTGTCTCTGGTTCATCCACATAGTCAATTCTTTCATTGCATCTTCTATGCACTGTTTTACAGTCTATAAAATAAAAAAAAGAAAATGAATGAATTTTTAAATGGAAAACTTCTTATCTTGAATCACATTAATTAATCAGAACCCATTTCTTTACCTCTACTATCAGTAAATTAAAAATGTAATTACAGAAATAAACACTTACAAGGACTTCATCATTCAAGTGTCCTAATGGTACCTGGATTTTGACTATGGCCTTGTCAAAACCGATGAGTGTAGCACACAAATTCACGAAATTAGCGTAATCCTTGTTGATAAGCTCTATCATAGCCAGTCTTAGAACTTTAAGGTACACTCCCAAATCATCTCGCATAGATTCTAATGACGCTACATTTTGATGTTCCGCTAAAAAACTATCCACGGAAAAGTTTGTCTGAAAACATTATTAGCAGTTTGATAAGATTAATAGCTCAACCAGCGGCTTATCAATAAAATTTCTTGGAAATGACTGTAAATACCTTAACGAAATCGTTTCGATCAAAGCACAGGCCCCTGGGGGCTGGTGGCAATGTAAACTCCATAATATTATTCTCCATACTAACGTGTCACTACCATTGTATTATAAAGGCACCATTATTGTGAGGAATTGTTTATAAAAATGTTTAAATTATCTATGTAGGTACCCTATTTAAATTGCTGTTCTCTTTTGCGAGCATTTTGACATTTGGTATCATATCACTGACGTAGCTCAGAAATCTGACACATCCACGTCAAACTTCAAAGTTGTTCGGAAAGTTGGCATCGTAGTATTTTTTCCATGGACGTAGTTAAATACTATATATAAAAATATGTATATACATATAGTTCACAAACGGACGGACGGACGGACGGACGGACATTAAAATTACGGTCTGTGATTATTTCTTCAATTCATATGTACTACATGTTATTATAATAAAACAAAGTCCCCAGCGCGTCAAACCACTGCACCGATTTTCATACTGTTTTCAACAACGGATAAAGTGGTTCTTTAAGAAGGTTTTATTAAGTCGGTAACTATATAATTTGTCAAACGGGTGAAGCCGTGGGCGTCCGCTGGTATAATTATAAAAACAAATTCAATAATCCGAAGAATACAATTTCTTTGCTTAGGTCAGGTGTCGTAGAATCTGTCCTGTGTCAGTCTGATGTTCATTCATCGGGTTGTTCCATCCGTGTTCGAGTGGTTCACGACCATCACACAGATTAAAAAGCACGTAGGTAGGTATGTACCTGGTATGTACTTACATCTCTATATATAAAAATGAATCCCTATTTCCCTTGTTACGTTCACGCCATCACGCGTGAACGGCTGGACCGATTTCGCTTATTCTTTTTTTTTTGTATTCGTAATTATCAGGAGAAGGATCTTATGGAAAAAAAAGTTATGCGGAACATTAGAAAAATGAATGCGGTACGAAGTTCGCCGGGACAGCTTGTCTTAAATAAAGACACAGATCGAAAGCTTGCAAATTGTCGTCACCTGCCATTGAGCAACGCGGTTATTATATTAAAATTAATTATATTTTACCTACCTACCTACATATTCTTTGAAGGGGTCGCGGGCGGACAGACGGATGAAATTAAAAATAATCTTTGTGTAGTGGACAATAATTATATAGACCATCATACCTATCCCTATATTTTAAGTACCTATCTACTACTTACTTAGGCTCTTACCTAACTGAATTTGTAATAGCATCTAATTGGACAAAAACCACTTACCTACCCCTGGTATTACACATAGCAATCACTGCAATTTACCGAAACAGAAAATGACTAATTGGATAATAAGTTTTGCCACAAACAATAAATTAGAGGTTGTTTAGATTCATTATACCTAACGAGTTGTAATGAGTCATTTAAATGTTAATTTCTATAGAAAATTTTAGTACTTAATAAGCAAACAAATAAGTTATGATACTATTATCCACCAGCACATAGTAATTACGACTTCATTACCTATCATAAGTGGACAATAGATATGAAATATAGATGGTACTTTACTGTTCCACTTTTGCTGAGTAACAACTTCAGTCGACTTACCACTTTCATTATGCCGCGTTCTGAGGATCTGTATCTAAACAGAGCTAAGTTAGTCATGAAATATCTAGGCGTGTGGGTACCGTCCACAAACATAACCGTCAAATTTAAAATCTATAGAGCGTTTATGATTACTCTACAGTATTTATTTCTGTTTTTCCAAATCATTTACATAATACAAGTCTGGGGAGCTCTGGAAGCTGTATCACAAGCATCTTACTTGCTTTTCACGCAAGCTTGCCTTTGTTTCAAAATGACCGTTTTCTTGATAAACATGGATATGTTGAGGGAGCTACTGAGATTGATGGACGAAGATATTTTGCAGCCAAAGAATGCTGTACACGAGAAGTTTGTGTTTTTAATTGTAATAATACCGGAGTACAAAGCATGCAACAAATTCTATAATGTCTATAATACTAACAGTAATACGGTGTAGCGTATAAGCTACAATACTAGGTGTACTAGGTACGCTGGTGGGGGCGGCTAGCTCGGTTCGGTAGGCAAGCCGCTTGTTGAGTCAGTCTTATGCGGACGCTCATCCAGAGCGCACGGCTACCAAGAGACAGTAATAGTTATTACGTGTGGCACGAGTGGACGTCACATACGGAATCCACCTGAAAATTGTGGAAACTCGGGAAGTAATGACTTCAAGTTGTCGAGGATAACATAAAAAGTCACGAGAGTGTCAGAGGCGTTACAAACCCACATTTCTCCGATTATCTTCAAGGTGCCATCATGTCAGCCCATTTGAGGCCCACGGGGAATCTAGCCTACATTATAGGTACCACGCTGGCCCCGGGTTGGTTTGTTGTCGAGTTTTCTTTCTCTAAACATATTTCTAAATACATAAAAAATACCCAAACTCCGAAACAAACATTTATGGATCAAACAAATATTTAATTCACATACACAAATCGCTGCGCCACCGAGGGAAAGTGCCAGGGGTGAGCCTATTGCCGTTTCCGCAGTTACATTGGAAACCTAGGTACCTATATGTATTTGCCAAAGCTTCATCCTTGTTACCGATAGAGGTAAGGATGGTTTGGTCACCAAAAAGTTCTTGGTATCCTTTGAGACAAGACAACTTGCATAGAAATTGATGGTAAACGGACTAGTGGTTCCGGTAAATAGGTTTGCAAGAAGATGATTCAAAAATAAAAATATCCTAGCTTTGAAGTAGGTAAAAACATCTCAATTTGTGATGTCCTATAGGTACTGTTGCTATCTGTGTACTCCGGGTTTTATACAAAAAAAATCACTTGGGGTTATTGCAAATCCGTCTGTTAGAATATTAAAATTACAGGCAGCACGCATCAAGAGACTTCTGCTAGCCTTTATGATCAGCTCACAGATTACATGTGGAATGTGGGCGTTAAAACCTCTGTTCGACGATTCCCAACGGAATTACCCATTCGATATGTGGTAGGTACCAAGCAAACTTCGTTGTTTCACAAAGATTATTTTTTTAAATCCCTATAAAAAAAAATCCCTATATTTTTTTAAATGCCATCCTTATAAAAAGAAAATGGATAATCTACCTGAGTTTCTTGCTGGTATCTTCTCAGGAGAACCAACTTACCGAACCAGCGAAAGAATAATTTTCAAATGGTTATTTATGTACTAATTTAGTATCTATATATTTAATACGACAATTTGTCTGTCTGTCCGTCCATCGCGTTTTTCAATTATAATTAATAATACTATTAATAATACATACATTTGCATGAAATATTAAAATTTTTTTTTTTTTATATTTGAGGCGGTACAAAGTTCGCCGTGATAACTAGTTTTTATTATACTGCTTGACATAAAATTGTAAAATTTTGACATTCATATGTGCTCTTATTTGCCTAAACTGAATAAACGAAATCTTTGATCCATTGCCGGACGCTCCGGGTATGCTCTCGGAAGGGTAACCCAAGGATATTTTAATTTGAAATCTATGTAACTATCATAAATTTGGACTACATTAAGTGCCAATATTACGTGTGACTGAAAAAAGATCGCTGTCTGGAAATGATCCCAGAATGCTGGCTAACGGCAATATTGGTACTTGAAATGTCTGATCCCGAAAATAGTCACCCTTTTGGTACTGAGAAGTTGAGAAGCTTATCTAACTACAAAAGCTTAGTACCTATCTCATCCTCAAATGGTTTGTCCAGTAATGTCTGTAAATTCTTCAGGATGCCATTGAATCCAGAGAAAGTTATCCAGTACTACCTGGGGTACGCATTTCAATTTGTGACCATTTCCATCAGTGCCTATATGTATTTTGGAGTGGACAGCGTTACCTTCTCGGCTTTAATTTTTGCGTGTGCACAGATGGACATTGTAAAAGAAAAGATTATGAGTGTAGGTATTACCGAAATGTTTCTGACACCGTAACTTAGAGTGATATTATTTATCCACGCACCGTATAACATCATCATATGACTGGGCCTTTTCCCCACCCAGTGGAGGTCTGGGCTTTCCAGTCGAACAGCGAAGTGGTAGAACTTCGATATTTTCCGTGAAGCGACTGCCATCAACCTATTGGCGATTATCGAAGTTCTGTAGTTAGACCAGTCTATGGTGTCTTTTAGTCATAGGTGTAAGTGTATTATTTTTCTTTAAGATTACAATTATTGCTTTATTTACTTTCTTTATTATTTAGATAAGTCCAGTGGGAGTTAAAGCTGGAAGAGATATGGAAGAAACACTCTCAGAAAATAACAAGAAACTGATAGATTGCATTAGGCATTATCAAGCTATCGTAACGTAAGTAAACCACGGCCCGATGCAACCCCGGTCGAAACGCCGGGCAGTTTAAGGTAAACTAGTTATCCCGACAAACTTTGTGCCGCCTCAAAAAAAAAAAAGAATTTCATGTAAATTGAAAAACGTGACGGACGGAAAGACAGACAGACAGACAAATTGTCGTATTAAATATATAGATTGACACAGTATACATAACATCGCGGTCACCACACGAAGTTCCCTTCTGTATGGATTTGACCCTTCGACCTCCAAGTCCAATAGGACCCACTGGACCACGAGGCTCATCTAAATTAAACTACATTATATATTCCAGGCTGTCTGATCTCGTGGAGAATGCCTACCATTCGTACTTGATGTTTCAAATAGCTGGTAGCGTTGGAATCATCTGCATGTCAGCCTTGAGGATTATGGTGGTAGGTGAATCTTCACTTATGTAGGTATGTTGTAAAAATTACATGTGTCATTGTACAGTTTGTGTCGCATTCAAGACAAATAATGCCGTACCCTTACCACTCGTGTCGTATTCTTGCGACACGGCTTCACACGGGTCTTCATCTCTTTATTCTTAAAGTCCTGTTAAAATTGGTCCAGACGTTATTTATGTGTATGGTATATTTCAATTTCAATTCATTTATTAATTCAGACAATTATGAAAATCCATTAGAATAATAAAATTAATAATACATAATAAATTAATTAATAAATCCAATAAAATATACAAATAATGAATAAGACGATGATCCATTCACTAAGCGCATAGAAATCGTCTGTTCTTGTAGCGGCAAACATTTCTGATGCACTACAATAGCGGGGAAGCCCCACCACCACCCTGAAGATGTTTTGATATTGCACACGCAGTGCGTTGTACGACTTTAGGGTATAAGTGGTCTAAAGCTATATACTTGTATAATATGTATATATTTAATTCTGTTCCAATCTATTCCAGTTGAATTGGCGCAGTGTGCAATTCTTCTCGATACTGACATATTTATCTGTGATGGTCAGTCAGTTGTTTGTGTGCTGCTGGTGTGGACACGAGCTTACTGCTACCGTATGTACTTACCTACTTACAATGCTTACAATTACACAACCCTTGAACTGCTTGCTACTGGGTTAAATGTGTTGCGACGATCAACAAATCATGGATTTTGTTTTTAAATCAATAAGTAACCTATACTAAACTATCTAAAAAGTTGGCTGGATTTGAACTGGGTCAGTTCTCTTACATGGGGGATGATCTTACGAATTGAGCTACCACGGCCAGTGCCGAAGACCTACGTCGAAATTGCGATGCATAATAACTAGTGGTTCTGTGAACAGTAGACCTCGCGTTATTTGCGCATTTTCCCCCCATTTCTCCCCCATTTTCCCCCCAATCGAAAAACCCCTTCGACAAAAGTTGCGCCTTGCAACAAAGAACACTTGTGCCAAATTTCATGTAAATCGGCTGAAAAATGCATTTTCCCCCCATTTCTCCCCATTTTACCCCCAATCAAGAAATTCCTTCGACAAAAGTTGCGCATTGCAACAAAGAACACTTGTGCCAAATTTCATGAAAATCGGCTGAAAAATGCGGCCTGTAGACCGGAACTGACACACATACCAACAACGCCAAATCGGCCAGTCCTCGAGTTAAAACTGAGACGCTTCGCTCGCTCGGTCAATTAAGTGTGGTCCCCCTATTAAGAGTCAACTAGTTACATTATGGCGGAGCCATAGTCCCCTTTCGGTAAAACAGGCGTTTAAGTCGCGTGCCCCCACTGACTATACTTACCTCAGTTGGATTACAGGGTCTGGTCCGTTCCCTCCAAATAGAAGATCTGCCTTTCATTTTTGGAAGACATCCACTCCATTTGGATTGATGGAAGTGTGCGTAGGTATCTACTTAATAATGTTTTATTACAGAGTGAGGAACTCCACACTGTCCTCTACAATTGTTTATGGTACGAACAAAACCTGAAGTTCAAACGCAGTCTGCTCTTCGCTATGATGCGTATGAGTCGGCCTTTGGTGTTGCGAGCTGGTCACTATATGCGACTCTCGAGGCAGACTTTCGTTACTGTAAGAACACACCCTTTTATTTCAATTTGTGGTCAAGTTGAAGAATTTATTTGAACTTCATTAGATTGGGGCACGTGTCGATCAACGGACGAGGTATTATAGTTTCCCGGTATTAGACTCACCTCCGTAGAACTGCAGTATCTAACATTTTTATTTAGGTATCTTAAAAACATAGAACATAATTGAATTTCATTTCAGATATTGCGAATGTCATATTCCTATTTCGCTGTATTAAAGCAAACACAATAAACAAAAAAAAACATCATCACTGCAAAATTAAATGCATTACACAAGAAAACTGTAATTTTAAATTTAATACACGTTATAAATCAATACAGGAAATATTTTATTTATTCATTTATTTCAACATTAAAGTGAAGTACCTAGGTATTAATACTAAATCAACCTATTTGTTGAGTAGCACACACACACTATAATCACACGTAACCACTTTTTTCGTTGTGATTGGGCTGTGATGTTGTGTCGACGTGTGCTTCGAGCCTTATTATTGGGTATTATTATTCTACAACCGCTGTTTTAATTCGGTTCTTGTGTCTTCCCTCCTTCCCTAGGTCCGATTCAAAACAGCAAAGTACGAGTATGAACAGCGCATGATCTGCATGTTAATTAAAATAAAATTTAGTTAGCATCATCCACCGAGCCTTTTTCCAGCTGAGTTGGGGTCGGCTTTTCAGTCTAACTGCGATGCGGATGAACTTCGATATTTTCCGTAAAGCGACTGCCATCTGACCACCACAATCCGTCGTTAGTCGTCTTTAAATTAATTGTAAAAATAAAACTAGGTAAAGCTACGCTGCTGTAAACAGTGCACGGCTTCGTATTGAGCGAAGGGTTTTTTTTTTATTTAAATTAAATATTTGAGCTTCGTCACGACCTTAATTGAAATCAACTGTTAATTTAGGTGAAAAAATTTTAATTATCGGTCAAGAGGTTGCTGAGAAACGAACATCCGAACATTTTACATTTAACCTGCTCCATGGGAGGTCCGCTCGCTTTCGTCTCGCTTCACTCAATAAAATGTTAAGTATATTCTAACTAACCGACACAAATGTAGGTCTAGACAGGGGTATGTAATGTCCAACTTTGAATACTATCTGTCTCTTCATACGCTCCATTGCGATCCACAGAGATCGCCTGAACCTAATGTCTTGTTCGTACCAAGGACACTGGTATAGACAATCCCTTAAAGCTTCACTCTGAAAATTATTGTTAGATTTTTTATTTATTATTATCGGAGTAAAACGAGAGACGTCCGCCGCCGTCGCTTTATCGGACAGATATAAGTAAAAGTCGTGCACGATGTGAGTGGGATAGAACCTTTTCACATAACCGCTCCGTGACGACATCAATCGCTGAAAAGTACAGATAACAAAACAGTATTGCAGGTTGATCTACCTCACTATGACGTTAGCAACATCGCCGCCAATCCCATTGTCATGCGCGGCTTATAATTAGCATCTACTTCAAAATCGGCACCAAAAGTGTTAGATGAGCTGCTCAGCAAAGATTTTTCAGAGTATCAGTGTACCGTAGGCAGGTACCTAGTGTAGTCAGTTCAAGTCTAAAATGACCATGTCACCGACATTATAACCCGCAGCCCCCAGTATAAGTCCGATCTGAAGGTATTGCATCTATCGTTATAAGGTACTTATTTTAATTATTTTAATATTAGTAGGTTCCCTGAAAGCACTCGTCGTCTAAAGAAGCGTCGAAACATCTTTGAACACTACTGGTCAAAGATGATCATCCTGGCTCTACAGCCAGGATGATCACTGGCTACAAAACAAGTAAAGGGAAGTTATTGCACTGCCAGTAGCCCCTCACCTGCTATTATATTACACTACATTTGCTCGTAGTCATATTGACTGATCGCAGATTATACCAGAAAAAAATAATTGTAGGTAGGTATTTGTAAATAGAAAATGAAATAGTTTTACTCTAATTGTAAGTTCGTGGCCACACCAGCAATACTGAAACAGCTGTGCCATAATGGTCACCAGATAGCTGACCATCGAAGAGAATTGAACGCTTTTCTGATCCACCTATAAACAAAAGACAACTTGGTTTGTTTTTTGGTTACGTTTTGAGATAGGTACCTAGCCGCAGACTCACCTACGCCCAGGACCATCGACCTCCATGATCGGGGTCTGAGGCAGGCTAGAAGGGAGGGGGGATCTGGCCTTTGCCAAGCAGCACGCAACCAGATTCACTCACTGACGCGGTATAAAACCCAACCCCAACGACGCGGGATTTTCATTTCGACAAAACCCCGAAGAGACCGTAAAAAAAAATTTTAAAAAAAATACCTTCCTAGGAGAGTATAATTTGGAAAATGTCTGACTTACTGCAGATATCCTTAATCCAGTATTACAAATGATCAGAGCGGTGCTGGCGAGCTGAAAAAAGATATTTGCGTGGTATGTGTCCTCTACCAGTTTTATGAATCTGAGAAATAAAACAAGTACTTAGGTACTTTTTTTAAACTTTCGCCTTTTGTACACATTATAAACTTAAGACAAACGAGACAAACGAACTATCAGGGTGGTGTGCCGGAGTGGCTCTCCGAACACAATATTTAGTGACGACGAATTGAGGGTAGTTGAACAAACCCGCATTTCACGAAGACGACGATGAGCTAAAGCCAGTCCACCAGTGACCACAGCTCTTGTAACAGGGTTGAAACGTCGGGTAATAAAGAGGTATGTATCTCAATAATCGCGTAAATGACCCGTTTGTCTATAAAGTTATAAAATATGATAAATAAATATAAATATGTTAGGACAATCCACACAACGCCATCTAGTCTCAAACTAAGCAGAGCTTGTGATATGAGTACTAGATAAAAAATACTTATATACATTTTTTTTTGTAAATACATACATATTATACATAGGAAACATCCAGACTTCGGTACAAACGTATGTGTCATCACACAAAGTTTGTCCCGACCGGGAATCGAACCCGAGACTCCGGCGTCGAAAGCGGATACACTACCGACCACGTCACCGAAGCAGTCAAGTTGTTTATAAAGTATGTAGGTACCTATTCAGACCTGTCTAATCGTAGACCAGTTACATCTTACGATGGAAGACCCCTTAAATATTTATTTTATTCTGTTTTTTAGTATTAGTCGTTATAGCGGCAACAGAAATAACTGTATCATATGTGAAAATATCAACTGTCTAACTATCACGAGATACAGCCTGGTGACAGACAGTCTTAGTATTAGGGGTTCCGTTGTACCCTTCGGGTAGGGAACCCTAAAATTGAGTCAATAGCATGCAATCAGGACAATACCCGCCGAGTTCTTCCGGTACCTGAGACGTAGGGGCAGAAAAAAAACATGGCAATATGCAAATCTAAATCGCATGTGCCGTTTTCGAGACATGGGTGTGCAGACGGAAAGACAGCAAGAAATTATATTTATTTATTTATTTATTTATTAACTCAATACGATTGTCGATAGTTATCGATCGTTACAATTAACGATAGTCTCTTCTTCGAAGACAATTAGGTATACAGGTTGTTACATTCGTATGGGTCAATATGGGAAAGTCTGTATATCTGAATGTCTACATCTACAACCGATAGGAACGTACTTATCTAGAGTCTGATGTTGTTTGATACATTCCACCAATAGCTGATTATTGCTCTCGATCTTTTCGTTTAGTTTTTTGACCGATGGTGGTGCACATTCCACATTCTCGATCTAAAATTCAATTGGCATTATGATTTTTATGTCGTCTATGATTTCGGTTACCATTAATTAAATATATTGGCAGTCATGGGACGGTAGTACCTACCATGGAAACACGAACGTAGAGTGGAAATATGTAGTATGTAAAAAATCCTTGGTTGGGTCATTTGTCAGAATATCTAAGTTGACATAATGACAGAGACCCAATTGTCATAATATCCAAGTGCAAAAACAGGACATAAGCATTCTCGCTAATTCCCGTAAGCAGTGAAATACGAATTAGAAATGTTCAAGGCGCAGATTTCAACCAGTGAAATGCGGTCAGCGACAACTACAAGCTATTGGTTAATTAGCACGTACCATCGAAATTTTATCCATAATAATCTCAAGTTGTGCACATCCAAACATGACCATATTGGCGACCACACTGTCCACAGCAATGAATAAGAACGCACTTGTAAATATGCTGACCATCTGATACAAGTAGCCCACCTCGTACTGCGGAGACTTGCTTGGAGTCACTGGCATCCTGGACAAGGAGACAGAAGAAGATGATAATTGAGACACGTCTCTTATGATATGAGTAGAAACAGAATGATTACATATTTGAGCCGTTTGGGGTAGAGACACTGACAGAAGAAGATGATGATTGAGACACGTCTCTTATAATATAAGTAGAAACAGAATGATTACATATTTGAGCCATTTGGGGTAGAGACACTGGGGTCATGGGGTCCGAGTGCTCGCCGCCTTTATAGAGACATTGCTAAACGCTTAATCGATGCTTCTCAGGTCCAGAGGGCTGGCTATTTTCTGGTCCAAAGAATAAGTATCGCCATCCAACGTGGCAACACAGCCAGTCTTCTGGGAACCTTCCCAGTCGGCAATGACGCGGGGGATTTTTACTACGCTTTTATTAGCTTCACTTGTATGTATGTTTGTAAACGACTCTTTTGGGTTCGATTTTGCTACTTTCAACGATCAGATTTAATTCAAACTTTGCACACCTGTCAAAGACCGATGACAATGCAATAATTCGATTGAAAATCTACTTTTTAGTTGGATTCTCTATAAAAGCGTGTCACGATATAATAATAATGCAAATATTTTTAGAAACAGAAATAGCTGTTGCAATTGCAAACGAAAACGTCATTGTGGTTAGTTCCTTAACTACTGGTAGATGGCGCTTTATATTATGAAAAATTGTGAATTGATCATATGATTGATTGCAACTTTCCAAGTTTTAGTCTAGTTATGTCTTGGTCAGTTGGCAGAACATTCTTCCTAGAAAGGGAACAGTCGCTAGTTCAAGTCAAGCCCAAGGTTATCATTTTTGAACCTATTGACCTAATTGAATTCAAATTTCAAAAACTTTTAGGTTAGTAGATACAATATTTAATCGTTATTTCGTAAAATCCTTTTTGATGCTTCTGCCGTGAAGAGAGGCGCTCCACCTGCGCGGGCTCCTGCCCGCGCAGGTGCAGGCCTCTGCATACCATCTGGGGGAAATTACGATCATTGTTGTATAAGTAGGCATAGCTGGGCACCGTTAATCAAATACCTAGGTAACTTCGTAAATCGCTAATCCGTTAAAAAAGTTAACTGCATTAAACGTTAATGCGTTACTTTTTTGGAAATTTCAACGCAAGTTAACATTATCGTTAATCCGTTAACACGTAATAAAAATAGCATCTTCTTACTGTTGGTTCTGGATGTTAACAGGTTAGAAACAACAAAACCGTACCAAAGGTAGGCAAAAAATACGTTTTTTCTATGAGAGTACCCTGAAATAGAGTAGTGGCTCTCCGAACACAATGGTTAGTGACGACGAAGTGAGGGTAGTTGAACAAACCCGCACTTCACGAAGACGACGATGAGCTGAAGCCAGTCCATTGTGACCACGGCTCTTGTAACAGGGCCGAAACGTCGGGTAATAAAGAGGTTTGTATATATCTCAATAATCGCGTAAAAGACCCGTTAGTCTTAAGTTTATAATATTGATTTTGTTCTGTTTTAGGGTTCCTTAGTTCAAGTCTCGGAACCCTTACAGTTTCGTCATGTCCGTCCGTCTATCTGTCTGTCCGTCCGTCCTTGGCTTTCCTGGCAATCGCCCGGGGCCTCGCGCTTGCAGGGGCCTCGCGCAACGACCCAAGCAAAAAAAATGATGTTGTAAATATAGGGCTGAGGAATTAAAAAAAAAGAAAAGGTACTTTTTTATTTATTCAAAACATACTCGTACCTACTTGAACTCTTGCCACCATAGAATTATTTTGCTTGCAATGAGTTCATAGTCTTTACTTACAACACTGCGAGGGGTCCAGCGAAGGCACCGCACTCCACACGCTTGGAGAGCGCTCAGAGTGGGCGAGTCAGCGCTGGTACCTTGTCGTGGGTGTAGGCGTGAATACCCTCTCAGTGGAAACCATGCTTTGAACCATGGTCTCCAGCGGGAGTAGGTGGAATGTGGCTGTGTCCTTCATCGAGCACGTCATGCTTGCGAAGGAGGCGGTCGAGAGGGAGAGGGAGCGTACCCTTCCTAATGAGTTTCGAACTCGGAGGCCAGGGCGCCGCAGACTCATCTACGATCAGCTGCAGTGCTGAAGCCCCGCAGAACGCATATTTACCTCAATGATGCGGGATAAAACACCATCCAACCCCAACCGAGGCCACATAGTTGGCCAAAGTCCGCCGGCGCCACAGGGAATACTGCCGAATACCTGGGGCGCCCAGCAATGGACGTAGGGGCGGCGGAGGCATTGGTATAAAAAAGGGGCCTCGCAAAGACCTGCCGCCCGGAGCCTCGCAATGGGTAAGGCCACCGCTGCTTCCAAGCATTTAGCCCGTTGAAAAAAAATTATTCTTCCTTAGAGTCAAAATATGCGTCTACTGCTGCTTTGACCTCGTCATTTGTCAAAAATCTTTGACCTCCCAAGTGCTTTTTTAGGTTAGGGAGCAGAAAAAAGTCTGACGGTGCGAGATTAGGTGAATACCACCTTATTCGGTATGCGGTAACAGTTCAAAGCCACAGTTGTGAATTTCTGCCATTGATTGGACAGTCGTGTGAACACGAGCGTTATCTTGATGAAACAGGACTTTTCTTCTGATCATTCCTGGACGTTTTTCTTTTATTTCCTCTCGTAAACGACGTAGTAAGGTTCAGTAATAATCAGAGTTTATAGTCTGACCCCTTTCAAGATAATCAACCATAATCACACCCTTTGAGTCCCAGAATACTGAAGCCATCACCTTACTTGCCGACAAAATCGACTTAGCCTTTTTGGGGGGTGGTGAACCAGGTCTTTTCCACTGTTTTGATTGTTGTTTTATTTCCGGCCTACAGTAATGAACCCATGTTTCGTCCATAGTAACAAAACGATTCAAAAAATCACATTCATCAGCTTCAAATAACTCCAAACAGTCGCGTGCAATAGTCAATCGTATCCTTTTTTGCTCAACTGAAAGCAGTCGCGGAACCCTGTTCGCAGACACCTTGTGGAAACCCAACACGTTTACTATTATGTTTTGAGTACGTTCATAAGAGATGCCTATAATCTCGGCTATCTCTCTAATTTTCAATCTGCGGTCTCCCATAATTAAGTCGAGTATTTTTTTAACATTTTCGTCAGTAGTGGACGTTGAATGCCTTCCAGAGCGGGGTTCGTCTTTCACACTCTCTCTACCACGCTTGAATTCGGCTATCCAGTTTTTGACGGATGAATTTGAAAGATCGCAATCCCCTAATGTATCTACTGACCATATCATCATGGATGGCTTTTTTGATGACAGCCCCTTCTTATGGAGGTACTCAATGACGGCACGCTGCACGATTTGCTCTATTTGCGGAAATGATGTCAGAATGCTTTGTTAATAAATTTATAAAATTAAAACTAGTTATCGCACACGTTTCAAACTTCACACAATTAACAGGTCTGAACTAAATGGATCAGTGTTAGGCCGACTACTTTTCAATCCACCCTCTCATATCACGGTTCATGAAATACAGCCCTGATGACAGACGGAGGGACGGACAACGGATCCTTAGTAATAGGGTATAACTTATTAGAGTATGTATAATATAGGCATGTTGACAAACTATGTTTTTTTCATTCATTTGGATGATTCAGTTGCGTTCTGGGCGAAACTCTAATTAGTGGAACTTATTGTTTTTAGGCTTTGGCGGTTTGTACTCATAGTTATGTTGTCTTCGGGACACGCGAATATTGCGACGTTTGGTTGCAGTGTTACTGGGCACAACGCGACCACGGGAGGTGGATTACCGATTAACGGACGTGGGGAAATGTAACGGAAGTTAACGAGTCCGTTAACATATATTTAAGTTAACTTAAAAGTAATCCGTTACTCAAAATATTAACTTCGTTAATTAACGATTAACGAGTTAATGCCCAGCTTTGAAGTAGGTATGTGAAAAGTTGGTATATAGGTACTTACCAAATCCTAAAGGGGAACGTTCCTGCACTGGCTTTATCAAACAAAGGTGTACAACCCCATAAAGCGCAGGACATCGAAGCTGATACCAGAAAAACCATAGAAAGACGCACCGTCCGAACGGCATGACGGGCTAAAATTCTATAAAAAAACATCTCAATTTGTACCAAAAGTGCAAGTGTGTCTGGGGCGTCCTTCTACAACTCGTAACCACAGTTGGTGCAATCTAACCGAAACTTCGGGGAATTTTACTGTATCGTACTTGAGTGGGTGAGTTAATTTATGATAAGTAGTAGTTAGTAGGTACTAGGTACCTACATACATATGAACTCAATGTTTGGGACGGGATAATTGGTGACGTGGACGTATAATTTGCCCAAGCCTATGTAGGTAGTGTAAGTATTGATCTAACTGTCATGCAAAAACATCCTTTCGGAACCTTATTCCAACACGTATCGTACGTATTTGCTTACCTGTCGTGTACATCAGACTTTGGTTGAAAAATATCGCAGTCCATACGCTCTAACAACTCAACTAGATTGTTCTTGTTAACCATGAAAGCTGTAGTCTTGTAACACAAGGAAGCCTGAGTAAATAGCAAGTAGGACGCCTCAGAAACTTGGTCCATATCCCCCCATACATTCAACACATAGATAAATTCGAAAAGAAGAAACGAATATTGTGACGTCATCACCAATGTCAGCCATATTTTTCGGAGAATTATATGATTATTTGCCTGAGGCCATATGCCGTAAAAGTACAGAACTCTTTTTGAATGCAACAAATATAATTGTGAATTTAATACCATTTTATACAAATAAATATGGGTACTTATAATAATAATTAACCCTTCGGGAATACAGTCACACAGAATAGGTTGTTACAGCGGTGAATCGGGAATGACAAAACTACACCATGTCACAGACCATGTGGACATAGCCATGACGGTCCGCTAGTATTAGTTTCATTATTGCAGCAATTAAATTCAAGTTTCCAGAACCAAAGTTTAGCAGTAGGTGTTAATTACTGTAATTGTGGCTGTGATTTGTTTAGTTAGATAGTTATTCTAGAATCGACTATTGGTACGAGTAGGTTGTTTTACAATAGTTTTTGGCCTCCAAACTTTAATCGATGTCCCCGCCCTACTCTATTATTTGAGTTCTGTATGCTCCGTACCTACATCACTTCCAAAGTTTGTTTTATTGATTTTAGCCTGTCTGTCCACATGCTTCCTCCGAAGAACATTCTTGTGTTTCACAGATAAACTTCACTTAGCTTCGGGCTACTCTTCCACTTCTAGAGGCAGCCTCGGGCCGAGACTGCCTTGACCCGAAGCAGCACAAATGACGACGCGATCCTCAGCTTGAGGCACGTCTCGCCCTGACCTAAATATGTCGCCGCGGCCGAGCCATATTTTGTCGGATTCCTGGGACGCTCAAAAGAGCCTCAGTACGAGCGCCACCGGACTGCTCTTAACTGAATCTTTCAGTGTCACCTCACTATGATCCAGCGAGGGTGGGCGAGAACCCTCAGTCCCTCTCAAGTGGAGGCTGCTCAGCTTGAACCTGATCGAATAGATACATACCTTTAGGATTTCGCTTCTTTCTTTTGTTTTAATGATGGAAGGACCAAAATTTGCCTTAGTCATAGAACGTTACTAGTGATGCCCACGAGCTCATTCGCCCGGTACAGTGGTTGCAGTGGTTGCCCTGCGTTCCTTCATAACGTACCGCCCAGTTGGTACTTACTGCCGCCGAATTGATTGACTATTAGTAGAATACATAATTATGGGAGTAGGTAAGTACTATGATTTTGTATTTTCTGAAATGAATAAAACACAGTTTCACAAATGAATTATTTATTTATAAATCGTGTAGGTATCACATATTCTTAGCGTAACACCCAAGATATATTAGACATATTAGAAAAGTGTGCTTAATTGTGAAAAATATCCTTTTTTCATCTTGTAACACCGAACGACACTTAGTTACATAAAGCTTAGTACACACTGTACAACATTTTGACTTATCTGAAAAGTATAAAATTCAAATTAGCTGTTCTCAAAAGAAGTAAAGTATGTACAGCCTTTAAAATGTATTTTAGTCAAATATCAGTCGTAGCGTATAAACAGGCCTTTTAATATAGTATTAATATTTCGATTCAACAGTCCAACGTCACCTGAGATGAACAAAAAAAAAAGTATTTATGCCACACGTTTTGACAGCATCTGTCACATTGGCAGATCGATAACGTCACCTAGCACCGTAGCAACCTGCGTGACATGAACTGAATGTCATTATTGTACGAAATTTGACATTAACAGTGACTCGCATGCGAGCCAGATAAGCACGCGGTTGGAAAACGCATGACAGCTAGTGTTATGGGCACTTTAGCTGTTAAATGTAATTAATACCTTCCAATGCCAGCATGACGATAAAAGAGTCCATGCATTATAGGTATGAAACTTGCATCACGTAGACCGCTAACCAAACGATAAGAAATAGGAAGTGTAATCTCAGGATTAATTAATCTAATTTTCAATCTGCGGTCTCCCATAATTAAGTCGAGTATTTTTTTAACATTTTCGTCAGTAGTGGACGTTGAATGCCTTCCAGAGCGGGGTTCGTCTTTCACACTCTCTCTACCACGCTTGAATTCGGCTATCCATTTTTTGACGGATGAATTTGAAAGATCGCAATCCCCTAATGTACCTACTGACCATATCATCATGGATGGCTTTTGATGACAGCCCCTTCTTATGGAGGTACTTAATGACGGCACGCTGCTCGATTTGCTCTATTTGCGGAAATGATGTCAGAATGCTTTGTTAATAAATTTATAAAATTAAAACTAGTTATCGCACACGTTTCAAACTTCACACAATTAACAGGTCTGAACTAAATGGATCAGTGTTAGGCCGACTACTTTTCAATCCACCCTCTCGTATCACGGTTCATGAAAAGTTGGTATATAGGTACTTACCAAATCCTAAAGGGGAACGTTCCTGCACTGGCTTTATCAAACAAAGGTGTACAACCCCATAAAGCGCAGGACATCGAAGCTGATACCAGAAAAACCATAGAAAGACGCACCGTCCGAACGGCATGACGGGCTAAAATTCTATAAAAAAACATCTCAATTTGTACCAAAAGTGCAAGTGTGTCTGGGGCGTCCTTCTACAACTCGTGACCACAGTTGGTGCAATCTAACCGAAACTTCGGGGAATTTTACAGTATCGTACTTGAGTGGGTGAGTTAATTTATGATAAGTAGTAGTTAGTAGGTACTAGGTACCTACATACATATGAACTCAATGTTTGGGACGGGATAATTGGTGACGTGGACGTATAATTTGCCCAAGCCTATGTAGGTAGTGTAAGTATTGATCTAACTGTCATGCAAAAACATCCTTTCGGAACCTTATTCCAACACGTATCGTACGTATTTGCTTACCTGTCGTGTACATCAGACTTTGGTTGAAAAATATCGCAGTCCATACGCTCTAACAACTCAACTAGATTGTTCTTGTTAACCATGAAAGCTGTAGTCTTGTAACACAAGGAAGCCTGAGTAAAAAGCAAGTAGGACGCCTCAGAAACTTGGTCCATATCCCCCCATACATTCAACACATAGATAAATTCGAAAAGAAGAAACGAATATTGTGACGTCATCACCAATGTCAGCCATATTTTTCGGAGAATTATATGATTATTTACCTGAGGCCATATGCCGTAAAAGTACAGAACTCTTTTTGAATGCAGCAAATATAATTGTGAATTTAATACCATTTTATACAAATAAATATGGGTACTTATAATAATAATTAACCCTTCGGGAATACAGTCACACAGAATAGGTTGTTACAGCGGTGAATCGGGAATGACAAAACTACACCATGTCACAGACCATGTGGACATAGCCATGACGGTCCGCTAGTATTAGTTTCATTATTGCAGCAATTAAATTCAAGTTTCCAGAACCAAAGTTTAGCAGTAGGTGTTAATTACTGTAATTGTGGCTGTGATTTGTTTAGTTAGATAGTTATTCTAGAATCGACTATTGGTACGAGTAGGTTGTTTTACAATAGTTTTTGGCCTCCAAACTTTAATCGATGTCCCCGCCCTACTCTATTATTTGAGTTCTGTATGCTCCGTACCTACATCACTTCCAAAGTTTGTTTTATTGATTTTAGCCTGTCTGTCCACATGCTTCCTCCGAAGAACATTCTTGTGTTTCACAGATAAACTTCACTTAGCTTCGGGCTACTCTTCCACTTCTAGAGGCAGCCTCGGGCCGAGACTGCCTTGACCCGAAGCAGCACAAATGACGACGCGATCCTCAGCTTGAGGCACGTCTCGCCCTGACCTAAATATGTCGCCGCGGCCGAGCCATATTTTGTCGGATTCCTGGGACGCTCAAAAGAGCCTCAGTACGAGCGCCACCGGACTGCTCTTAACTGAATCTTTCAGTGTCACCTCACTATGATCCAGCGAGGGTGGGCGAGAACCCTCAGTCCCTCTCAAGTGGAGGCTGCTCAGCTTGAACCTGATCGAATAGATACATACCTTTAGGATTTCGCTTCTTTCTTTTGTTTTAATGATGGAAGGACCAAAATTTGCCTTAGTCATAGAACGTTACTAGTGATGCCCACGAGCTCATTCGCCCGGTACAGTGGTTGCAGTGGTTGCCCTGCGTTCCTTCATAACGTACCGCCCAGTTGGTACTTACTGCCGCCGAATTGATTGACTATTAGTAGAATACATAATTATGGGAATAGGTAAGTACTATGATTTTGTATTTTCTGAAATGAATAAAACACAGTTTCACAAATGAATTATTTATTTATAAATCGTGTAGGTATCACATATTCTTAGCGTAACACCCAAGATATATTAGACATATTAGAAAAGTGTGCTTAATTGTGAAAAATATCCTTTTTTCATCTTGTAACACCGAACGACACTTAGTTACATAAAGCTTAGTACACACTGTACAACATTTTGACTTATCTGAAAAGTATAAAATTCAAATTAGCTGTTCTCAAAAGAAGTAAAGTATGTACAGCCTTTAAAATGTATTTTAGTCAAATAGATAAATTCGTGCACTTAAATTAAAATAACAATTAGCATTAAGGCGAAAATGTGTAACATAATTACAACCACGTTTTAGAATTTCAATTTACATTTGAGACCTATTTATACACAAACGATTAACACAATTTAACTTAATACATAAGCACCAGACGTTCGCAAGCAACAAATAAAAAAACCTCCACTAACCATAAATTTAATGTTTACGTAATGTTAGTATACCATTCGCCAACTTCAAAACTCTACAATAAAACGAGATTAACGATTAATTTTAAAACTAAATGTACACTATACAAATATTAAATTAAAAATAAGTACCTAAGTACTAAAATTTAACAAAACTTGTGTATCAGTCGTAGCGTATAAACAGGCCTTTTAATATAGTATTAATATTTCGATTCAACAGTCCAACGTCACCTGAGATGAACAAAAAAAAAAGTATTTATGCCACACGTTTTGACAGCATCTGTCACATTGGCAGATCGATAACGTCACCTAGCACCGTAGCAACCTGCGTGACATGAACTGAATGTCATTATTGTACGAAATTTGACATTAACAGTGACTCGCATGCGAGCCAGATAAGCACGCGGTTGGAAAACGCATGACAGCTAGTGTTATGGGCACTTTAGCTGTTAAATGTAATTAATACCTTCCAATGCCAGCATGACGATAAAAGAGTCCATGCATTATAGGTATGAAACTTGCATCACGTAGACCGCTAACCAAACGATAAGAAATAGGAAGTGTAATCTCAGGATTAGTTGGGTACCGACATTAATGGTCTTTATATAAAGCAGAATACACACTGCATGTACGTTTTAATTAATACATTATCCCATAAAAACGACTTAGCAAATAATTTAGCTTTTTTATAAGATAACAGTCAGTCGCGTATCGTTACTTATTTGTTATGAAGCTCAAGTTACTTTTTAGAATTTGTCATGACAAGAATTTAGGGTGTAACAATTGGGTAAATTTGATAATACCGCTAGTTTTATGTGTTGTATTGAATGACTAAAAATATAAATACTATCGCAATAAATCTAGCGGCACCGTCAGAGTTACCTGTAGCGAAATCAAAGTTATTTGTAACGTCATTGTTAGTCATAATGGGTGCAAAGGGGCTCTACCAACATCTATAGGGCCCCAGCGACCTCACCTGCTAGTGGCGCACCTGCTGATAAACGGACGAGGCTCGTTAATTTACGGTACCTATGGAGTGGCTTCGGCCCCTACGTGGGTACCAGGTGGTACAACAGTGTTGGTCCGGGGGGGTACCACCGTGCAGCTGTGCTAAAGCCCCCCAAGTAACCCAGCCCAGGCTGGGTTGCGTTAGGGGTTCAGCAGCTGCACCGCCGGGCCCGGGGCGATGTATGGTGCAGCAGGCATGGGACCAGTGGGGGCGAAACGGAGTCTAGTGTGGGTGGTGTGGGTCGATTCGCCGGCCAGGGAGACCCTTAGCAACGGCGTTGCCGCGGCCGCCCGCAACACAGTCATGGGGCCCGCCTGGGGCCAACCACCCCAGGAGGCTGCCCCACATGTTGCGCATAATCCTGATGTGGGATCGCCGCTCCGGGTGGTAACCGGTGTGGGGTAGCGGCGGCCTTGCATCAGGGGGGTTTGGGAGCCCTTCCGTCCGGCGGGTCGGCTCCGACCTAACCACACGGTTCTAGACAAAGCTAGCCCCTACGCTTTGTCACTTACTGCTGCACCAAATGTCGCCCTGTCTTCACGCTTCTTCTTCAAAATCTACAATGGCAGTGCAACAAAAAAGAAATAAACGTTACACAGCGGCCCTAGGAAACCCCACAACTTCACATTTCGAGGTGGAGTTCACTAACGTCCGTGGACTCCATGCGAACCTCGATACCGTCCACCACCACCTTGAGACGGCACGGCCCGCTGTGATGTTCCTCACGGAGACACAAATACGCCGCCCTGACGACACGTCTTACCTGTGTTACCCCGGCTATGTCATCGAGGAACAATTTCGAGACAAAGCCGGGGTGTGCGTGTTCGTTAGGGCGGATGTTTGCTGCCGCCGGTTGCGCTGCCTAGAGAACCCCTCCAATTCCGTCCTTTGGCTGCACGTAGACCATGGCTCTATGAGCCAGATCTACGTGTGCGTCTACCGATCCCACACAGGGGATTCTGAGACAACAAAGCTCTTCCAGTACCTCAGCGAGACGGCTGATGAAGCGCAGGTGCGGTTCCCGAACGCTGACCTAGTGTTTCTGGGGGACTTCAATGGCCATCACATTGAATGGCTGGGGTCCCTCAAGACTGATCATGCGGGTAGAGCCGCCCATGCGTTCGCTCTCTCCCACGGTCTGACCCAGATGGTATGCGGGATCACCCGGATACCAGACAGGTCAGATCACGCGCCCGCTCTGCTGGATCTACTGCTGACAAGTCGCCCAGCCCAGTACAGTGTTTCGGTAGGAGCCCCACTGGGTAGTTCCGACCACTGTGTTGTTCACGCTGGCATGAAGGTGTCACCTCCTGCACGTCCTGTGCAAACGTCACGACGACTATGGCACTACTCGTCAGCGGATTGGGACGGTCTACGCGATTATTTTGCGTCCGTCCCCTGGAGCCAGCGCTGCTTTGTAGGAAAGGCTCCTTCGGATAGTGCTTCTGCTATTGCTGGCGAGATCAGTTTAGGGATGGATTATTACATCCCTTTCACTGATGTCGCCAGTATCCGTAGAGCCTGTCCCTGGTTCGGGCGAGATTGTGCCAAAGCTGTTCGACAAAAACAGTCGGCATATCGCGCCTGGATCAGGGCCCGGGCTGTGCGCGACCCAAACGTGGGCCACCTCAAAGCAGCGTACAACCGGGCCACAAAGTCGAGTAAGAGGGCCTTTAAGAGAGCGGATGCCCAGCGCGTCGCGCGGCTTGGTCAGGAGCTCACTTCCCATCCCACGGGCAGCCGTGGATTCTGGCAACTGGCCAAAGCCGTGCAATCTAACTTTTGTCAGCCCTCGCTGCCACCGCTGCGTTACCCAGATGGAACACTGGCTCACAAAGCCCAAGAGAAAGCGGATATGCTCGCAGACCTCTTTGCGGCTAATTCCCGGGTCGACGACCGTGGCCTGCAGCCCCCCGCCATCGCCAACTGTGGCCACACAATGCCTGATATTGATATCAGGCAATGTGATGTACGGGCAGTGCTGCGGTCACTCGACACGCGGAAAGCCAGTGGCCCTGACGGCATTCCGGCGGTGGTGCTACGAAAATGTGCAGCTGAGTTGTCTCCAGTATTAACGCGTCTGTACCGCCTGTCATACTCTTCAGGGCTCGTGCCGGAGGTCTGGAAGGAGGCGAACGTACAACCGATCCCCAAGAAAGGGGATCGGTCCGATCCAGGCAACTATCGACCCATAGCTGTCACCTCAGTCATTTGCAAGGTGCTTGAGCTCCTTATAAATAAGCAGCTCATGCAATTCCTAGAGGATCACTCGCTAATCAATGATCGACAATACGGCTTCAGGCCAAAGCGATCAACGGGTGATCTTCTGGCATTCGTAACGCATGTCTGGGGTGGGGCTATGGAAAGGCACGGCGAGTCCTTGGCTATTAGCCTGGACATCGCCAAAGCCTTCGATAGGGTCTGGCATGCTTCGCTCCTTTCCAAGCTTCCGGCATATGGTCTACCTCCTCAACTGTGCAGCTGGATTGCCAGCTTTTTAAACGAGCGCCGAGTGCGGGTCCTCTGCGATGGCCAGGCTTCTCGCTTCTTGCAAGTGAATGCCGGGGTACCGCAGGGGTCCGTACTATCACCAACTCTCTTTCTTCTGCATATCAATGATATGCTATCCCTCGGGAACATTCATTGCTATGCAGATGACAGCACACTGCACGGGAGTTACTCGGTTCGTCCGACGGCGGGGCGATCTGAGATTGAGGAGGAGAGACGACGACTCGTGGCTGATCTCGACCGTAACCTCGACAGTATCTCTCAATGGGGTACCGAGAACCTGGTCGAGTTCAATGCCCGCAAAACACAGGCGTGTGCATTTACTGCGAAGAAATCCCCTTTCCTTCCCCTACCCTCTCTTCAGAATGCATTATTACCAATGAAGGACAACCTTGATATCCTTGGCATAGACGTTCGTCGAGAGCTCAATAATAAAAACTACATCGAAAGATGTATAGGGCTAGCTTCGCGGAAACTAGGAATACTGAATAAGGTAAAGAGATTCTTTACACCGGACCAGAGGTGTCTGCTGTACAAGACGCAGATTAGACCCTGCGTCGAATACTGCTCTCACCTCTGGGACGGCTCCGCGAAGTATCTGCTGGACGCTCTCGACGCTATGCAGCGACGGGCTATCCGTATTATTGGTTGTCCGGAGGTAACGGGAAGCCTTGAGCCGCTAGCTCAGCGCCGAACAATAGCTTCCTTGGCCGCATTCTACCGTATTTACCACGGCGAGTGTTCTGAAGAGCTCTTCAATCTGATCCCACCCTCTTCCTTCCGATCCCGAACGACTCGTGCCGGGCAGAGATGCCACCCCCACACAGTGGATAGCATGTTCGCGAGAACCGAACGTTTTAAACGTTCGTTTCTCTGCCGAACGATAGTGGCCTGGAACGCCCTGCCTGTGCACGTGTTTCCTCCCACATATAATCCTGGGTTCTTTAAGCGGAGCGTGAAGAGGCACATCAGTAGGTCGTCAAGTTGAGGGCCACTCTCAATAGTAATGTGTGCTGTGAGAGTGGCCCACAATCGCTAGACGTCGTCACGACTTACCACCAGGCGGGCGGCGTCAATTTGGCGAACCAAATATAAAAAAAAAAAAAAATAAAAAAAAAAAAAAATAATGACAAAGATACCAATGAGGTCACAGCCATATAGTGACTTCGTGAGATGTAAAGTAGCGATCATATTATCAGTTGCAGTTGTCAGTTGTGAGAATCTGATTGGTTGACTTCCCCTGAAGTTGTCGTTCCGGAATCTACCAATCAGATTATTGCGACTGATTTCTTTACATGACAAAACCATAGATGCGAGAATCGACCATTACATGTGTATAGTAGGCATAAAAATAATAAGGCAATGGGTGTTAAAATCGATATCACAGCGATGCAGAGCACGATGATTATTCAATTAATAAAGAAGATAAAGACAAATCGGTTATTTGAATCTATTGAAATAAACTCAAATTAAATGGATATGTTTAACAAATAACACTGCTTGAGCAGTTAGCGAGGCTAATAATTTAAAATTTGAACCGCAAGGAATAGGGAGATCAATATTTCAAATTCATATTAAAGTTTTTGAATTATATTATTCAGCTAGCGACTACATATCTAGCGAATACTACATACCACAAAAATTTTAGACTAAAACAGGTATTTGTTGAGAATGTACCAACAATTAGTATGTAAGTTAGGACAAGAGAATTATAGAATAGGATATACATGAGTAATGCATGAGATACTGTTATCAACTTGGATGACAGGCAACTTCATTTGAACGGGTCGGAACGGAACGAGCATTGCCCAACGTAGCAATACTGCCAGCATTCTGGGAACCTTTCCTGTTTGGGATAACGCGGAGTAATTTTTCCAGACGAATCTTTGTAATTAATTTATTAAAACATTAAAAAACTTTATTAATATTAATTTACAATTTTAACAAATACAATACACATGCGAAGCTAACTAACATACAACAACACAACACGACAGCTAACAAAATATCAAAAGTGTCCACAACCGAAAATTGAACAAAACTGTTGTAAAATCACAATAAAGATGTTAGATTATTACTTCTGCACACTTGTCTAAAATTCGTTATTGATAAAATTCATAATGACCTCGACATACACTACTAATAATATCAAACCAACGAACACAGATCTACCTCACAGCAAAGTAACACTAAAACATTTTCAACAATACATTTAAAAAACTTAACCGAAACTCAGATTTCGAAGACTCAAAAAGTGCACCAAAACCTCTATTTATAAGACTTTCGTTCGTTAACACATATTTACTTGTTAATATAAATACGCATAAGTCATTAAGACTTCACGAAATTCATATAATGCACATACATCCTAAGCTTTAAGTAGTGTATGGCGGGTTCTAATATACCTACTTGAATTATTCTATCTAAATGCTACTCCACCGGAGAGTTTTCAGATCATATTTTAACATGCAAATATTTGAAATTAGTTCAAATATATCAAATTCACTACCACTAAAACGACAGTGAACTTGACACCAAAAATAAGTCTACATATTATTATTAGGGTTGGTAACCCTGCCTACGCATTGATATATCTACTTAGTTAATGTTTGTGGCGTGACTTTTGCATATTCTTCTATATTCCTTTAGTCTTTATTCTCTTCGCAAAACATTTGAACGCTACCGCAGAATTTTCTACGATATGTTTGTTACCCTTTAAATTATTACAAAATCATGATATGCGTTCCTTTTAAACTAAGTCGAAATAGTAGTATTAGTGAGCCCAAAACTCTACCTTGTGGCACGCCAGCTGCATATTTGCAATAAATGACATCAAATTTTTATTATTCTTCACAAAAACCATAATTTCAATGGTAAAATTCAATATTAAGACCCAAACCTATTTTGCAGTGTTTACTTAGTACAAATTATCATCGTCGCAACTTGATACAGTCTCTCAAACGTTTTACACAAATCACGCCACAATCATAAATAATTACAACAGAGCTACAGCAGAGCCTATATCTAGTACATTTAACTAACAATGTATGCACTAACATCTACGTCGCTGTATTCTTAGGAAAACTGTTAGTATAGTTTAAACATTTTCATTTTTGGGCGATCAACAACGAGCGGAAATTTCGACAGATTCTCTCTAATTATATAATATATATGGAGGAAGAATGGATTATGAATATAATATCTAGTATATATAGAAATATATTATAAATAATATACTATAACTATGGAAGATTTGACATGATTATAACGTATCATATTTAGTATGAACCTGCATATGAATATGATCATTTCCACCTTAAGATTATATAAAATTGAAATACAAATTATGTAAATATTTTTTATACAATTTGTATTTTGAAGATTTTAATACTAAAATATGAGATTTGCTTCAGTTTTTATATAGAAGCAAATAATGGCAATCTGTCGTAATTTCCGCACGTAGGTTCTAAGTTACTATAACTAACAATACGCCTTTACAATCTACTATTAATGTATTCTTGGCCAGCCAAACTATAAAGATACACTATATAACTACGGCATAGTTGGCATCGATTTATTAGAGAAATTCCACAAAACTATACACAGGTCTAACCTTTGCAACAGTTTATTAGTATGGACAGCACAAAAACGGTCTTTTGAAATATTTGCTACTTTCTGCAGAGTGAAGTGAAATTTCAAATTATCGATATCGATATACATATACTTCGATGTAATGTTCACCTCTTAGATCCTTAAGGCATTCTTAATTTAAGTAATTTAAAGAGTTATTATTAAGCTGAATTTTCTTTTCGAGGACATGAGCGGTAAACTGACCAGGAAATCAAAAATAATGGTTAAGATCACGCCGCAGAGTTGATTGTTTTAAAAATGTACGGTCTGCATGTGCGTTTATGATGTGACAAAAAGTAGCAAACATGTAACGACCCTAAATATCAGACTGTCAATCTTAATTACGAAATTGTGATCCAGCAGGTCTAGCACAGACAATGTCGTCTAGACGATCGACAAATTCAACTAATGATATAGTAGAATATTTAAAATGTGATATTTCGTCAAATGACTGAACTTTTTTGTGACATCAGTGTTGTTGAATATGTTTATCGATAATTTCCTATTAATTATTTTCCGTCTATGGTTTAGACAAACAGTTATGAAAATATATTATTTGATTGTGCTCAAAAACTGTGTGCTAACCGATATTCAGTAAACTATTCATAAGATTTGCAGCATTTTATTATAAATCGCAACAGTGGAAAGATAAATAAAAAAAAATCGATATAATTATTAAGTACATTCATCAAGAATGTTGTCTACTTTGACAAGCGCAGATTTGAGACTTAAAACACAGAAGGAAAAGTAACAACATCTGCATATTATATTGTTCTGTGGTCACGTGTAGTTGCATTAGATTTCTCTTAAAACAATTCGTATTTATGGGCAGTGCTAACTCTAGTACACTATTCAACAAAGTTATCGACAACCCTATT
This sequence comes from Nudaria mundana, assembly GCA_963556515.1. Classification (NCBI taxonomy): domain Eukaryota; kingdom Metazoa; phylum Arthropoda; class Insecta; order Lepidoptera; family Erebidae; genus Nudaria; species Nudaria mundana. The sequence continues at coordinate 4,766,551 of OY748303.1, read as the reverse complement.
TTATAATATATTGCAAAACATGAACACCTACGAAAAGTTATAACTTGATTTTTTTATTTGATAATGATTTATTTATTTATCGACTTTTTACATTCGACACGTTTGAGTTCAATTCAATACTATGATTCATTTATAGGGATGGATTATTACAAAATATATATTAGGATTGTCGATAATTTAAAAATAAAATTAAAATATAACAATTTCATTAAACTAATACTATTATTCGCAATACATTAGAATACATAAAATTATGAGGTAAATACTAAAGCTAAAACATAATAATTTGTACATTATTTTAATTAATTTGTTCAATAATTCATTACACAGTAACGAATATCCACAACGAGGCGATCTAGATAGGACCAAGAATCTCGGCAGTACAATATTTAATTAATAATCAATTATAAAATGCCATGAAATAAATGACTAAGGCATAAGCTTGATCTATGGTGTCTAGATTTTCTAAACAAGTTCAAATAGTTAGACTACATGGATACAAATATGAGGTTACGTGAGACTATCAGATACCTAAAGGTACAAAAATATAATTTTTAAATTAAAAACAAAAATAAACGGCCAAATTATTAGATACAATTAACATATAATTTCATAAAATAATAATAATAATGAATGTCAGCGCAAAATTGATTACATGAAATTTTGTATAAAAAAAAATTATCCATATTTTCAAACATCAGGTACCTTATAAAAGGTTTCAAAAATCTAATTATTTTTTTTACATTTGGCAACTGTTATGTATTTAAAAATGTAGGTTGTTAGTACAAAACCCATTTTGGTGACAATTCTATACGTATTAGATGATGTAACAGAAATAAACCGCACAAGCCAAAAGGAAAAACTATTAAAGCCGGTGTTAAACATTTCCTTTGCCTGGACGGGTTATATGAGGGTCAATATAACTCGAATCGATAAAAAAGTATTAGTCACACATGTGCCATTTTCACTTCGAGTCTAAACAAAAATTACTTCTTTACCTATCCGGGTTATATTACTTTACAAACTACCCGTGAATTTATATGTATACTTTTGGAAACGGACTTTATTTTTATATGTGTTACCAGTTGAAAAATAAAAGTTTTTTTTTTATAAATGCTACTTATATTTATGAATGAATGTTACTAGTTTTGATATTTATTAAATGGCAAGTATAATGCTACGATTAAAATTTTTATTGGCAAACATCGATACATTTTCATGGACTAAGTACATCACTACATTTTATTGATGACAAATGCACATACTATGTACGTTTGACTAGATGCGTATTAAACGCATATTATGTTTAAAATATAAGATGTATTTCATTATAATATAATAATTATTATAAAATTTCGATTGTAAAATTCATTATTTTGTCTTGCGTTCATGATTCGGAATGAGTATAGGTTTAATAGCCTTTTATGGTTGTCTTTTTTATAGTGAGACTTAGATAAGTATATATTTGAGCGAAAAGTTGAGTGATTAAACATTCATCAATTGTAAAATCAACATCGTTCTGTATATATTCTAGTTTCACTTAATTTAATGACTCACCAACACTTTTGCTTCTGTTAATCAGTACCTGTCGAAGTAAACAAATTAAGTTAGACGTTTAAAGAAATACGATAGTAATAAAATAAGATTTTTTACCTCTCCCAAGAGGTAGATATATCTCTCTCTATTTCTCTCTGTCCGAGACATGTTGATTTTCAACCGATTTATATAAAAATCGAATAATTTATCGATTAATCAGATTTCAAGAAAAACGATTAATTTATCGATTAACCAGAGTTCAAGAAAATTCGATTAACATATCGATTAATCAGATTTCAAAAAAATCGATTAATTTATAGATTAATCCGTTTTTAGTGTGTAGAATCTACTCTATACATTTTCAACAAATATTTTGAATGGTCCACCAGAAGTATTGCTCGCCAGACCACCTGAACGCTGAACCAGCCCTATGAGCATGACATTGGCAGAATTTGTCGATAACTAATGATGTCGCAGAAATATGTTGATCACGTGACACAATTAGTAACCCTTTTTTTAATTCCCTGCGATATCATTGGTCATCGACAAACTTGTCTGATTGCTATGGTAAGGAGGAGAGGAAAGAAAAGTTGACGTCTGCCAAGAAAACCTGAAAAAGCAGGAGTCGAACCCACTACCTTTCTCTAACAAGAGACCAATGACTTACCAATACCGACATCATCCAATTTTTGCTTCATTTGCCGATGACATTATTTATTTATCAACTGCCTCGGTAGCGCAGTGGTATGAGTATGCGACTGCCATTCCTGAGGTCCCAGGTTCGATTCCGGGTAGAATCAAAAATATTTGTGTGATCCACAAACATTTGTTTCGGAGTTTGGGTGTTTTCTATGTATAATATGTATGTATTTAGAAATATATAAGTATGTTTATCAGTCGTCTAGATCCCATAGCAGAAGCTTATATTAGCTTAATTTGGGCTAGATGACATTGTGTGCGAATGTCCAAAAATATTAAAAAAATATATATTATACTAGCTGACCCGGCAAACGTTGTTTTGCTTTAGGGGTGGACTACCCTTAACATTTAGGGGGATGCAAAATAGATGCTGTCCGATTCTCAGACCTACCCAATATGCACACAAAATTTCATGAGAATCGGTCAAGCCGTTTCGGAGGAGTATGGCAACGAAAACTGTGACACGAGAATTTTATATATTAGATAATTTGTATCAAAATATTTAAGAATTTTAAGAATAGTAGAAGGAAACTAATTTCAAGTGCAGAAATATATGAATACCTGTATAGTTTCATAGTCCAAGATCCCCGTACTGCACGGACCACTTCTCGTAGGCGGCCAGGCTGAGCGGCGACACGGAGGGTCTGATCCTCTTGAGCGCGTCCAGGAAGTCCTGGTACGTGATGCTGCGGACCAGTGACAGGTCCAGGCATTTCACCTCCTCAGGGTCTAATTCTGTACCAACAGGATAAAGTTCATCATTCACCGAGCCTTTTCCCAACTTAGTTGGGGTCGGCTTTCCAGTCTAACTGCGATTCGGCTGAACATCGATATTTTCCGTGAAGCGACTGCCATCTGACCTCCACAACCCATGGGCGATTTCGAAGTTCTGTAGTTAGACTGGTCGGATATTTGATTTAGGGCTCCAACTATCCCTAACGACTGCCATAGATGTTTGTATGACAACCGGGACCGAACGTCTTAACGTGCTCTCCGAGGCACGGAGGGGTTTCAGTGTCTTAAGAAATGGTCACCCATCATCAAAAATACTTTTTAGTTATTTAAAATATACTTAAAGAAAGCTTAAGGGTGCTTTCCGACCAGAGATATGCTATGCTACGTTGCTATGGATACGTTTGACATCCACCAATCATATTCAATTTTCCACACGGCACGTCATAGCACAATAATTTCCATTGATCCACAAGTACATCCTCGCAGCATAGCTACATAGCACATCTCTGGTCGGACGGCATCATTAGGCTGGATTTGTACCAACGACAGTTCAATTCGAGAGAAGTCTCTGACCAACTTAGCCGCCGAAATCATATCTGAAAGGAATACTTTAGTAGCATTCCTATTAACTCAGTGGTGTCAGGGAGTTTAACTTACATCGTAGACGTGCAACTCCATAACCAGGAGAATACGGATGCTTCATTATATACCTAAATGTTTCTAAAGTGAAGCCAACGAATCAAGATCATTTTCGTCAACAAACGTACTAAGTTACATTGCGTAAACGAGCGATTATTATCTCTGTCCTTATCACTCGTACGCAGTAATGACGTAAGTTGGTCGACGAGAGCTGCTGTTGTTTCATGGTACAGTTTAACATTTAGTACCGTAGTTGTCAACATTGATAGAATAGATAGTTCTGTCATAAATATCAGTATGTACCTTCAGACTCAACGAATATAGCAATTAGAATAGGGAATTAAACAAATAAAAATGTCTCAGTGGCATTTAGCATTCAGAATATAAACTTGTATGAGGTAGGTATACTAACCCCGTATAGGTCCAAGCGCGGCGTCCCTGCACAGCGCAGTGAGGTCGCTACCCGAGTACCCGTCCGTGAGCGCGGCGAGGCGCGCCCGCTCGTCCTCGCTCAGCTGCACCGCGGCCGCGCCCCGCGCCAGCACGCCGCGCACCAGCGAGATGCGCGTGCGCACGTCCGGCAGCGACACGTACACGCGCTTGGGGAAACGTCTGCGGGTACCACAGTGGCACGTTATTTATATTCTTGTTTCATAATTATAATTTCTAGATCGCGCTATTAAATTTTTTTTAGAGTTTTTATTTAAATCGATGACAGTGATTACAGCGGCAACAGAAATAGACATAAATCACGTCCTATGCAGTCATCTCTATTGTAGTAAGGATGTATTGTTGCAATATAAACGATCTTACAAATATAACAGTACAGTAAACCTGCAAATAACAACACTCCACCGAAGCAGTATGAGATTCCTATAGCACAAACAAAATTACCTGAGTGCAGCCTCATCAAGTTCCTGCGGCCTATTGGTCGCTGCCATCACTATGAGTCTGTCGGCCCCCGCAGCCGGGAGTCCGTCGAACTCCACCAGGAATTCTGTCTTCAGTCTTCTTGACGCCTCGTGTTCTCCTGAAGATCTCTCGCACAGTAGAGAGTCTACTTCGTCCACGAATATTATAGAAGGCTGTGTAGAAATTAATTTGGTAGTAGTAGGTAGGTACAGTACCCGGCGATAAATATTGCACATCGACCTTTGGAAAGAGACAATCGGCTAATTTCGGCTTCGTAGAGCGTTATCTCTGTCGCACGAAATACAAAAAGTCCGTTATCTATTAGGAGCTGTTAAAACAATTATGATTTGCTTCTTTTAATAATTCTTTTTATTCTTTGTATAAAATATACCAATTTTTCTAAAGTGTTGGCTTTAGGTTCGGGTAAAATAAAAAAAACATATTCACATTATGACTGACAAAACGTCACATAGGTAGTGTGCGACAGAGATAACGCTCTACGAAGCCGAAATTAGCCGATTGTCTCTTTCCAAAGGTCGATGTGCAATATTTATCGCCGAGTACTGTACAACACACATGGAATAATATATAGTATAGTTTAAAAAAAAATTTCTTTATAGAATCCTACGAGTGTACTAATACCTAGTTGGGTGCATTTTCATACAATACTTTTTCTAATCTCATGCGTTTAGACTATTTTGATAAACACAAACTTGAATTATATCTGCAATATAACAGACTCAACAAGGCGGTATAGGCGACAGACTTTAGCCTGTTATTGCTAGTAGACTGTACTATAATGATTAAAAAGTTACTTTCTGATACAGATTTGCAGAAAACCTTAAATAACTTTTAATCATAATAGTTCATACATACAGACAGACATATATCACGCTTATATCCCGAAGGGGTAGGCAGAGATGCATGGCACACCCACACTGCCAGTATTTTTTTTGGTCTCACGTAATAGTACAGTTAGAGACAATTCTACTAGCAATAACAGGCTAAAGCCTGTCGATCATACTGTCTTGTTAAGTTTTGCCCCCATATTATCGCTAACTTCTTCAAGTGTTTCTCAAAATAGCCAAAACGATAGTAAATTCCAAAGCGTAATGACAAAATTCCAAATTGCTTAATTAAAACATCAACAGGAAGAAATATATGAACCTATTGTTGATCTTTGTTTTGACTGTTTTAAATTGACTGCCTTGGTGGCGCAATGGTATGAGTATGCAACTGCCGTCCCTGAGGTACCAGGTTCGATTCCGAATCAAATATTTGTGTGATCCACAAATAATGTTTGTTTCGGAGTTAGGGAGTTTTCTATGCATAATGTGCATTTAGAAATATATAAGTATGTTTATCAGTCGTCTAGATCCCATAGCACAATCTGATATTAGCTTAATTTGGGCTAGATGACATTGTGTGAGAATGTCCAAAATATTAAAAAAAGACGTTTTATAATTTCTACATCGCGCTATTAAGGTTAGCGTTAGGGAAAGGCCGTGGGTTCGAGTCCTGTCAGTTCATTCATCGTTTTTGTGATCTATTTATAATTTCTTTCTTAATATTTTAAGAATAGTCTAAGCAAACTCATTGCTTTAAATACAAAAATATATGTGTATTCAAAGGTTTGATTTCAGTGTGTAACTTCGTGCTATTGTCACAGATAACAATAGTGAGGGCGTGTTTGAAAGTGGTTCAATGACCCGTTACTAGAGCTACACTGCAATTAGATAATGATACATGTAATGGAGAATATTTGTTTTTCTAAATTACAATATAGCTGCTACTTTTTATTAAATTCATTCGGCCATTTTGGACATAACCCATTATAAATGTGCCCGGTGACGGCAATAAGCTTGCCCCCTATTACGTGGGACTAAAATACTGGCGAATTGTGGGTGTGTACTACCTTCGGGGATATAGGCGTGATATGTTATGTACGTATGCGACCTTTCGATAAAGTCGGTTCAGTACATATATGCTACAATCTTTGAAGCAGAAAAATTCTCAAATCTCAAAAGACACTGACCCACTAAATTTTACTAAACAGACATAAATTTTTAAACTTAACTAGTTGATTTTTTAAACCTTTGCGTTTCATATTTTGCTTTAAATACCGGAAATACAATTATCAGTCACCCTGTGACCACGGCCGGTGTAACCTGATCGAAACGTCAGGCAATAAAAGCGCTCCATCGCTGTTTGTCATATCCTCAAAAGACCACATTCGTAATACATCACATTTGCAAAACACCATATTCGCAAAACACAACATTCTTGTGTTACCACATTCCAAGTAAAGTTCAGTCTCTCAATAAAAAATGAAATTATTCTTCAACAAAACAAAAAATGAACTATTCTTAAACAAAACAAAAAAAATCATATCCCGATAAATCATTTCTTAGTAAGTATTTATTTCTTGATTATATACTAATTGCACATAAGCGTTTCAAACACACTTGAATGCATATTGTTTTATTGACACAATCATTGACTATACTTTCAATTTTTTTCAATTATTTTTCTATTTCGTTTTACATCAGTACAATGTAAATAATTACTTTTTAATTTAAAAAAAAAACAAAGTTTTTGAAGACCAGTGTACTTTTTCACCGTTTTTGAAAATATAATGTTTCGAGAATGTTGTGTTTTGCGAATATGGTCTTAGAAGATTATGATGTTTTCAGAATATGATATTATGAGAATATTATGTTTTGCGAATATCGTGTTTTGCGAATGTGATGTTTTACGAATGTGGTCTTTTGAGAATATGATATACAGCGATGCGCCGAATAAAAGTTATGTATACCTCGCGTCACATAAAAATAACGCTGAACTTGAAGTTGCGCAGTAGACGATTTATCGATCTATATGTCGGTAACAGCGAGTAAGAGCGAGAGTACCGATGCGCAAACACCCCACCCACTCTCGCCCATCGTTATTATTACGTGAACACCAGTATACCTATATCTACGCCGTATTTCATGTTAATTGATGTTGTACACAATTTACCTGCAATTCTCTGGCGACTTGAAAGAGAGCTCGCACCATCTTCTCGCCCTCCCCGACGTACTTGCTGGTGAGCGTCGCCGCGGATATAGAGAAGAACGTCGCGGAACATTCCGCTGCCACACACCGCGCTAACAATGTTTTACCTGAATCACAAACAAATATCCACTAGTTAATAAAATCGTTCACTAATTACATATTATAAAGGGATCCCACCAAGTTGAAGGGATAATGAAAAATAAACTACGTATGCAATGCATGCTGCTAATTGCAAATGTTGAGCGGAGCAAATGTTTTTAGGACATTTTCGGTGATTATTCTTCCGTGGTCAGCGCTATTTTCATGATTTCAGATATGTGCACTCCCGGGTATGATGTCGACCAGCATGCCAAATTTGATTTAAATCGGTCGAAGCCGTTTCGGAGGAGTAGACGCACAAACGATTTACACTTGTCGCCTAAGATTGAACTCTGCTGCGCTCCGCTCAATAAATGTTTTTGGACATACTCTCACACAACGCCCCTAGCCCAAACTAAGCTATATATATAAAACTCTAACGGATCACGTAAATATTTGATTGGACCAGGAAATCGAACCGGAGACTCGAAAATGCACGAACGAGGCTCTGGCAAGCAAGGTTAACGGTTATAGACTCGATCTCCATTGTGTGGTTTGGTCCCTCATAACTTTGGTCAGGGTGAAACGATTTTGTTGAAACCTGGTGCTTCCGGAGTGGCCCCATTTAAATTTGGTCCCATACCCACAGTTTGAAGTCTTTTTTGCTATAAAATACACCTCAAAAATTGACACAAGAACCGACTTCAAATGACCGAAATGGATCCAACCAAATAATTGTCGGAACGGGACCAAATTGAAATGAGACCATAATTTATGCTTTCGATTGTCGGCACTTGGTGGAACATATAGTAATACATTATGCAATAACTCACTTGTACAGATATTCCACAATATTTTAATTAGTAAGGCGAACTTTGTATCGCCTCAAATATATAAAAAAAAAAAAAAAAAAAATATTTCATGCAAATGTGTGTAAATTGAAAAACGCGACGGACGGACAGACAGACAGACAAATTGTCGTATTAAATATATAGATGTGAAGTAAATAGTGAATTAGTGTAAAACACCTTTGAAGATGCCATAGAGCGAGACCGGTCAGGTCATATTACTAATTAAAAAAATGTGGAATATCTGTACAAGTGAGTCATTTCATAATGTTTTAGAAATTAAACTACTTCGGAAGTTGTAGCTTTCATTTAAAAATAAATCTAAATCTGTTCCCGTTTTACCTTTAGGTACGGAATTCTAAAAATGTATTGTAACTACAAAATTCCGTAAATATTTCTCTCTGATTCAAAAAAAAGTTCATATTCCTCTTCGATTTTTTAAAAACAAACCGACCATTGACAAAAACTGTCAATTTAAATAATCAACAATTAAATTTGAATTTATGAATTATATTAGTTATAATTAGTTATGTAATATGAGATTAGAATCTTGCGCAAATAGTAATATGTATGAGAGAATGATTTCTATTATACTGTTTGCTGTTGTATAAAACAAGTTTCAAACACACACACACACACATATCACGCCTATATCCCCGAAGGAGTAGGTAGAGGTGCATTATACACCCAAAATTTGCCAGTATTTTAGTCCCACGTAATAGGGGCAAGCCTATTGCCGTCACCGGGCACATTTATAATGGGTTATGTCCAAAATGGCCGAATCAATTTAACAAACACACTTTGTACATTATTCCACAACTTAATTTGATTTATTTTAACCGACCGGTTTCGCTTTTCAGCATTATCAAAGATGTTTTACTTCACACTAATAGATAGATGGCTCTCGAGGAAGGTTTTTGTGTATATAATTTATCAAGCGGGCGAAGCTACGAGCGTCCGATCTAGTAGTGTAATATACGTGTTTTAGTTCACGTAAAGAATGTTGAGTCCGAGACGCCCAGGACTTTAATTGGTTGCGCCACAGCGGCTGGCATGTAAGATTTTGTTGCCTTTCATCAACATTTCATCGCAAGGCAACGGGTTTCAAATTTAGTTTTCAAAATTATAATATAGCTGCTTACTAAAATTTATTCGGAAATTTTGGACATGGACCCACTCGCTAGAGTGCCCAGTGACGGCAATAGGCTTGCCCCCTATTACGTGGGACTAATAATACTGGCAAATTGTAGGTGTGTAATGCGCCTCTGCCTACCCTTTCGGTGTGTGTAAAGAACGTTAACGAATAATACTTTCTTACCATTTCCTGGTGGTCCGAACAGTAGAAGTCCTTTAGCGGGTGACCTCAACCCCGTGAAGAGTTCAGGCCTCAAGGATGGTAACACCACCATCTCTTGCAAGGCCTGTTTCGCGGCCTAAAGAGAACAAAAATCATAACGTATGCTTTTCAACAACCTTCAGTGAAATAAATATTACAGACTAAAAAAAATAAAAATCTCCGATATGTGAGTCAGATACCCGGGGCACGTGGTCTAGTGGTAACCGACAATGTTAACACATTGCAAAGGTTAAGCAACATCTAGTCAGGCCGGTCATAGGATGGGTGACCATTTCATAAGACATTGAGACCCCTCCGTGCCTCGGAGAGCACGTTAAGCTGTTCGGTCCCGGTTGTCATACGAACATCGAACATCTATGGCAGTCGTTAGGGGTAGTTGGAGCCCTAAATCAAAAATCCGACCGGTCTAACTACAGAACTTCGATATCGCCCATGGGTTGTGAAAACGCTCGGTGAATGATGATCTATCAGATCCCCTTTTCATACCTAAATTAAATGACTGTTTATAAAAATAAAATATTTTTTTTTTAGATTTTTTTTGTGACTAATGTCACCGTAAGATTGTATCTATAGGTACATCAATTAATAACCATTTTAGACATATTTATATCATCAACCTATAGTGCTAAGTTGTAATAAATAAACGAACCCCAGACGAAGGTTTAACTGGGGAAATACCAAATCCGTTTTTTTTTTAGTTTCTATGACTTCATCAAAATCAGAATTTAAATTAAACGGTTTGAGTGTAAACATAATTTACTTTTAATTGGACATACTTAATACATTTATTTATAACATAATTATATAACCGTTTTTCATAAAATTCTTAATTAATAAGTAAGTGAAATTTCACATTCTTCATTCATTCTTCTCAACGTAAGATAAAGTTTGAATTGAATTAAAAAAAAAAGTACCATAATGTAATGCTTTGACAGTAATGTACAACATGCGGCCTTAGTTAAAAAGCACTCCTCCAGAGAATTTAAAGAGTGGGTATTATAAATGTGTTTAGTAAATACTAGCTTATCGCCGCGGGTTTGCTCACGTTGCCTTGTTCCCAGTTCCCGTGGGAACACATCACCGGGATAAAAAGCCTATTATCTCAGCGATAATGAAGCTACATATCAGTGAAAGAATTTTCAAAATCAGATTATTATTTACAAAGCTATTCGCTTCAAACAAACAATCAAATCTATCCTCCTTACAATATTAGTGTAGATGTTTGTGACTCAATCACGCGTTAAATGTTGAACAGATTTGGATGAAAATTGAAACATAGTCAGGCCATTTTTCTGAAATCTACCACCACGTTCCAAAATACAGTTTCCCAAGAAGAAGAATGACTTAGGGGTTAAAGATAAATAATATGACTTTCTTTTTGTACACTACCCCTTTATATTTCATGTTATTCTTCTATCCATCCTAAGGGCGCCTTCACACTAGCGTTTGTCCAGCGTAGGCGTTCGATGAACGTATGCGCAGCGCAGACGCCGCGATACAGCGACGCGTGGGTCGCGTTTTCGCAAAGTTTCCTTTACAGTAAATTGAACGCTGCGCTAGCGCGGCGCAGACGTCACAAAATTTCGCTGTGGTTTCAGTATTATCATTAACAAGATGGATTTCGACGAGGAAACACTATTGATGGATTTGCTTTTAAAAAGAAAATTAGTGGAAAAACGAGAAAATAAAAATAAAAGGATATGGGAGAATCCATTATGGAGTGTGCGGTCAAGTGAAAGTGACTATTTTGTGCTTTATTCTAAACACTTAAAAAATGATTAAAATTATTTTTATTCTTAATTTCGAATAGTGAAACCCTTATTTGATGAATTGTTACAAAAAAATACAAAGTGATATAATATATCAGGATACACATTTGAGGCTTTGTGTACCGGCTTAATTACACGTTTTTATTTACCTTACTCATATTAATCTGAATAACTATCAATAAAAATAGAATCAGGTAGAATTGATACAGCTTGAAAACTTCTCGTGTATTTAGGAAACGCAATTGCACACCCACAATAGTCTTCAAAATCATATTTGACAACTTAGTCCATATAGTAACGAATTCAAATTTGAACTATGTGCCACAGAGTTACGGTATATTTTCTATAAATGTTACGATATTTATGATAATTGTATGTTACGAATTTATTGAAAAGTCGCTGCTCTTAAATTTTTGACGAATTATATGGTCCGATATTATAGTCCATATCTAGCGTAAAGAATATATTGAAATATAATGCTGCTGCGAAGTATTTGGGTACCTTGACTGCTGCCATATATCTGATGGCGACTGTACATGACACCGCAGTAACGCAGCGTATGCGTCGCAAACGCGCTACACTAGTGCAGCGTACTCATGTATTCCATAAGAGACGCCGCGACAACGCGACGCGCGCGTCGCGTCTGCACTGCGCATACGTTCATCGAACGCCTACGCTGGACAAACGCTAGTGTGAAGGCGCTCTAAGGTTGCCTGGAAGAAATCGCTCTACGCGATAGGGCCGCCCTTTGTACATAGTCGGTTTGTTTAAATTTGTATACTTAGTTTTATCTGTATTTTATATGTAAATAAATAAATAAATAAATAAATATTTTTGGACATTCTCACACAACGTCATCTAGCCCAAATTAAGCTAATATATACTTGTGCTATGGGATCTAGACGACTGATAAACATACTTATATATTTCTAAATACATACATATTATACATAGAAAATACCCTAACTCCGAAACAAACATTTGTGGATCACACAAATAATTCGACCCGGAATCGAACCTGGGACCTCAGAGACGGCAGTCGCATGTACAATAAAGAATGTTGTACTGTATTGTAAGAATGCTCCAAAACCATGTTACCGCGCAGACGAGGCCGCGAGCGTAGTCTAGTATGTAATACGGTTCTTATTACAGCAGTGTAAATAATATTAATGTTTTAGCCAACATGTGATAGAATTAACCGTACAGTAAAAGTTAGAAAGTGAAATCGGCAAGTCATACCAATTACGTAAATGTATATACGTAAATCGGACGAACTTATCTTATACTAATATTATAAATAGAAGGATAGAGGAAAGATTTGAATGTTTGGTTTAAATTGAATAGGCTTCGAAACTAATGAGCCGATTTTGAAAATTCTTTAACAAATATGTAGCTACATTATCCTTGAATAACATAGGCTACTTTTGTATCACGTTATGCTCTTGGGGTATCGGGAACGTGAAAACCATATAACGCGGGCGGACCAGCTAGAACATTATAATCAGCGAAGGATTCTAGAGATAACCTGTCCTGTAAAATATCTAGTCTAGGAAATGTATGGTTCTCGAGATATGGGGGGGGAGGTTATGATTTTGTTTAAATCAGAACTCATTTAATTAGTTATTTTAATTTTTCCAATGAAACACTACGATCGAAAATTGGCGGTTTGTGTTTGTTTTTTATACCATTGCCCCTTTTGTTTTTTTTTTCAATGGAATGACTTCATTCAGCCTGCCAGTAGTGTAGTTACGTTCAGCTTTCTTTTTTTTTTGTAGTATACTTAATTCGTCTATTGAAGCTCGTTCCAAATTCAAATGTCATTATTCACTTGTGAGTAAATGAGCGTTTTATTCACTGTTATCGATGAATAAAGTTGACTTTTTCGAGGGGCAATGGTATAAATAATATTATGCATTCGGGACGCAGAATTCTTAAAAACACAAAAAGTACTTACATCTTGTCCAGCGATATCGTCCCATTGCACTTTCGGTCCACCTTCGATTATTTCATCGAGTATCAGCTGCACAAGTTTCGGGTCGACACCTCTGACGGATAACGCCTGTTGTGGGGTTCGACTCCTGGTTGGTGTGCCACGTTGTGAACCACCACCGACCACTCTTCGGACCGGTGAGCCGTTTGATGGTACCTGGTATGCGCTCTGATTTGAGCAACGAGTTGTAAGTTGGATGAATGTTAGTGTGTGAATGATTGAGAGGATTTTAAGCTGCATATTTTCTTTTCTTAAATAAACCAGTAGCAATAGTTTCTGTACATTGATTGAATTTTTCGAAAAAATGTGTGGACATAATAAGATTAATAAAATAAAAAATAAAATAGAAGGTTCTGAATTCGACGGAATATTTCTTATCTCTAAACAGCAGTATTTATATGGTAAATATTAAATATTTTTTATCTTCTATAATATAAAAATTAATCGCTGAATGTGTTGCTAAGCGCAAATCTCGAGAGCAGCTGAACCGATTTCGATAATTCTTTTTTTTTGTTGTGATCGTTACTATCAGGAGAAGGTTCAAAGTTTAGCGGAACATTAGAAAAAAATATGCGGTACGAAGTTCGTCGGGACAGCTAGTTAAATATTTTTTTGTATTTCAAAGCAATGAGTCGTATAAGCAATGAGCTTATACAACTCCTAAAATATTAAGATCATCGCTAATAGCTCTGGATCTAGATATTATAATATGAAGCAAAGATAGGTGATGTCGGTATTGATCATTGAGCAGCTCCACTGAGCTAATGATCAATACCGACATCATCCTATCTTTGCTTCTGCTTTGCTCTGACCACTGTCAGAGCATTCCCCTAGTTAGAAAAGTGGGTTTGAGGCCTGCCGATGACTTTTTAGCGTTTGTGATTTATTTATGATTTGTATCTGAATATTTTTTATTAACCGAAGATAATGAATGAGTATTCTTATGGATTGGAACAGAAAAGGTCACCAAGTTATTGGCAACACTCAACATATTATAATACGCTAGCCTAGACTTTGTCGAAATCCATGCTAGACTTTGTTGTCTGTTGTTCGAACGTATTTTCATGACCTTCACTACGAGGTCACCTTTCCACAAGGTATTCATCCAGGTACTAAACCCCTTATTACAGTAATAAAATAATATTGATTTCTAATAAATTACGGAGTTTGAAGTGAGAGTGTAGTACTGAATCTGGCGAAACTCAAAGAATCAATTTCGTTTATTCAGTTTAGGCAGATAAAGAGCACATATGAATGTCAAAATTTTACAATTTCATGTCAAGCAATATTATAAAAATACTAAATACATTAAGTACATAAATAAACCATTTGAAAATGATTCTTTCGCTGGTTCGGTAAGTTGGTTCTCCTGAGAAGAGACCAGCAAGAAACTCAGGTAGATTATCCATTTTCTTTTTTAATATAGTTTAGTTTTTATGTTACAATTTATATAGTGCGAAGGCAGAAGATTAGATTATTATGTAGTGTGACCATGTATTTTTATCATTAAGATATTCGTCTACATTATAATAGCCTTTCTTCACTTCTATTTTAAACGTAGTTCATAATAGAGGATCCGCCTGCAGAAGAAAATCTCAGCACATTGAGGCGTCAAATGGCCTCTCCCAAAGAGGGGGAATGTAGCCTAATATATAGCATTATACCGCCGCCGCCGCAGCTCCGCCCGCGTGATTTAGTTTACTCGTTCCCGGTTCCCGTGGGAACACATTACCGGGATAGAAAGTGGCTGGACGTTTTTCTTTTATTTCCTCTCGTAAACGACGTAGTAAGGTGCAGTAATAATCAGAGTTTATAGTCTGACCCCTTTCAAGATAATCAACCCTTCGAGTCCCAGAATACTGAAGCCATCACCTTACTTGCCGACAAAATCGACTTAGCCTTTTTGGAAGGTGGTGAACCAGATCTTTTCCACTGTTTTGATTGTTGTTTTGTTTCCGGTGTACAGTAATGAACCCATGTTTCGTCCATAGTAACAAAACGATTAAAAAAATCACATTCATCAGCTTCAAAGAACTCCAAACAGTCGCGTGCAATAGTCAATCGGATCCTTTTTTGCTCAACTGAAAGCAGTCGCGGAACCCACCTCGCAGACACCTTGTGGAAACCCAACACGTTGACTATTGTGTTTTGAGTACGTTCATAAGAGATGCCTATAATCTCAGCTATCTCTCTAATTTTTAATCTGCGGTCTCCCATAATTAAGTCGAGTATTTTTTTAACATTTTCGTCAGTAGTGGACGTCGAAGGCCTTCCAGAGCGGGGTTCGTCTTTCACACTCTCTCTACCACGCTTGAATTCTGCTATCCATTTTTTGACGGATGAATATGAAAGAGCGCAATCCCCTAATGTACTGACCATCATGGATGGCTTTTGATGACAGCCCCTTCTTATGGAGGTACTTAATGACGGCACGCTGCTTGTATTGCTCCATTTGCGGAAATGATGTCAGATTGCTTTGTTAATAAATTTATAAATGTAAAACTAATTATCGCACACGTTTCAAACTTCACACAATTAACAGGTCTGAACTGAACTAAATAATGTTAGGCCGACTACTTTTCAATCCACCCTCGTAGTTAGCTATCTCTCGAGTTTTGTTCTAGTTATATAATGTGCTCCATGTCGCACAATCGCAACATTATTATATGTAAGTCACTCACACTTACGACGAAGTGGAATTAAATAACATAAATTGTATATTATTAACTCGAATGAGTATAAAAACGCTTTTAACCGCGTCTATATTCTTTACACAAATATTAAACGATAGTTATATAGCTAGACTTTCACTTTGACTACGCTATATTAGAAATCAATATTTTATTACTGTAATACGTGGTGAGTTCCACCAAGATCTTAGAACCCCCTTTTTAGGGTTCCGTAAGGGATTTACTAAGGCTCCGCTGTCCGTCTATCATCAGGCTGTATCTTATGAACCATAATAGTTAGAGAGTTCTTCACAGATGATGTATTTCTGTTGTCGCTATAACAACAAATAATAAAAAGCAGAATAAAATGAATAATTGAGGGGGTTCCTCTACAATAACCTTGTTTTTTTTTTGCTATTTTTATAGATACCTAGCGGACACCCGCGGCTTTGTTCGCTTGACAAATTATATATACAATATGTACTAAAAACCTTCCTCTATCTACCTTCTCCTCCTTCTCGACCTTCAAGGTGGCCTCTATCTATTGTTGAAAACCGCATCAAAACCCGTTGCGTAGTTAAAGCGTTAAAGATCTAGGCATACATAGGGAACGGAAGCGACTTTGTTTTAAACTATTTTATAATGGTACGGAACCCTTTGTGCGCGATCCGACTCGTTCTTGACAGGTTTTTTGTTAATTGTATTAAATGTACAGACAGACACACAATTTCTACTGTTGTATTATAGTACCTATATAGATAAGATAATTGGCGTAAAAGGCGTTCAATGGACTTAATGAAATTGAAATGAATGAAGATGTTAGTTAAATACTATTTAGTTAGATGATAGACTTATACAGGTGGTCCCAAAATTCCTTAAAAATATAATTTGTAAATAAAGTAAAACTAGCCGAAAACTAGAAAATGTTGGCACTCTACATATTTTTTGAAAATTCAACCACAACATTTGGTTCGTGCTGCCCGCATCCAGTGCTTTTAAGTATTCACAATGAATTTAGTTAAAAATAAGAATTTAAGGCATTTGGAACTTCAAATTTTATTACTATGTGAGTCACACCTCTTTCATATGAGGATAATCAGAGGCCATGGAGTTGCCACTCGTGTATAACAACTGTTTGTTTTTATTTTCACTTTATAACAGCATTTATTCAATTCATCAATGTCAATTTACAATAATAATATGTTTACACAAATATATCCCGCTTCATTCTTGGCGCAAAAGTGCCCATGATGCTAGCAGCGTTGCCGCGCTGAATGGCAATGGACAACCTTTGCACCAGAATCGACCCGGAGCGAGAGTCACCGGTCCTCTCCCTAATTCTTCGCCCTACATCCGCGACGAAGCTCTTGGCTTCGGAGCCCCAACTGCCCAAGGTTGTTTGTAAAACTAGGTAAACTAAACCTTAGTGATTTTTAGTGCTGTTTAATCAGTAATTGTGTATTATATTTTGTGAAACGATAAAGAAATAAATAAATTAAAAAAAAAGTAAGTGAACTTATTTTCTTACTTTTAAGACCATCCTGTACGTATAAGTATTCTATTATAAATTCTATAGGAAATCATAATAGAATTAGAAATAAATATATCCCTTTGATATGTATTTTGGTAGACTGTTGACAGCACAAGAGCGGATCTCCGGTCATAGACTAAACTTGTACGGTTAGCAGTAAAAATATCATACCTACATAATATTTCTCTAAATAACCATGCAATATTGGATAGGTACTAATTTTTAAATAACCACGATGGGTTTGTGTGGTTTATGAAACCGTAATTAAGAGATTCGATAAAGACATCTTCCAAAAAACCTATATGGAAAGTTGTACATTTCTGCTAGTACCCGGCGATAAATATTGCACATCGACCTTTGGAAAGAAACAATCGGCTAATTTCGTTTTCGTAGAGCGTTATCTCTGTCGCACACTACCTATGTGACGTTGTCAGTCATAATGTGAACATGTATTTTTGTTTTACCGCGAACCCAAAGCCAACACTTATAGAAAAATTGGTGTATTTTATACAAAGAATAAAAAGAATTATTAAAAGAAGCAAATCATAATTGTTTTAACAGCTCCTAATAGATACCGGACTGATTGTATTTCGTGCGACAGAGATAACGCTCTACGAAGCCGAAATTAGCCGATTGTCTCTTTCCAAAGGTCGATGTGCAATATTTATCGCCGGGTACTGTAACCGTACTTAATACTGTTTTTAAAACCACTTACAGAAAGCTGCCTCTTCACAGCTGGTGGTGTGGACGCCGGCTTCATGGGATATCTGCTATATCCCCCATTGGAGTTGTTGGGCTGTGACGACGACCTGCCCATGGATCTGGGGAGTGTCTGTGACTTCATAAGCGGTCCTCCGCCACCGCTAGGTACTCTTCGACCGGCTGTAGTCAGCTTGCGGCCTGCGACTGAAGAGAACAAATATTAAAAAAATAATATAGATACATATAATCAGGCCAGTTTCTCTGAAGGACTAGGCAGATTACAAGCCCACTTTTCCTCTGTAACTTTCACGGTCTCGTGTATGAGCCAATTAAACGGAATTATTATGTTATCAGAGTCTCGTCCATTGACCGGCAAGTGGAATTGCATGTGAGATTGATGGACTCCTTGCACCCAAATATGAATGACGAAAAATGTATATAGAAGAATTTAAAGTCCTAAGCGAGCCTCGCAAACTCACTTACCGATCAAACGGCCGAAGCTCTGGTCAATATGAAGGTTCCCGGTAATCAGCAATAGATCTCAGTATTACATGTGACTAACAAAGCAGCTGGCGAACAGAGGCTCCAGAGAATGCTTCTGACTGCCTCCTCGGGAAAACAGGCGTGATTATATGTACGTACGTATGTGATTTATTAAGATTTTTGCCTTATAACGAGTTTGGCGTATCAGTGGCGATGTGTTTGAATAACATTAACAGGTGACTTCTTTCTTTCAGGCCTTAGTCTCTGTGCTGGGCGTCTCTCGGAAAGGCAACCCAAGGACGCCGTTCGACAATACCTTGAAGATATTTAGTTATATTCAAACAGTGTTAAAGCTATGTTTCAATGGTTTTAACAGTGCAGTATCTATTCTTGTAAATGCTTTTCAAAACAAAAACCCGCTATGTTAACTACTTCAAATTTCAATCATCCCTATTCACTGCGGACTTAGGTCAAGGTAAAATGATTCACCCGCCGCAAGTTCAAGCCCAAATATGAGCTAGACATAGCTGATTCGGTAATACGAGTGTTGTCTAACATAAATTGATATCTGTTTACTGTATGGCACATACAAATTTTCTGTATGATATTAATCAATTTAAGCGCCATAATGAAATATATTAATCCGGCTCGAAGGACCAATTTGTTGTACCGAACTGTATCTTCTATAGGTAGAATATTTAAATAAAAACAGGCGTGCTGTTTCACAGTGAATGTGTGTTAACTAATTATATTACAACCTTTCAACCAATTGGATTATAACCATCATGTTTTTCATTGGACAGTCGACGCAGATTGACGTATCAAAAGTTAGTAGCAGTAGTATTTTTTAAATACTGAAACTTTATTCACCAATAGAAGTGAAATAAAGCGCGAGACAATAATGGGGTATTACTAGATAATTGAAGTTAGGCATTGAACAGGCTGGCGAAAAGTGGGTGTATTTAAATCCCTCTACCTAACCTTTCAAAGAAACAGGCGTAGTATTTGTATTGTTATGAAGTTATGGAAAGAGTTCACTGTCAATGTCAAAAGGTTAATGCCCGACTAGACCACTACACGGACTGTGAGAGATTTGTATGTGAAAAACCATTGAGTTTTTTTTTACAAGCCATTGTCTATTTTCATAAAGGCTAGTTACATTCGCCATAGGCATGGCATATTATGTACGCGACATAATCGTGAAAAGAAATATATATTTTGGTATTTCAAAGCAATGAGTTTGTGTATAAACTATTTTCTTATCATTATTTTGTAAAAGTAGAATCGCTTTATTATAAAATTGGGCATCCGTATGATCTAAATTACCGGTTACGCTTTTAATTATGGACTGTTCTTAAAATATTAAGAAAGAAATTATAAATAGATCACAAAAACTGATGTCATCGGCGGGACTCGAACCCACGGCCTTTCCCTAGCAGGGGGACTGCTCTGACCAACTGAGCTACGATGACCACTACCGACGACTTCGAATTTTTGCTTCATATCATATTCATAATTTCTACATCGCGCTATTTTATTTTTATTTTATTTTATTTACACTTCATGCACAGTAACAGTACATAGGCGGACTTAATGCCATAGGCATTGTCTAACAGTCAACCTTAGGGTGATGCAGAGAGAACTAGTAGAAGGTGCTAAGGGGTTATAAAAGTTATGATGACATTAGAGAAACAGGATAAACTTAAATACTAATAACTACATACATAGCTAATACTAACAAACATATATATATATATATATATATACACAAATATATATACATACACATATACATATATTACGCTAATAAACCTACATAATATATACTATGTATTATTAATTAAATAAAGTGTCTAAGGAATATCTGCACATTATGTCTATATACAATACATAAACTAATAAAACACAACTATGAGCTATGACTGCATTAAGTATAGGATAGGACTCTGTTTATGAGTCGCGATATAGTTCATATACATTCTTCCTGAAAACGAAGCGGCTGGTTGACATCCTAATTTCCAACGGAAGCACATTCCAGAGAAGAATAGACTGTACGTAGAATGAAGAGTGAATAAGGCTAGAAGTGTGAGAAGGACAATGTAAAAGTAGATTGTTTGAAGAACGCAAGTTTTTGTTATGATTGGAGCCAAGAAATTCAAAGTATTGAGTAAGATATGATGGGACATAGGGAGAATTTAGGAAGGAGTACAGCATAGTCACAGCACGCAAGCTACGACGCTTGCGTATGGATAGCCACCCCAACTCAGTGCGGAATTCCGAAACATGATCATACTTACGAAGATTGTAGACGAATCGAATGCAATTATTGAGAAGACGGTCGAGTTTATTGAGTAGATCTGCATTCAGGTCGAAATAGCACACATCACCATAGTCTATGACAGGAAAGATCAACGAACGCATAAGCGCTGCCTTTGTTGTGGCTGGAAGGAAGTTCTTCAAGCGATAAAGCGCCCGTAAGCTGCCCGTTACCCTCTGACACACTCCGGCAACCTGAGCTTGCCAGTTGAGCGTGGTGTCAATATGCAAACCTAAGTTTTTTTTTTTATTTTTTTTTTTTTTTATTTTTTTTTATTTTTTTATATTTAGGTCGACAAATTGACGCCACTCGCCTGATGGTAAGCTGAGGCGACGTCTGGCAATTGAGGGCGACTCTCACAGTACACAGGAATACTATAGAGAGTGGCCCTCAACTTGACGACCCTGTAATGTGCCTCTTCACGCTTCGCTTAAAGAGCCCAGGGTTATATGTAGGAGGAAACACGTGCGCAGGCAGGGCGTTCCAAGCCACCATCGTTCGGCAGAGAAACGATCGTTTAAAACGCTCGGTTCTCGCGAAGACGGTTTCCACGGTATGAGGGTGACATCTCTGCCCGGCACGCGTTGTTCGGGATCGGAAGGGAGAGGGTGGGATCAGGTTGAAGAGCTCTTCAGAACACTCACCGTGGTAAATACGGTAGAACGCGGCCAAGGAAGCAATTGTTCGGCGCTGGGCTAGCGGCTCAAGGCTTCCCGTTACCTCCGGACAGTCTATAATGCGAACAGCGCGTCGCTGCATAGCGTCGAGTGCGTCCAGCAAATACTTCGCGGAGCCGTCCCAGAGGTGAGAGCAGTATTCAACGCAGGGTCTAATCTGCGTTTTGTACAGCAGACACCTCTGGTGCGGTGTAAAGAATCGCTTTACCTTGTTCAGTATTCCTAGTTTCCGCGAAGCTAGCCCAATACATCTCTCAATGTATTTTGTGTTATTGAGCTCTCGACGAACGTCTATGCCAAGGATGTCTAGATTGTCCTTCATTGGTAATATTGCATTCTGAAGAGTGGGTAGGGGAAGGAAAGGGGATTTTTTCGCTGTAAATGCACACGCCTGTGTTTTGTGGGCATTGAACTCGACCAAGTTCTCGGCACCCCATTGGGAGATACTGTCGAGGCTTCGGTCGAGATCACCCACGAGATGTCGTCTCTCCTCCTCTATCACAGATCGCCCCGCCGTCGGACGAACCGAGTAACTCCCGTGCAATGTACTGTCATCTGCATAGCAATGAATGTTCCCGAGGGAAAGCATATCATTGATATGCAGAAGAAAGAGAGTTGGTGACAGTACGGACCCCTGCGGTACCCCGGCATTCACTTGCAAAAAGCGAGAAGCCTGGCCATCGCAGAGGACCCGCACTCGGCGCTCGTTTAAAAAACTGGCAATCCAGCTGCACAGTTGAGGAGGTAGACCATATGCCGGAAGCTTGGAAAGGAGCGAAGCATGCCAGACCCTATCGAAAGCTTTGGCGATGTCCAGGCTAATAGCCAAGGACTCGCCAAACTTTTCCATAGCCTCACCCCAAACATGCGTGACGAATGCCAGGAGGTCACCCGTTGATCGTTTTGGCCTGAAGCCATATTGCCGATCATTGATTAGCGAGTGATCCTCCAGGTATCGCATGAGCTGCTTATTAATAAGAAGCTCGAGCACCTTGCAAATGACTGAGGTGACAGCTATGGGTCGATAGTTGCCTGGATCGGATCGATCCCCTTTCTTGGGGATCGGTTGTACGTTCGCCTCCTTCCAGGCCTCCGGCACGAGGCCTGTAGAGTATGACAGGCGGTACAGACGCGTTAATACTGGAGACAACTCAGCAGCACATTTTCGTAGCACCACCGCCGGAATACCGTCAGGGCCACTGGCTTTCCGCGTGTCGAGTGACCGCAGCACTGCCCGTACATCACATTGCCTGATAACAATATCAGGCATAGTGTGGCCACAGTTGGCGATGGCGGGGGGCTGCAGGCCACGGTCATCGACCCGGGAATTAGCCGCAAAGAGGTCTGCGAGCATGTCCGCCTTCTCTTGGGCTTTGTGAGCCAGTGATCCATCAGGAAAACGCAGTGGTGGCAGCGAGGGTTGACAAAAATTTGACTGTACGGCTTTGGCCAGTTGCCAGTATCCACGGCTGCCCGTGGGATGGGATGTGAGCTCCTGACCAAGCCGCGCGACGCGCTGGGCATCCGCTCTCTTGAAGGCCCTCTTGCTGAACCTAGTGGCCCGATTGTACGCTGCTTTGAGGCGGTTCACGTTCGGGTCACGTGCCGCCCGAGCCCTGACCCAGGCGCGATATGCCGACTGTTTTTTCTGGACAGCCTCGGCACATTCACGCCCGAACCAGGGGCGAGCTTTGCGGATGCTGGCGACATCAGTGAAAGGGATATAATATTCTATCCCTAGACTGATCTCGCCAGCAATGGCAGCAGCGCTATCCGAAGGCGCCTTCCCTACAAAGCAGCGCTGGCTCCACGGGATGGACGCAAAGTAATCGCGGAGACCGTCCCAGTCTGCCGACGAGTAGTGCCATAGTCGTCGAGTCATTTGTTCAGCACGAGCAGGCGGTGGCACTTGGAAGCTGGCGTGCACCACACAGTGGTCGGATGTGCCCAGTGGGGCGCGTACCGACATACTGTACTCGGCTGGGCGACTCGTCAGCAGTAGATCCAGCAAGGCGGGCGTGTGGTCTGACCTGTCAGGTATCCGGGTGATCCCCCGTACCATCTGGGTCAGCCCGTGGGAGAGAGCGAATGCATGGGCGGTTCGTCCCGCATGATCGGTCCTAAGGGACCCCAGCCACTCAACGTGATGACCGTTAAAGTCCCCCAGGAAAACCAGGTCAGCGTTCGGGAACCGCACCTGCGCATCGTCAGCCATCTCGCTGAGGTATTCGAAAAGCCTTGTTGTCCCAGTGTCCCCTGTGTGGGAGCGGTAGACGCACACGTAGATCTGGCTCATGGAGCCATGATCCACGTGCAGCCAAAGGACGGAGTAGGAGGGGTTCTCCAGACAGCGCAACCGGCGGCAGCAAACATCCGCCCTAACGAACACGCACACCCCGGCTTTATCGCGGAATTGTTCTTCAATGATATAGCCCGGGTAACAGAGGTACGACGTGTCGTCAGGGCGGCGTATCTGTGTCTCCGTTAGGAACATCACAGAAGGCCGTGCCGACTCCAGGTGATGGTGGACGGTATCGAGGTTTGCATGGAGTCCGCGGATATTCGCGAACTCCACCTCAAACGAAGTCAACTTTGTGGGGTTTCTAGGGGCCGCTGTGTACCGTCTATTCTCTTGTTGCACTGTCATTTTGAAATATGGGGAAGCGTGAAGACAGGGCGATATTTGGTGCGGCAGTAAGTGACAAAGTGCAGAGGCTAGCTTCGTCTAGAACCGTGTGGTTAGGTCGGAGCCGACCCGCCGGACGGAAGGGCTCCCAAACCCCCCTGATGCAAGGCCGCCGCTACCCCACACCGGTTACCACCCGGAGCGGCGACCCCACAACAGGATTATGCGCAACATGTGGGGCAGCCTACTGGGGTGGTTGGTCCCAGGCGGGCCCCATGACTATGTTGCGGGCGGCCGCGGCAACGCCGTTGCTAAGGGTCTCCCTGGCCGGCGAATCGACCCACACCACCCACACTAGACTCAGCTTCGCCCCCACTGGACCCCTGCCTGCCGCACCATACACCGCCCCGGGCCCGGCAGTGCAGCTGCTGAACCCCTAACGCAACCCAGCCTGGGCTGGGTTACTTGGGGGGCTTTAGCACAGCTGCACGGTGGTACCCCCCCGGACCAACACTATTGTACCACCTGGTATCCACGTAGGGGCCAAAGCCACCACATGGGTACCGTAATATACGAACCTCGTCCGTTAATCAGCAGGTGCGCCACTAGCAGGTGAGGTCGCTGGGGCCCGATAGATGTAAGAAGGGCCCCTTTGCACCCATAGTACCACTATACCCATAGTATAACCATAGTTTTTGACTATTAATATGTATGTTGGTCAGAGCAGTCCCCCTATTAGGGAAAGGCCGTGGGTTCGAGTCCCGCCGATGACATCAGTTTTTGTCATCTATTTATAATTTCTTTCTTAATAAAGCAATGGTAAGTATAATATTAAAAAAAAACGCTTTAAACTTATTTTAAATTTCTTAATAGCACTATTTTTCGCAGGATTAAAAAGACAACAAAACGTCGACAATTGTTTCGCCTCTAAACGAAGCATTATCAAGACTGTTTCAGAGAGAACAAATCAATTCTAGGGTGTACTGAATTCAACTTGGAGTCGAGGATACTGAGCTGACGCTTTGTTCCCGTCCAGCAGATGATAATGTCATCCACGTATCTAAAGTAGTACAAGACATGGACGTTCCCAACTATGTGGTTAGTCTCGAACGCATCCATAAATATTTCAGCTATTTGTGGGCTCAGTGGCGACCCCATCGATAAACCATTTTTTTGCAGAAAAAAATTGTTGTTGAACTGAAAATAATTCTGTGACATGCACAATCTTGTTAGGTTATAAATTTCTTCTATTTTATTAAAATTGATCCTTTTGATTGTTAATTTGTGTTTTAAAATATCTAAGACTTCATTGTAAGGTACGTTCGTGAATAAACTTTTCACGTCCAAAGACACAAGTTGAGCATTGGACGGTAACTTTATATTTTTGATTTTGTTTATGAGGTCAGTACTATTTTTTTATAGAAAATTTTGGGTTAAAATCTATTGCTTCTTTGATGATTGTGTTCAAAAACTTCGACAAATTGTATGCTGGAGCCCCCTTATATGCGACAACAGGTCTGATCGGGCAACCTTCCTTATGTATTTTTGGAAGGCCGTAAAACAACGGACAACGAGGATTCATGTTTATCAAAGTCTTATGCAACGAAGAATTCTCAGGGAATAAGTAAGTCGTGGATTTTATAGCAAGCTTCAGTTCAGCCTGGAACTTAGCTGTGGGATTAAAGGTTATGTGTTGAAAATCATCAGATAAAATGATGTCGTTGGCCCTTGCTATGTAGTCCACCCTAGGGATCAAAACCACGGTGTTACCCTTATCAGCTTTGCTTAAAACCACATCCCCATCACTAAGTTTGTTGCGAATCGACTTTTGTACAGCCAATTCGGAGTTAAAAGTACCAGACAAACTAACAGAATCGATTTTTTGTGCCTTTAACATTATGTCACCCTTATTTCTAATTATTGCCACCTCCACATCCACTGTCAAAGGTTTCTTAATATTTTTGTGAAAAGAAATGTTTGTCATTTCTTTAGAAATAGGTAGATACATGTATGGAACCTATTGTAGGAGAGCGCTAAGATTGGATCGATATTCACACCTACATGCAGCTACTCTTTATAACTCGCGTCTAGTCCAAGTGACTATGTATTTTAAACAAAAGTGCAGACAAATTTAGTGACACTGCCTAAGGCTACACTCTAGTCGGAGGTCGTGGATTCGAATCCTACCCAAGAACTGTGTGATGAGCACGATGGTTTTATCTGTGTCAGGGTGTAATTTATGTATGTATTTAGAAGAAAATGTGGGTATAGGAGAGAGGTTTTTCCGATTTCAATTCTCAGTGCTTTGGGCTAGATGTGTAAAAAATGTTCTAAATAATTACCTAAGTTTGTGGGTTAATCATTGATTCATTTAATCGATTCTGATATTCTAGATTGCACATCGATATTTCGGTCAAGGTTTTACGCACAAAGTTTTTTAATTGTATGCACAATTGGTACGCGTTGGCGGAGTTTAAGCAGAAGCATTGCGTACTAGCACAATATTAGATATATATCTATTATCTATACTGATATTTTTTTTTTAATTCCGCGGGATCGCGGCCGCTCCCATGTCCTTTGCTGCGGGCGTCTCTGGTGACCCCAGAAGGTATTTCCAGTGGGCCCGGCAGACTTTGGCAACCTGTGTGGCCTATTCGGGGGTTTGGTCGGAATGAAAATCCCGCGTCGTTGGGGTTGGGTTTTATCCCGCGTCGGTGAGTTAATCTGATAAGGACGGCGGGTGGCTATCCCGCCGCCCTCAGGCCCCGATCATCGAGGTCGATGGTCCTGGGCGTAGATGAGTCTGCGGCTTATCTATACTGATATTATAAAAATGTAAGTTTCGTATTTTTGTATATTTAAAATGACATCCCAAAAATTACTAGACCGATTAAAAAACTGTTTTACTCCTTGCATGTGCACCTGAGTAATATTTATTACTAGAAAAAAATACCACACGTGCTACGCCGCCGCGTTACCGGGACAATTTAGTCATACGATTGCAGGCTGGCCTTTAAATCGTGCAGTCACCTCAATCTATAAGTAATGTGGTATATTTAGACTATGAACCTTTTTTAGTACATCTAAAATCTAATCCGGTCCTAGTACATCTAAATTCTACCAGGGGAACTACGCAATCAAGACAATCGGGCTCCGTTAGGATCCCCACAACTTCCCACTGGTATACTTGGCGAAGCAGCCGGGACCCGAGAGAAGTTGCTTGGTACGACGAAGCCCATGCGTGCGTTCCACCCATTGGAAGAGCACGAGACGTATGGCCCTCTCGAGCACCCGGCTGGCAAAGGGAGCTGCACACCTCAAGGCCCACTGCCGAAACAGTTCATCGGAAGCCTATACTGTCTCCAGCGATCGACCTGCTCCGGCAGTGGGAGACATCCTTGTTGTCGCACCGAGGCGTCGTCCCGTAAGAGGGCTTCGAGAAACCACGGGGGACTTCCTGATATAAAGCATGGCGCCTCAAAAGAGACGTTGCGGCACGCCCGCGAGGTCTCACTATAATCTGCTGCGGACGGCGCGACGGCGCAGAAACTGGACCAATTTTTTTGGGACACAAGGGAAATATTTGCTAAAATAATATGAATAAATAGCCTAATCTATACAATATCATGCTACATCAAGAGGATTTTTTGTAGTCTAAATTCCGTACAAATGAAATTAAGCGCGTCTGCTGGTTTCAAGTCAAGTCTTCTTATTTTCAAAGGACGCACCGTAACACTTGTGTTAATAAGGTCAAAATACTTCGCCTACGAACAATCTAAACGAGTAATCATCTATTTGACGACGTGTTTAGCACATTAAACCAATTTTGTGTAGGTTTGTGTGTACACTCAAGGATTTTATTGTATACCCGTAGGCATAGCGCCAGGCAGTGTCGACTTTAGACGATCGACCAATGATGCAACATGCAAAATTTCAAAAATATATCAATTTGTTCACGTGACCGAAATGTTTTCCGATATCCTTTACTTATTTTTCAATTCATCTCCACTTTACGCCTTCAATCTTAAAAATACATTACATTATATGCATTAACGATGTATTTTTTTGAAAACTACTACCTAAATAGAATCATTATAAACCGAATAATCATATTTCTAATAAGAAAACATTACTTACGTGAATAAATCACAGTATATTGGATAGAAACAGGCGTTACTTGGCGAAAATCCATGACAAAGCAATGGTAAGTAAAATGTTTTAAGAAAAAACTTTTTAAAATTTATAATAGCATTAATTTTTCGCAGAATTAAAAAGACAACAAAACGTCGACAATTGTTTCGCCTCTAAACGAGGCATGAATGCCTTATAAATTTTAAAAAGTTTTTTCTTAAAACATTTTACTTACCATTGCTTAAATCACAGTATTTCACTCAAAATACACGCACTATAGACCTGACGCTGACTGACGTACTCTCCAAACATCATCAACTTTCAATGCCGTGAAAAAAAAATCGAACCACAGATATTATAAAGTTATGCTTCAATAGATAATTTAATTAGAAAGTGGTTAAAGGGGTGCAGATTTCCGAGTTGGACAAACCTCGGCAATGAGTAAGCTCAAAGATATTGTATTGTGAAACTGAAACAATCGAAGCCTCGACATGTAATTTAAATTTTATATCATTGTAATAAACATTTTTCCTTGTCTGCATGCGATCGGTAATTCCCAGCAACCCAAAGTTAGCTGATTAAAACTTTATCTGGACAGTTTACAGCTTTAAATAGCAGCGAGATCCTTACATCTCTATTCGACTGTAACGATATGACAGGAAGCAGAAATACATGCGCTTGCGCATCACTGCGTCCTCGCCCTACTGTTTTGTATTGTCATATTATTGTTTATTTTGTTCTCCTTTTAAACAGATGAATCGAAACGTACAGTGCATTAAGTTTAACAACCGTTTTGTGCTCGGATTGTAGAGTTTCTAGGTATGTAACTATGCCCTGATTGTTGGAATTTAAACTCAAACAGAATGGTTTATTATACTTCTAAAATATATCTATACAACTACATATAACATTATCAAAAGAAAGAAGAAATTATGCCATAAGCACAGAATAGGGAATAGTACTACATAAAGAACTTGCACTCCGACGTTAATTAAAGCACATTCTTTTGTTTACAGAGAACATCATTCGAACGTTGGGGTTGTCCAGTAAAGTAAAATATATACCAGCATAATTTGACCAATAATTATGACGTTTATGCCTCAATATCAACTCTATGGTCAATGCCGTGTCACAAACAAGAGACAACCCTTACTGACTTACAAGTTCAAGTTGTAGCTGACGTCACGTATTTTTTGCGTTCGTTAGGCGAGTGACATAGCCCTGCCATAAGTCACACATTCATATGTTCATAACGTTCGAGGTTTTAGAATTGTGGTGTCGTGGTCAGTTCGTAGAACGAGTCCAGGTCAAAACTATCACATCACTATCAAAACTATCACATCACTGTCAAAAATATAACATATTGTACAATTATTTCAGAAAATCTAACTAACCTACAAATAACTAAAACTGATTTGTCTTTAGGGGATAGTCTTCTACAGATACGGTTGATTATGCAATAAGTATACAATTTTTCGGACGATAGATTATATATCACATTACATAATCGTTAACAAGGACACGATGTTATTTGTAAAGTTTTTGTGTTAGGTTTTTGTTCGAGAAAACCTTGAGTAAATCTCGTCTTGTTAATATGTTTGGTATATACAACAGATTTATATTATAATATAACCATTGTCTGGTTGGTGCTAAAATTTGTCTTCCGTTTACGAGTATCGCATAACAACAACTAGATTTGTTTATTACTCAAAAAGGCACCTACGTCATTGGAACTTTAAAACTGATGAAACTTTGCAGTTGCCTTAAAACGCATTTAAATAAACAAAAATATAAAAGTTGCGGTCGGGGGACCCCCGTCAGGAATGAAGTTCCTAACGCAACTACAACGCAACACCTGAGTTTGGGTTACTTTTCGTTTTACTAACGACACCGACTTTAAATAAAAAAAATATATAAAAAAAAGCGGACCATATTTTGGCTTTTGCGGACCACCGCTGACAAGCGTAACACGACGATTTCTACTAAATCGCACTACCCGTAAGCCGCGTTAGAGAACTTCGTTCCAATAACTAGAACTATTGAAATGTTACAAAACATGTCATATATTTTTTATGCAATTTTTCTCCATAAACTTTAACAGCGTCAAACCTATTTCTTATAAGTAGTTATTCTACTGAAGAAATATTGACTTTAAGGTATAACTAATTATAATCCCATTATATGTAACAAGATAAAACTATAGTCAAAACATGACATGTATAAGTTACACTTAACACTTTAAGCTCATAATAAAAAAATGTTCTATTTCCAAACCCACTAAAGTTTGTAGCAATGTTAGCAAATACTACTGAATGAATTTACTTAGGCCCTGTTTCCACGGGGCGCGCGTTAAAATTTTCCTCGTGCGAACGGGGCCTTAAACTTAACTTTTAAAACCACAAATATTATGTTAATAAGTTGTAAATGTCATGCACTATTAAAAAACACATTAGGGATTAACATATTGTTAAGTGTCCGATATTACCAAACTATTTCAAGCCGAGACGCCCAGGACTTTAATTGGCTGTGCCACAGCGGCTGGCACGTAAGATTTTGTTGCCTTTCATCAACATTTCATCGCAAGGCAACGGGTTTCAAATTCTTTCAAAATTACAATATAGATGCTACTTTTTATTAAATTCATACGGCCATTTTGGTCATAACCCACTATAAATGTACCCGGTGACGGCAATAGGCTTGCCCCCTATTACGTGGGACTAAAAATACTGGCAAATTGTGGGTGTGTAATACACCTCTGCCTACCTCTTCGGGATATAGGCGTGGTATGTGTCTGTGTCTGTTTCAAGCGCCATGATCACGGAAGAACGTTCAAGTTTTTCCGTGATCATCGCGCTGGCTTATACAGACAGACAGACATTTATCACGCCTATATCGCCGTAGAGGTAGGCAGACGGGCATTACACATCCACACATTGCCAGTAATTTTGTTGGTCCCACGTAACAGGGGGCAAGCCTATTGCCGTTACCGGGCACAATAGTATATCCAAAACTAATTCTAATTCAAACCGAAATTCTCTCAGCCTTGACAGATGTGACATTACAACTAAATAGGATCTCTGCAGTCAGAGCATTACTACGAGTATAATACTCGTATTATAAACGCAAAAGTTACTATGGACGAATATGTCGTTGTTTGTTACTCTTGCATGCACAAATACGGAATAGATTAGAAAAACATAATGAGAGTACCTATCTGTGGCAATTGACATTATACTAACCTACCTTTTTTTGTTTGTTTTTTTAATCCGCGAACCCGGACTACGGCCGCACCTAGGTCCATTATAGAACTCCGGTAAGCACAGAGAATTCCCAGTGGCACCCGGCGAATACTACCTATCTAATTTCAAAGATACTAACTACATAGAGTGATGTGCTAAGATATGTTAACCCATTAAGTAAACTGATTCTTTGAATGAGCCCATAGCAGAATTATTGTACAGTCTATATTTTAATACTTACATACAAAAATACCCAGTAGTGAAAGGCAAAATAGTTTACATAATTAATTGTAATATAAGTCCGAGAAATATTTAAATGAACAAGTCCTTATCTATCTTACTTATATAATAAGAGAAGCCAAAATACTTGTATATTATCAGAAACACATCGCCACCTTGAAAAAACAATGCATAAGCTCATAAATACTTTACAAACACACATAATTCATACATCTAAATATAATAGGTTCAATAATAATAGGCACAAAGCCTCACATGCAAACGACAATAAAAAAATAAAAATATAATCTGTCAATGTCAGGTGTAGTGTTATAAAATGGTTATTTAACGGAGATGTTAGTTTTATATCTTTGGTTATTGCATTTTGGTTACGTCAAACGAAGCTAAGCGGTATTTCTGTGTGTACCTTCGTTCGGTGGCTTCGTTTGACCTTTGTTACTTTCAGTGTGCGCAAGTAACGTCGTCTTGGACTTCTCAAACGGCCTTCGCATCTTTAGAGGCGACTCCGTTGGTTTTTTGTCACTCCTTTCTGGGTCACCCTCTACGCCCAACTTACTGAGCGCGACAAGGTTCGCTACATTAGGGAATATGAAATTAACTTCAAGACTTTTCAATATGTGTCATGTTTTTTAAAAGAAAAATAATAAGCTAAGGCATGCAAACATACAGCCAATTTCCACTTCCAAATATAAATAGCATTGTAAAGAATGTAGCAGTGATATCGATTACTGGAGATTTACATACCGAGAAAGTGGAGTCGGTCTTTTGCCATACCGAGGTTGGTTTTCATTTTGTCGTGTAGTCGTTGTGCTCTCTGCCAGGCGTCGCCGCGACCGCCCCAGCAGTCCACGGCGATCCCACGCTCCAATTCAAATATGCCCTTCTTGTACAGCTCTATCGCTAGTTCTTTTTGGCCTATGGGAATAATGGCTTTATTAGATGGTTACGAAGGAATAATTTCCTTTTGTAGTGTCTTTCATCTATATGCACGTTAACCAAGAAGATATCCTTTAATCTTATGTATTTATAATGAATGGTGAGGTCCCGGTTGTCATACGAACATCTATAGCAGTCCTTACGGGTATTTGGAGTCCTAAAACCGACTGGACTAACTACAGTTTCGATATCGCTCATGGGTTGTGGCAGTCGCTCCACGGAAAATATCGAAGTTTAGCCGCAATGCAGTTAGGGAAAGCCGACCCCAACTGGGTTGAAGAAAAGGCTCGGTCACCATCCGGTGAAGGTGACAACCCTCAAAGATGCCGAATTCCAACCTCCCCCCTTGACAGAGGCCGCACAGGTGGCCAAAGTCCGCCAGGATAGCATACCCAGGATGCACGGCAGTGGACGTTAGGTCGGAGAAAAATCGTGATGGTCATGAAGAGTAACACAGTATACGTATAACACTAGCTGAAGCCCGCGTGGAGTAGTTTTCTGGTTCTCAATTCTCACGGAAGACCGTTTTACCAGGATGTATTTATGTGCCAATCTCATTCTAAGCAGTTTTAATGAATTAAGTAACAAACATCTAAAAATATTCAAAAACTTTCACATCTTTCATACTATGTATTTGTATCATACTATGTATGTTTAACATATACATGATGAACTGCCGCGTGTTTGCGTTAATGTAGGAAAGTTATTATTAACAGTTTTGTTAATTAGCTGAAAAACGTCTTTATGTGTTTTAGACCGACCTATAATATGCATTATATGTTTACATATTATACATACATAATATTAACTTATTTACAGATTATGTGGTAACAATATTTATCAAGTACATATACAATCACGTCTTTCCAAAGGTGTAGGCATGTTACACGCCCACTTTTCGCTACAAATTTGCAAAATCAGCGGCAGGTGCAAATCTTTCAGGTGAGATTTTCAGGGGACTCTCGGTGGGACACCTATGCACCCATCATATTAACACGGTCAATTTACACAAATTAATAATAATAATACACGAAACGTAATTAATACAAACCGTAAATAGGTAACGGTTAGCGTTACAGTTAGTTTAAGACGATGAAATAACCGCGAATCATAGTCTACACTCTACACAATTTGTATTGACTAGTTTTTTTTTTTTTTTAGTTCCGCGACCAAGGCCGCGGCCGCTCTAACGTCCGTTGCCGGGCGTCTCTGGTTACAAGCAGAACGTATTTCCAGTGGCGCCCGGCGGACTTTGACCACCTCTGTGGTCTCTGCGGGGGTTGGGTCGGGATGAGAATCCCGCGTCGTTGGGGTAGGGTTTTATCCCGCGTCAGTGAGTGAATCTGGTTGCGTGCTATGGGGCAAAGGCCCCGCAGCACGCAACCCTTCTAGCCTGCTTCTATAAGGACGACGGTGGCAATCCCGCCGTCCTCAGGCCCCGATCATGGAGGTCGATGGTCTTGGGCGTAGATGAGTCTGCGGCGCCCTCGCCGCTGACTACGGAACTCGGCGGGGAGGGTACGCTCCCTCTCCCTCTCGGCCGCCTCCTTCGCGAGCACAACTTGCTCGCAGAAGGACACGGCCGCGTTCCACCTACTCCCGCTGGAGACCATGGCTTGAAGCATGGTCTCCAGCGAGAGGGTATCCACGCCCAGACCCACTACGAGGTCCCGGCGCTGACTCGCCCACGCTGAGCACTCCACCAACGTGTGGAGTGCGGTGTCGTCGTCGGAAACCTCGCAGTGTTGACACCGGGGTGTGACCTCACGATGGATGCGAAACAGATAGCTACCGAAGCATCCATGCCCGGTAACGATCTGCGTCGCACGATACGTGAGGTCACCATGCTGCCTCTGCAGCCAATCGTCCATGATCGGTCTCACCGCCGCCATGATGGTGGCACCCCACTTGGGTTGCTCAAGTCGCACCCTCCATGACTCCATGAGATCCTGTCGGAGTTGGGACCGCCGGTCATCGATTTCTCGAGACGCAGGCCTGTGGTCCCGCTCCAGCGCCTCCAGAGCCCTTGCGCCATTGGAACAATGACGCAAGGGCTCTCGCTTCCAGGTCCCATGGAGGGGTCCCGGCTAGGAGACATGCAGCCTCTCCGGAGATCGTGCGGTAGCCCCTTATTGTTTTGACGGCCAAGGTCCTCAACGGTCTGTTAAGGAGCGTTGAGTTGTTGGCCGTCAACCGCGCCGTCCATATGGGAGCCCCGTATAGGGCCATACTCCGCACGATCCCCAGGTACAGTCTCCTGCAGGAAGCGTTAGGTCCCTTTAGGTTGGGCATCAGTCGCGAAAGCGCGACCGATGCCTGTGTCACCTTGGGGACCAAACTTCGGAAATGTGGTCCGAAGTTCCATCGGCTATCAAGTACGATCCCTAGATACTTCATCGAGGGCTTGATGCCGATGCTAACGCCTCCCACATTTATGCTGGAACCTTCAGGTGGACCGTTCCGAGGTCTGTGAAAACACAGAACCTCGGACTTGTGCAAGGCCACCGCCAGTCCCAGCCGCCGTATCCGACCCACGACTTGAGCAACACCCGTCGTGACCTTGAGTGCTGCCTCCTGGTACGTTGCACCCCGCGCCGTGACTCCTTTGAGCATTTTTCGCTATTTCTTATAGTTCCGGATTTGGCCATCCAAGCCCACTTGAAAAATTCACCTGTATAGGGAGAGGTGTATAAAACATTCAGATTTCACCAGATTTCTCTATTCTGGTAGGTTTAGAGCCTTAACTCCTGTTGTCAGGTGGATTATGTCTGGACTAGGAACTCATTCACTTTATTTAAAGAATGGTTTCATGGAGTTCACAATTATTTCATCATCATCATCATCATCATCATCTCAGTCCATGTGACGCCCACTACCCCAAAGAGGGGGAGAATTCTGCCCAAGTGCCTACATATACCAAGCTGGCCGGTCAAGTTTTCCATCTCATCAAGATGTCCTTCTCCCACAAATATTTGTGACAGAATATATTATTCCGTTTTAATAATAACTTGTAATGATTATGTAAAGCGAATAGTTGCATTGTGTATTTGAAATTATTTAGTGTTGGTAGATAGGTAATTACATATTGTGTAGTTTTTGGACTTACATAATATTGGCAAGGAATATAAGCTTTTAAAAATTATCTTATTGACCCTATTCTATTTTTTAAGTAGAATGTAACTTGGCAAGGTCTATGAAGCATAATCGGTCTGTTTTGAGAATTTGTGTTTTATTATAATTACTACATTTCGGTATTTAATAGTCTTTTTAATTCATTTTCTTATTGCATAATGTAGTTGTTAAAAAAAAATTTTGTAGCACCATATTTCAGGCAGAAGATATGCAATAGGCTTAATAGTAGTTGTTATGTGTCAATATGTAGTTTTTAAATTTTATTTTTGTAATTTTTTTTTATAGGTAAGTAAGTAATATTTGTTTTAGTTTATATTTAATTGTTTACCCTTTAGACCGGAGATAAAAGTATGTATGTACCTAAGTAATAGATAAGTTGGAATAATAAAATGACAATCATTTACATACTTTAGAAATATTTTTAATAAAAACTCACCCTCATTTTCTTCATCAATTTTCAGAGCCTTAGAAATATATTCAAAAGCTTTTCGATGATGATGTTTTTGTTTGGCCAGGAGAGGGTCCCCGGGGCCCACATTATGTATGTGAGACATTTCTTCACCTGTAGTTAATTCCGTAGACACTATACCGTCTTTAATAACTACTTCCAAATTACACTCGCCGACTTTCGGCGGCTTGTGCACAAGCTGATGAGACGCCGAATACAAATATTTAAAAACTACAAAAAGTTGGTATAAAATTGATCTCAATATATTGAATAGAATGATGATTGGGAAAGAAACAATGTAAAGATTCCTTTTATGGACTGAAGGTTGCGAGCCATTTCGCAACGTTGACCCCTTTGCTAGGTCTGCATCTGTCTTTTTCGACTTTCGGTTCGGGGACCTCGTAGTTTTACGCGACAAACGGCCACCATTTGAATCGTCGCCGGACACCATCAAGAACACCAACACACAAAAGAGTTTAACACAAAATCTCCATATAATTTTTAGACAAAGAAATACGAGCTTATTCTACTCCCTATCATAAAAACAGCAAAAAAAATTGTGATGATCACTACTGCTGGGACATTATTGACAAATTGCGAATGTTTGACATATTTGTCTTGCATGTCAATACCCATACTAAAAAAATAGGCAATATTAGTAGTTTTAAATTGCTCTGAACAATAATTATTACAAATAGACGACTTTAGTGACTATTAGCTTATAAATGTACAAATTCATTAATAAATTTAAACAAAAGTTCTTGAACTTTTATTACAAAAGAAAATATAAAATACTATTTATACGTAGAAATTTTATTTTTTGTGTATGCTAGTCGGAAAGACACGTTTTGTTGTTGATCTCTTCATTTACTCTTCAAGCTGACCATAAAATTATTTTCTAATTTTTATATACCTTCTTGATATATATATTTACCTCCAAATCAAATTACAGCTTTTAAAATTATGATTGTTTAAGAAAAGTTCTTTGCAAATGAATAAAAATTTTAATATTTTTTGATGTGAACTAAACATAGGCAGCTGTCATCGTGATTAGTGATAAGCGTCAAAATACCTGACAATGACAAGTATTGAAAAGCAACCAACTTGGGACGGGATCTTTCGCGCACCATCCCGTTGGATTTTCGTCTAAATAAAAATTACATCAGCCGGTTTCTAATAAGGATAACTTAAGCAGTACCTATTAAAGGCGAATTTATACAGACAGGTACGTGTAGTTTATTTCACATAATCGGTCAAGTAACTTAACCTTTTATCACTTGATGATTTGGCGTTAACTTTGCACCATACTTGTACAATTTGTTATTATTTTCTTGCTTTAAGAATAACTGTAAAGTTAATGACCAGTGATTAACCTGTATGCCGTTGCAGTAAGTAAGATTTCAGTTATCACTGGTATTAATTTTCGCTGAGTTACAGAATGACTGATGCTCAGGCGGAACAGCTGGATCAGATGTCAGTGAATGATGATGATGATTTTGTGGACCCATGGACTGTTACTGGCAAATCTGAGACGGGAATTGACTATGACAAGTTAATAAGTAAGTATTAGTCCACTAACTACTAAGAAGTTTTCAACTAAAAAAAGTATTGTGTGTAAGTATATAAATATGAGGTTTCTATAACTCTTCTAGCATTTCATTCTAGTTTTATTAGTACTCATAATGACTGTATTGTTTTCAGAGAGATTTGGTAGTCAAAAAATAGACGATGAAGTTATACAAAAATTTGAGAAAGTTACCGGTAAAAAAGGTTAGTTGTTTCTTTAATAAAACCTAGAAAGTAAATTAATAAAAATAAATAATATTACCTCTAATTAAAAAAATTACGTTCGGGTTTCAGCTCACCATTTTCTCACCCGTGGTATATTTTTCTCCCATCGTGATATTCATAATATACTAAACTTGTATGAATCGGGAAAGAAGTTTTACTTGTACACAGGCCGAGGCCCATCTTCAGAAAGTATGCATATCGGTCACATGATACCCTTCATGTTTACAAAGTGAGTAAAGGAATATTTTATACTATTTTTATTACTTGGACTGCAGACGTATTAGTCTTGGCTTTTGGAATTTGGGTTGGGATTGTACGACAATAGTAATATTCTTGCCCCTATTTCATAGGACCAATAAACAACTGCCAAGTTGTAGATCTGCAAGGCAATTTCTTTTATGTGTGACTACCTATATAGATGTATTATTTTTATTTGCCTCAGACTTGCTCCCTATTATCTGGGACCAACAAATTGGTCCAAATTAGACTTCATTATGCCTACCTATGATTACCCTTTGAGGGAAACATGTAGTTCTATGTTTTATTCTTATTAGTTGTTTATCTTTTGTTACTCTACAGTTGACATTTGAATAAAATTTAGCCCTAAGAGCATGGTGTTGTTAACTTTAGTAGACTTAACATATTCATCCAATGGTAACGCAGATAATAACATTGTTTTGTTTCCTACAATATCATTGGTTGAATGTTGATAGAGTGGTAGTCCACTTGTACTTGTAGTCACAGGCTGATCTCCTCAATGTCTAGTGTG
The DNA here is from genome assembly GCA_963556515.1 of Nudaria mundana. NCBI lineage: Eukaryota > Metazoa > Arthropoda > Insecta > Lepidoptera > Erebidae > Nudaria > Nudaria mundana. The sequence goes on along the minus strand of OY748303.1, from coordinate 4,727,243 downwards.
TGGGTTTTGCGTGTCCATCTACACAGATAGACAAGATGGACACTGGCCACGGCGATATGAATAAAAGAAGAGGTATTTTCCATCGACACGAGAAGAAGAAGAATATTAGTAAATTTGTGACTGACCAGTCTCAGCAGTCTAAGAATCAGCATAATGGGAATGCACTTTTGAACTTTGAATATACATGAGTCCTTTATGTAAAGAATATCTGTGTAACTTTTAGATGGCTCCAAGAAGTGTTTGATGTCCCACTTATCATCCAGCTCACGGATGACGAGAAGGTGCTGTGGAGGGATATCAAAATTGAGGATGCTCGGAAGATGGCTCACAATAACGCTAAAGATATTATAGCTGTTGGATTTAACCCTGACAAGACTTTTATATTCAATAATTTGGATTTTATTGGGTAAGTAAGATGTATTTATAGACACTGTTATAGTGGGGTTGGGATATTACCCTGTATCTTTGGGGGTTAGGTTTTATCCCGCGTCGGTGAGTGAGGGTGACTTCGAAACCTGCCCTTCTTGACAACCTCTATCGCGATCTCGGCTGCCTCTATGCATGATTACAAATTTTTGGATTACTGCACAGATTAAACGATTGTGTGGTGTGTGTGACAATTATGCTTCCGTATTTTTGAGATGTGTTCCATAAATCACCTTATGATCCACCGAACCTTTTCGCAACTTAGATGGGGTTGGCTTTCCAGTGGTACTAACATAAATTACCTATATTCTAATATATTCTTGTCTTTAGCCAGTGTCCAGCATTCTACCAGAATATGGTGCGGATCCAAAAGTGTGTAACATTCAACCAAGTAAAGGGTATCTTTGGTTTCGGTGACTCTGACATCATCGGTAAAATAACCTTCCCAAGCATAGAAGCCGCACCAGCCTTTTCAACTAGCTTCCCATTTATATTTGGTAACAAAGTTGTAAGTCATTTTATACTTACCCTACTTCTAATAAAATATTTTTGTTGAAGTTTGTATGTTTATTACTCTTTCAGGCACAAAATTATTGAATAGTTTTTTATGAAACTTTCATGCACCAGAATAACACAAAAATAAGGGCTATAAATTATAAAAATAGTCTCTAAATTGGCCAAAATATAAAAAGTGTCATGTAAATCGGGACAAAAATCCACTCAAACGCTTGCAAGTACCACAGCAAGCAAGTTACGTGCCAGCCACTGTGGCACAGCCAATTACAGTCCTGGGCGTCTCGGACTATTGGACTTTAATTTACCGGAAATGGACCTTTCGAGATTCCATGATATCTGTTCACCCTGTCGAAAGATATGAGTTAACAAACATACAACAATAACAATTGAGAATGTCCTCCTTTTATTGAAGTAGGTACTTTAAAAATATTTCACGAACACAATTATTTTATTCTATTTTGACAGGTCCCCTGCCTAGTGCCATGCGCAATAGACCAGGACCCATACTTCCGTATGACCCGCGACGTTGCCGCTCGGTTGAAAATGCCCAAACCTTCGCTTATACACGCGACCTTCCTGCCAGCCTTACAAGGGGCTCAACAAAAAATGTCTTCGAGTGATCCAAACGCTTCTATATTTTTGAACGATGGACCTAAACAGATAAAAAATAAGGTAAGATTTGTTTAATTTAATATACAGGTGAATTTTTGAAAAGGGCTTGGATGGCCAAATCCGAAACTATAAGGAATAGCGAAAAATTCTCAAAGGAGTCACGAGCCCGATTTTGATGAAACTGAAAACCTCATCATTAGATTTTTGGAAAACCGATAATCCTAGCTGGGAATCGAACCCATTTATTAAAAAAAAACACACCCTATATTATTATTACACCATACGAGAGTGTTGCTGTTAAGGATCTTATTCTGGGAGGTAATGACATATGGCAAACTCAAGGAAAGAGCTCATCTTTAACAAAATACATTTCCAATATTTGAAAATACATTTTATTTTTCTTACGTAAACTGATTAATTGTTCAAAATGTAGACTATTGTTTTCAATACATAGCTGGATTCGAGACCTCAAGGATCGTACTGCATTCAATATTACAATGTTATTGATTCCGTTTAGAATATTCTTCTTTTTTTTTTTCTTTTTTTTTTATATTTGGTTCGCCAAATTGACGCCGCCCGCCTAGTGGTAAGTCGTGACGACGTCTAGCAATTGTAGGCCACTCTCACAGCACACATTACTATTGAGAGTGGCCCTCAACTTGACGACCTACTGATGTGCCTCTTCACGCTCCGCTTAAAGAACCCAGGATTATATGTGGGAGGAAACACGTGCACAGGCAGGGCGTTCCAGGCCACTATCGTTCGGCAGAGAAACGAACGTTTAAAACGTTCGGTTTTCGTGAACATGCTATCCACTGTGTGGGGGTGGCATCTCTGCCCGGCACGAGTCGTTCGGAATCGGAAGGAAGAGGGTGGGATCAGATTGAAGAGCTCTTCAGAACACTCGCCGTGGTAAATACGGTAGAATGCGGCCAAGGAAGCTATTGTTCGGCGCTGAACTAGCGGCTCAAGGGTTCCCGTTATCTCCGGACAATCTATAATACGGATAGCCCGTCGCTGCATAGCGTCGAGAGCGTCCAGCAAATACTTCTCGGAGCCGTCCCAGAGGTGAGAGCAGTATTCGACGCAGGGTCTAATCTGCGTCTTGTACAGCAGACACCTCTGGTCCGGTGTAAAGAATCCAAAGAACGTTTCAAGTCATCAACTGTATCATACGTGAATTTCGTTTTTAAGATACCCCCAGAGAAAGTAATCTAAGGGGATAAGATCCTGGGATTGTAATAAAATTGTCGCCAAAATGCTGAATCAAAATCTCTTTTACTATACGGCTATTATGGGCTGGAGCTCTCCATCCTACAAATAATTGTAATAATGCCAGAATCATTCAGAACATACTTTAAAACACTGAATAGTTACGATCTTTTCTTACATAAATTTTGTATCATAATTTGTTTTCGAACAAAACAAATTATGATACAAAATTTATGTACATGAAATATGAATTAAAATTCCAAATTTTCCTTAAATTTGCCGTTTATCATTACTTCGCAGAATTTGATCCTTAACAGCGACACTATCGTATGGTGTAATAATAAAGGATGTGTTTTTTTTTTCAAAATCAACGGGTTCGATTGCCAGCTAGGATTATTGGTTTTTCAAAAATCTAATGATGAGGTTTTAAGTTTCATCAAAATCGGGCTCGTGACTCCTTTGAGCATTTTTCGCTATTCCTTATAGTTTCGGATTTGGCCATCCAAGCCCTTTTCAAAAATTCAACCTGTATACAGACTATTTATACTGTCGGTGTCGGCACTTGGTGGAATCTGCTACACATATTGCACAAAAACACATATACTTTTCCTCTGTTATAATTTTATTTTCATTGACCGGTTTCACCTCGCGGCATCATCAGAGATTTATAAAATTATAACAGTGGAAAAGCAATGTGTTTTTGTGCAATACAGCTTATTTATAATGGTACAAGATAATGAGGCCACTACATTTAACTCTGAAGCTATTATAGAGTTGTATGACATATTGTAGGTCCCTTATTAAACTAAAAATAAATAAAAAGTATCATCATAGTGTCTTTAAACTCACTCACATATCACGAAGGTGTAGGCAGAAGTGTATTACACACCCACAATTTGCCAGTATTTTTAGTTCCACGTAATAGGGGGCAAGCCTATTGCCGTCACCGGGTATTGAGTTATGTGCAAATGACCAAATGAATTTAACAAAAAGTAGCAGCAATATTGTAGTTTTGAAAAAAATTTAAACCCGTTGCATTGCTATGAAATGTTGATGACAGGCAACAAAACCTTACGTGCCGTGCTGTGGTACAGCCAATTAAAGTCCTGGGCGTTTCGGACTAACGTGTCTACTAAAGTGTCTTTAAAGTGTGAAGTGTTTAGTATAGACGTAGTTCGTGAGATTTACGGAAGAGCTCTGGGTAACTCTATGATGTAAATGCTAGATCGCGATACAACCGAAGACCGCTGTCTTCGGTTGTATCCGTGGTCTTGGGTGGTCAGCTGATTATACCATTATCTGGCATTGACTCTGCTTTTTGTGAATATGTTATAATGCATAATATAGTTAAATAAACCAATAGCTTTAAAAAATGGTCCATTTAAAAATATACTTGAGTCAAATACATCAAAAAATAACTGGAGTTGGCTTACTTTGAAAAACAAAAATGCCTCTTTTTTATGAAGTCGGTCAACAAACTATTTCTAACTTTCAGATCAACAAATACGCATTTTCCGGTGGTCAAACCACTGTGGAGGAACACAGACTCAAAGGTGGCAACACAACTGTCGATATATCATACAAATATCTAACGTTCTTCTTGGAAGATGACGAACGGTTGGCAGAAGTAAGTCCTTACAATCACAACTGCCTTGGTAGCGCAGTGGTATGAGTATGCGACTGCCGTCCCTGAAGTTCCAGGTTCGATTCCGGGTCGGATCAAATAATTTGCGTGATACAAAATTTTTTGTTTCGGAGTTTGGGTGTTTTCTATGGATAATATGTATGTATTCTATTTTTTAGTATTTGCTGTTATAGAGGCAACAGAGATACATCATCTATTATATCTACTTGTCCATCCAAAGGTTGCCTGTAAGAAATCACTTTTTAGTGATAAGGCCGCCATTTGTACGTATTTAAACTTGGATATTTTATTATATATGTTTTATTGGTGTACAAATAAAGTTTTATTCTATTCTATTCTATCATCTGTGAAAATTTCAACTTTCTAACTATCACGGTAGATACAGCCTGGTGACAGATGGACAGCGGAACCTTAGTAATAGGGTTTTACCTTTGGGTATGGAACTCTAAAATATTCTAAGTATTGATTTTTTTTATTTCCAGATTAAAAAGCAATACGAATCAGGCGAGATGCTAACGGGCGATCTCAAGAAGATAGCAATAGAGACCATCACTCCGTACATACAAGATTATCAGAAACGACGGACGCTTGTCACTGACGAAGTTATGCAAGAGTTCTTTAAAATAAGACCTATCTCTATATAATGTAACTAGCAGACGCCTTCGGCTTCGTCCGGTTGACAAATTGTACACTAAAACCTTCCTCTTGAATCACTCTATCTATTAAAAAAATCCGCATCAAAATCCATTCCGTAGTTTTAAAGATTTAAGCATATATAGGCACAGACCGCGGAAAGCTTCACTCTTTAAAACAATTCCTATGTTAATAAACCTATGACTATTAAAAGTAGTTATCTTCTGAGCTACTGAGAGAAATAAACCAGCCAAGTACATATCGGACTCCCGCAGGAAGGGTTCTGTCTGAAACGAAATATTTATTTTATTCTGTTTTCAGTAAGTATTTGTTGTTATAGCGGCAACAGTAATACACCATCTGTAGAAATTTCAACTGCCTAGGTATTAAGGTTTATGAGATACAGCTTGGTGACAGGCAGACAGACTGCGGAGTCTTACTAAAAAAGTTCCGTTGACCCTTTGGGTAAGGAACCTTGAAAAGAATTTGCAATCAACGCCATCTATCGAGATACGTATGAACTATGAAAATAGTTAACAATCTTTTTAGTCTCGGCAGTTTGTGACACTAGGTGGCGTTAATTTAATTCAAATGTATCATCAAGAAACGAAAATAAACATTATTATAATAATAATTTTATACGGCAATACTTTTTTAAATAGTTTAAAAAAATTTGTAGGTAATCTCGTCTCTTAAAAAGTTCAGTATGTTTGAAGATAGATGGCGCTGAGTATATAAGAGAAATGTAGTTTAACCCTCAGCATGCCTGGTGACCAAAAGTTACACGGTATGCCTTGTAGGGTCTCACGGACCCGGACTATTAGCCCCCTGTAAACATGTAGTAGCTAGTGTATTAAATTACTTAATTGATAAGCTAGCAGTATGTAATAGAAATAACCCAGTATCAATATGTTTTGTTATTTATTCTTATAATTAAACATAAGCAGCGATTTTAACAACAGCGTAAGGCCGTAGGTTCGAGCCCTGCCGATGACATCAGTTTTTGTGATCTATTTATAATTTATTTCTTAATATTTTAAGAATAGTTTAAGCAAACTCATTGCTTTGAAATACTAAAATATATGGATTATATATATATATATGGTAAGGATTCATCTAAAAATTCAGTGTTTAAATATCGTTGTAACCCGATACACTGATACCGTTAGTTCGGTAGAACTGCGGTAGGTGGATCCAACGCTAACCTTAATAGCACGATGTAGAAATTATGAATATGATATGAAGCAAAAGTTCGATGTCGTCGGTAGAGGTCATCGTAGCTCAGTTGGTCAGAGCACTCCCCCTGTTAGGGAAAGGCCGTGGGTTCGAGTCCCGCCGATGACATCAGTTTTTGTGATCTTTTTATAATTTCTTTCTTAATATTTTGTACAAAATATAGTTTTAATTCACATTTCACATTTCGTTAGTAAATCAGTGGAATAGTGTAAAGTGTGTATTAAGTCTCATTTTGATATAATATGATATCAGAAATGAATATTTACTCATTTTGTTAGAGAAAGCGAGTGTGACTTAGCCATGGTTGAACTGTTAAGCTTAAAACACAGTGGTCCTTCACATACATATGCCACGCGACGTGGGAGACAGCGACACACTGGTCCTACGTCTTACGACGTCTGACGTTTACGTTATCTACGCGCTATGACACTTTAAACGTGTGTGACAGCGTCGTACGCTTGGGAAAGCATGGGAACACGCGAGTCTGGCGTGGTGACGTAAGACAGCGTGGTGAGTGACCAGTGTGTTCGTTACCATACAAATATTATAGGCTTGTATATCCTGATCAGATGTCATAATGCCTGATGTACGTCGCGCGTGAAGGATAAGTTTGGCCGTCCCTAAATGGCTTTTGGTTAAATTACTAATCTATTTATTTATTCTTTGTTATTAGTGCAATAAATGAGCTTCAATTTTATTTTATTTTTTTAATCATCCCTCAACTCAATAAATAAAACTCAACATAATATATACTAAACAGTTTTATTTACAATAAGAATTACAATATACATAAATAAAATAAAAAATAAAACAAATCTAACTACTTTGCAATATTCCGCCACATGCAAATTACCCAACTCTCGTATTTATTCATGCACAAGTCCGCCCTCCAAACCCACTTAGGCCGAAAGAATAGAGAAATAATTTTGAAAATAGAATAAATATGAGAGTTGTGTTTCGTGCAAAAAATAATAAAAAACCTGGACACGTGTTTCGCCCCCAACCCCCTGGCTTGGAGGGCGAACTTGTGCATGAATAAATACGAGAGTTGGGTAATTTGCATGTGGCGGAATATTGCAAAGTAGTTAGATTTATTTAATTTAACTATGGACTTCCGAAAAGTAACGCCTGATAGTATTAACAATATACATAATTATATAGGTACTAAAAATATTTACATTACAAAATATCGTTTAAAAAATCCTCCGCGTCATTGCCGACTGGGAAGGTTCCCAGAATGCTGTGTTGCTACGTTGGATGGCGATACTTATTCTTTGAGCCAGAAAATAGCCAGCCTTCTGGTCCTGAGAAGCATCGATTAAGCGTTTAGCAATGTCTCTATAAAGGCGGCGAGCACTCGGACCCCATGACCCCAGTGTCTCAACCCCAAACGTCTCAAATATGTAATCACCTGCTAGGTTAGCATATTTACGCCGGTTGAGGCCTTCAGCCGATGCAGCAGCAGCGCCGGCACATCCGGGATGTGTTTGGAAGGTGTGAAGGTGCTAAGGTGTCAACGCATGTAGCGTCCCACACCAAAGGCCTTTCCATCTTCCACGGTAGCAACGACATACCGTCCGGTCTCTTTCCATCGCTTCTTGCTAAACCATTTGGGTCACGTACGGCCGGAAGACCTGCGGTGGAAAGAGCCCTACGAATTATGTCGTTTAGAATAGCGTGCCGAGGTGCAAAGGCCATGGTGTCCCAGATTATCGACGGCTACTCCACAGGTGCAATGATGCGGAGATACACAAGGTGTACCCAGCCGAAGGCAAGTGGCAATGCGAAAGGTTGTGTCGTCCAACATTGTACCGATGTTGGGCGATGGGAGCGCCTGGATCCATAACCCTGACTTCCATTCTCCAATTCACTCACACACAGTCGCTGTGAGCCTAGTCGTGAGGGCAGGTCAGTGTCTGGGCAAGACATCCTCCAAGCATTTATGGAATCGGTCTTGCATAGCACCTCGGAATCAATCAGTGTATTTGACAAAATTTTCCTGACTAATTCCTCGGTGCTATGGACCGACGACAGAAATGCTGGCAGACTGACATCTGTGACTCTACGAATACCTAGCCCGCCCAAGCGAACTGGAAGAGACGCTTGGACCCAGGCTCGGTCATTAATATTTCATTTAAAATTTTACACAAAGAATTTTGTATTAAGTTGTCTAGTCTGCCCAAAATTGTCCTGGACGGAGGGTATGTGTAAATTTGGGTACAAAAGACAAAAACGAAGAAAAGTGGAAGCTGAATAAATGCTGATATTACATAGACTATCAATAACCGGATCAAAATTATGAATTTGTTCCTCGATAAAAGTGGAAAAGCCATCTTCTAAAATCGGGGACACCAGGAGGCGTAGAGAAGTTATATGTATACATAATACAGAATGGTGAATACTTTGTGAAAAGCTCTGGTGATAGTCTGGACGATATTGTTGAATTCGTCTTGAGATGATGGAAAAATCCCACTTCTGATACCATGTTGAATGTCGTATTCAAATGTTGGACTAAACTTGTGGTTATAATTGTTATTTATTCGGAATACACAGACATAATGTACTACATCTTGTATGAGCTAACGGACAGAAGCGTGTATGCTTATTGCTCAGTGTTGCCACTGGTAATGAGTTAATGACACATACTTCATAATAGTTCTAGACATGGCTACTCCATTTAACAGATACCTATAACTGGTTAAATTTTCATTTAATAATTTTGTTAAAGCAAAGAGAAAGTAAAGAGAAAAAGAGGTAAGTACAGTTAGATAGTTACCTATAGAAATGTTTGTGACCTTGTGTAGTCAGACATGAACAACTCTTCAATCATATCGTCCCACCCTGCGTTGGATACATAGTTCAGTTTGCTTTAATATAATCAAGAAAAGACGTTTATTTCACAAACACAAGCGATGTTAACAAGATACATAATAGGAAAACATGAAACAGGAAGATCGTCGCCGCATCTTCTTGGAAATTAGTCTCCTCTCTGCTTGTTGTAACGTGGGTGGTTGTCAACGCGAAGGTCGCGTCTTGAACTGTGAACAGTGTGAACACTTTGCTTGTGACCAAGTTTTTGATGCTGACAGTACAAGGAGCCACATCACCAGCACTACTGTTACTAGTATTAGCAAATTGTTGAAATTGAATCAATGTAAAGTCAAGGTGACTAAATAAAATGATTCATATTCCGAAACAATGACTTTTTTCATCGTGTTTGTTTGGGCATAACGTAAAAACAACTAAGTGAAATTAAAATATAGGTATTTTTACAGAAGTAATTACCAAGGCTTATATTCCATTTGTTGGCTGCTAAGGCTGCTAAGGGATCCCATCAACATCTTTTCAGTCAGGCATTAAAATGTACACCTATGATGCATTTCTAGGTACGTCGTTTTTCGTGTTAATTCCCGTGTTAATAGTACCTAAAATATATCTTTGGGGGTCCAAGTCATCTCATCGGCACATGGTGCACCTGCCGGCATGGCGGCAGGAGGATGAGACTGTGACAAATCCATATTACGTGGAACCAAGATGAAGACGTAATTTTATGTATGTAGGTATGTTATTTCATAAACAAGTAAAAAGAGATACAATTTTCTAAAACAACCTAAACAATGAAACTGAATTACCATAAAAATGAAAAACATTTTGATCAACATGGGAGTCCTCGTGTCACGGAGGCTCTATACAAAACAAATAGGCGACAATAGCTATAGAGACAATGGCGGTTCTCTTCTGAAACCTTTAAAATTGTAGCACACACTTGTGCACACAACTTCGTAAAGTTTGATCGAATATGCATTACAATAGGACAGAATTGTGGACGACACAGTGTTCAGTTTGGACAGGGACTGGTTGGATGTACCTGTGGATCTTAGTAGCTTATAAACAAGATTCTGTGACTTCGAAATCTGTGAAAATTTGAATTTGAACTATCAAGTTTTTCAAAGGCTCCAAAAGATTACTTACTCGACTGTGTTCATAGCGAATTATTTGTCTGAAGACTGAAGAATATCACGTGCCATATGGCGAGGTATATAAAACTTTGTAATTATACTGTGAATCATGGTACATAATTTTTATTGACACGTCGAAATATCTAGAAACAGACGTAGTACTTTATGAGTAAAATAGTGTAAACAATTTAAGAAATTTATTACTTCAATGTATAATCAAACGTATGATGACGAGGCTCCAATCCCTCTAATAGCCACCAATTATACAGTAGTTAAAGAAGATGAAGAAGACAAAAGACAGCCAGAAGATCGTGTTATTCTAGAAATTGGAAGGCAAGACGATAAGCCAAGAGAAGAATTGACGTTTTCTCATAAGAAATATGACAAAACTATATCACATCATAGATCTTACGTGTTAGAAGACTACGAACCTAGAAGAATTACTTATTTTAGACCACATGAACTGGATCATAACGCCCCTGAAGGTAATAATACATAGGTTGTTTTTTTTATTTCCTTGGAAGACAAACAGTTCTTATAAACTACTAGTGGTCGCCCGCGACTTCGTCCGCGTGGTAATTTGGATTTTTTTCCCGTTCCCGTCGCGCCGCGTCATATTTTGAACAATTCACACAATATCTTTATAAATTGTAGCCTATGTGTTATTCTGATGTATAAGCTATATTATTGTAAAGTTTCATTAAAATCCATTCAGTAGTTTTTACGTGAAAGAGTAACAAACATCCATCCATCCATACATACATACTCACAAACTTTCGCGTTTATAATATTAGTAGGATTTAGTGTGTATATATCTAACTACGATTTTTGTGTATAAATACATATTTAGTGTTTGATTATTAAAAACAACAAGAAACTGAACAAGAGTGTAAATACAATAAAAAAATGAACGAACTAAGTAACTAAGACAATTCAAGAACGGATTTATACCAGTGGTCAGATATAGTGCGAGTGTATTGAGATGATTAGAGTTGAATCTAAGTCGGTAAGATTTCCTAGTTTATTTAAGGAGTCAGCCGCTCTAACAAGAAATGATCCATTTCGGAATCAGTTGAAATACTTAGGATAACTAACTAACAAATACTCCGCAATGAGTTTTACGCAGAAAACATGTATGGTTCTTACGACCAGTGGGAGACCAGACACAAATCACATCTTTATCCACGAAGGGGTTTCGTGTTTAATTCCGTTTTAAATGTTTTTTAATATTTAAATTGTCTGATTCCTTCCAGCCAATACAAATTTACAATAAACTCAATGAGGTCATATGCGAATGTGCAGGCACCTTCAAATGCCGACTCCCCATGGAAAAAAAAAAAATATTTTTTTATAAGGTATAAGATCAAAAAAAATTTTTTTTTTAAAGTTCAACAATTTTTTTTTATAAGTTCAAATTTTTTTTATATATTTTTATCATTATACAAAGCAATATCTTATTTTATTCCTATCTGTGCCGTTACCTATACAGCATGATAAAATACCCCCCTTTAAATCTGTCCCTATGCAAAGGACCTCGTATGACTGACCACTTGTACATACTCTATGAGAAAAAAAATCAAACATGAATTACTCTCCATGTCAGTCGTACGATGACAACTGCCAAAAACATGCTATTATAAAAAAGGGATATATATATATTATAAAAAAGGCAAATTGTCAAACTTGTGCTAATAGCTAAATTATGCTAAACTAAATTAAATCAATAATTCATAATGAACCCTCTTAAGACAACAAACGGAATGAGAGCACATTGTCCTGATGTGCCATCGAAAAAAAATCTATAATCAATGTTTGAATTTAATTTTGATCTCAACATCGCTCAATAGAGAATTCGGTGGCCACCTGACCACATCTATTGGCTATTTTAAAATAGTCATAATCGAACTCCCATCTCTATCAATCCGACGTTGAAACCACGATCGCTGAATAAAATGGCAACTAAATAAATCAAATTAATTCAACGTTGTTAAACAGTAACCAAACCTAACCCGAAAAAATGTTTTTCATTCTTGCTCTCGGTCCATATGAAACACACAAAAAAAAATATTGGCATAACAATCATATCGCTGGACAATATTTCTTATCACCAAAGTAACTGCATCGTATTACAACCTAATAACTATAAAAATATCAAATGTCCTAACAAAAATACATTATGTTATCTATATAAACCATACACGATTTATATAAACAATAGTGTAATAGGCCCATTCAAATATGCTGCGGCAAATATCTTCTTCTCTTCATCACGATACATCTTCGATAACATCTTCAACCGACTCATACATCTCTGAGAATGCACTCATTGTGTCTATTACAATAATTCAGTATAACACTTAACTTTGAACTTCCGCGTAGAACAAGCGGACTCCAATCTCTAATACTTATTTCCGTAGATCCCAACTCGTAGATCACGTTGTCACCATGTAACGTTGAATAACGTTGCGTATAAGTTTTTTTTTTTTTTTAATATTTAGGTAGACAAATTGACGCCACCCGCCTGATGGTAAGCTGAGGCGACGTCTGGCAATTGAGGGCGACTCTCACAGTACACAGGAATACTATAGAGAGTGGCCCTCAACTTAACGACCCAGTAATGTGCCTCTTCACGCTTCGCTTAAAGAACCCAGGGTTATATTTTGAAGGAAACACGTGCGCAGGCAGGGCGTTCCAACCACCATCATTCGGCAGAGAAACGAACGTTTAAAACGCTCGGTTCTCGCGAAGACGGTTTCCACGGTATGAGAGTGACATCTCTGCCCGGCACGCGTTGTTCGGGATCGGAAGGGAGAGGGTGGGATCAGGTTGAAGAGCTCTTCAGAACACTCACCGTGGTAAATACGGTAGAACGCGGCCAAGGAAGCAATTGTTCGGCGCTGGGCTAGCGGCTCAAGGCTTCCCGTTACCTCCGGACAGTCTATAATGCGAACAGCGCGTCGCTGCATAGCTAGCAAGTACTAGGGATAGTATCTACTGGAATTAAAAGTGTTCGGTTTCCCCGATATCTCTTTGTATTACAGAATAAAACTGATCTTTTTACATAATTCTTTGCCTTAGCTCTCAGCCCGCTCCCCGCGATTAATTTTTCCTCATTTGTTTTATTTTAGTTTTTCTTCTATAATATACAAATTTTACCTCATACTAAATGAGGTCGTATGCCAAGCGGGCTAGCACCTTAACAGTACCTACTTATTACGGCCCTATGACTATATAATAATATTGGGTAATCCCAATACGGTAGTGTAGTGACAGCATTATATTAATTTTTAATTTAAAAACTAACCTATTTGTAACAAATTACATAGGTCTGTACATTGTGAATCTCGTGAACTCACTCAGCGAACAACCAAAGATATCGATCTCCTCAATATACTCGTAGTTTCCTTTTCTGTGTTACAACCTAAGCAATTTACTAGCGGTTGGTAAATTAGACTGACATTATAGTAGGTATATTAATTGAACCAACTTACTTTATCGTAAATTTTACTACTTACGTAACTAACTTACTCTATCTTTGGTTACTGTCGTCTGTAGTAACTACTAAATAATAAACTCCCCAAAATACCGTTAAAATCCGGTCTTAATCATAATAAGTTATCAGAGGTTTAAAATAGGTACCGATTGTCATATAAGAAAGGGACACAATGTGTTCTCTTTTACACCTGACGGAGACAGAAGATTCTCTTGCACTCTTCTGAATATAAACAGAGCATTTTTAGCCAATAATAGCATTTCATTATAAAGAGGAGGGGGAGATTATAGGTAATTAAGTAAGTAGGTACACTTCATTCAAGGATGGACTTAGTAACTAGGAGATTTTGGAAAGTCTCTCATGACTCAAGTAGAAAACATAGGATTCTAGGTCAAGAATGAAAGTATGGCGACTGCATTTACAATCAGTACCTACCATCATCAAAATATTGACGTAATCAACGCCTGTTTGTCTACCGATTAAGAATAAGGCGTGATTCTGTATGAGTCTTATACAATTCCCACCTCAGGTTCTGGCTACTACGACCAGGACTTCAGAGAAGCAACCTCAATACCAGAGACGGCGAACTCCGAGTCATCCTTGGATTATTCGCACGAATCTCAGGACACCATCAAATATGGTGCAGACGATCTTAATCAGGATGCCAATGTTCTGAACTGGAAAGAGAGAGCGCTACAACTTGAAAAAGGTAAATGAAAAAAGTTTAATCCAATTATTTTCCATGATTTTCTGAACTTACTCCATTGTTATAGTCATGGACCTATTGTAAGTAATATCTCTATGGTATTAGCATACCATGCAATTAGCATGCTATAACATTAAATTTTTGCTTCTTATATTTCTAGATCACGCTTTTATGGTTAACGTTAGAGATGCCATCTACCGCAGCTTAGTGGTACTTATAGCATTCCCCACACACACATACCACGCCTATATCCCCGAAGGGGTTGGCAGAGGTGCATTATACACCCACCATTTGCCAGTATTTTTAGTTCCACGTAGTAGGGGGCAAGCCTATTGCCGTCACCGGGCACATTTATAATGGGTTATGTCCAAAATGGCCGAACGAATTTAATAAAAAGTAGCAGCTATATTGTAATTTTGAAAAACATTTTGAACCCGTTGCCTTGCCATGATATGTTGATGAAAGGCAACAAAATCTTACGTGCCAGCCGCCATGGCACAGCCAATGCGTCTTGGTCATCTCGGACTAGAGCATATAGCATTGCCCTTGCTAGGGAAAGGCCGTTGGTTCAAGTCCAGCCAATGCTATTTATTTTTGCGAATTAAGTAGATATAGGTATAAATATTTGAGAATTCTCACAGATTTAGGTCATAATATTAATTAGATGTTACTTAAATATTTTCAAGAATACAAAAAGACTGCCTGCGACCGGGAGAGGACTCGAATGAGAGATATGAACCGCGCCTTCGATCTGTTACGCTCCAAGCTTCCTGTCACTAAGCCGTCCAAGAAAAAGTACTCCAAGATTGAGTGTCTTAGGTAAATATTCATTTAGCTATACGATTTATGATTTTTTTGATCTATTTCACCGCAATGCCTCACGCACTGCATCATCATCTGTAATTTCCAGTAAAGTTCTTTCCATCCTAAGGTTGCCTGTATAAAAGATTGCCGCATATTGCGGGAATATTTTTAAGGTTTTTTTGTGTAGGTATACAATATAGAGTATGCAGAATTATTACAAAAAGGCGTAAAGAATTGGGAAATCGTATTTAATTTTCTCTCTAGAAAACCTGTCCTTACTATTTTATCTTTTCTTTAATGTCAAAGTCCATGTCTCAAACATTTGATCAAAAACAATGGTGATAGGTGTAATAGCATGTATTTTAAAATTACACATTTTTTCCCTACATTTCTCGTTTCCGGAGAATAACCTGACGCAATATTTTGTGTATTTCAGAATAGCGATATGCTACATCAGGCATTTGGAGTATATGTTGGCTGGAGGTTCGCCCGAAGATAACCCCGCGTTTTTTGAACTTCACGCTTCAGATATGAGACGTCGACAGCAGAGATTTTAATAAAATACTAATTTGATTTGTTAATCCAAGCTTCTAAGCTTCCAAAACAAAACAAAACGGAATCTATTCCGTTTTGTCCATTTAAATTGAACTGGTTGTCTCCAGTGAATAGAAAACAGTGTGTTACGTGCTAATGCTTTAGCACAAGTTACGGATGGTGAAGCATTTTCCATTTTTGAACCGTTTCACCATAATTCTGACAGTTGTGGTCTTCAGACAGATCGGAAAGGCGAATATAATCGGGTATAGTCCATAGATCCACTGGGGGATCGGTGTAGACAAAAAACTTGAAAGGTGTCAAGGGACACCCGGATGGAACGAAGTTCCTTTCGATTAATTAGTGAAGGATTTGTAATATTTTTTTTTTAAGTGAAAAAAATAACTTAAAAAAATGAAAATAAATCCAGCAATGGTTTTGATTTTTCATTACTGAAGTTGATGTTAAAATCAAAAATCGCACGCCGCACGGCTTACAACTATAGCAAAAAGTGTCGTTACAACTTTTGGTCTTAATTTTTTCCGTCTAGCCCCCTTTCGCAACGCGCGAGGTGGAACTTTGTTCCAAAAATCCAAATAAGTAAATCAGGAGATCTTGGATGGACAGTCACTGTCCAAGGTAGACTCTCACTCTACATCCACACACCATACAGATAAATAAAATTGAAGTGACTGCGTGTAATTTCAAATATTACCAGCTTTTTACTCAATTCCTACGATAGTGATATGGATGGGTGACAATTTTTTAAGACACTGAGACCCCTCCGTGCCTCGGAGAGCACGTTAAACCGTCGGTCCCGGTTGTCATACGAACATCTATGGCAGTCGTTAGGGGTAGTTAGAGCCCTAAATCAAAAATCCGACCGGTCTAACTACAGAACTTCGATATCGCCCATGGGTTGTGGAGGTCAGATGGCGGTCGCTTCACGGATATCGAAGTACAGCTGAATCGCAGTTAGACTGAAGGCCGACCACAACTGAGTTGGGAAAAAAGGCTTAGTGGATGATGATGCATACGATAGTATACACGATACTGACATAAAAAAGCAATTTTTAAAATTTTTGTCTGTTTGTTTGACCCCGTTAATCTCTGGATCGGCTGTACCGATTTTAACGGGACTTTCACTGGCAGACAGCTGATGTAATAAGGTGTAATATATGCTTATATAGTTTTTAATTCTGGGAATTTTTTCCCCACGGGAATTGGGAACCATAAAACTATTTTACGCAGGCGTCCCCTAGTCAGATATAAAATTGTGACGATCTTGGCATATTTCCTCATGAAACTGAAGAAAATAAAGAAGTGCTTTGTGGTTAATTTCAATATCTTTATTTCTTGATGTTCTCATTTCAATCAAAGTATATTAAAAAAAAAACAAAATTTAAGATTTCACTAATGCTTACTACATTACGAAATCGATTAACAATATTTTGAGAAACATTCACAATTTCATTACAAGTTGCTCTTTTAAGCATTCATATAAACAAACTCACAGAAAGATAATTGTCGAATAACGTAAGTATATAACATTATTACTTTTTTATACAATTTATACAAAGTTATAACAAATAATTTACTTAGACATTTTACAGATATGGCGTAGTGTTTGCGACAAACTGTGCGTGACAAACAATGACAAAATCCAAACATTATGTAGGTAGATGCTATAAGTACTATACGTTAGAACACGCGTATTGGGTTGCTTAATTTTGGACTCATTTTAATTGAATTCCCTCACCTTGTATGTGATACTTTTCAGTTCATTTTATCTGAAAGATTATGCTTCGTCTGAAGAACAGACATTTAGTCATATTATTCAAGTGGAACTCCACGGAAACAATTTTGACCTCACTTTATTTTTATAATTGCATTTGTTCTATTGCCTCAGTTGGAACAACATGCAAAACGTTTAGAAGCATGCTCAAAATTGTTTTCGTTGGCGGAATTTTTCCCAACACAAAAGTAGACACAATTGGTACGCTCAAAATCATCGGCATACAGTATGCCTTGTGAGTAGGAGCCCTCAGCCTCGTGTTTGTATGAAGGTTGGATGAATAGTTAGAGCTTCGGTTTAACTTCGTTTTTTGATATGCCTCTCTTTAACAGCTTCCACGTGTTTCCTCTCTATATCCTGCAGGTATTCAAAGTACGCACATTTTAAAAGCACCGGCACCTTCACAATGCCTGGTAAAAGAAAACGTAGATTTAGAAAATCATTTTAGGGTTTCTTACCCAAAGAGTAAAACGGGAACGCTATTACTAAGACTCCACTTGTCACCAGACTGTATCTCATGAACCGTGATAGATTATGATAAATTTCTGTTGTCGCTATAACAACGGACGTAGATGCGGACGCGGGCTTAAAAAAAAAGGGGGGGGCTCCCATAAAACAAACGTGTTTTTTTGCCGTTTTGGCACTCGCACTTGACCAATTCTCTTAATTATTATTTACGCAGAATTAAGTAGGTACTTGATTAAAATGATCCGGTTTGCTCTTGTTCGGATCTCAAGTCCTCACCAGCAAAGTCTTTTTCTGGGCGTGCGAATGTAAGTTGGCGTGACAACTACCTCTGTCTGCCCTTCGGGATCTAGTACAGAGGGTGTACTAACCAGAAAAACACGTAGTGACAAACTTCTTGTACAAAATATATGGATGCGTGAAGAAGCTCTCAACTGAATCTTTTTTCTGAAAACAATTTACACAAAATGTTATCATTGTGAATTATGTGGGCCATTTCCCCTAGTGGGCTGTTTAATATTATTATGATGTTTACTCTTCTCTCACGGTTTATAATATATTGGAACTGTCTGATAATGGAAATGGCACGCATCAACATAAAGTTAATATGTAAGTATATGTACTCGTATTTTAAAACATTTTCAGTGGTTACTATAGTCCGTGAAATATTTGTTGGTCGATGAAGTCTCTTCTATACTAATATTACTAGGT
The DNA here is from genome assembly GCA_963556515.1 of Nudaria mundana. Lineage (NCBI taxonomy): Eukaryota > Metazoa > Arthropoda > Insecta > Lepidoptera > Erebidae > Nudaria > Nudaria mundana. The sequence continues at coordinate 4,708,496 of OY748303.1, read as the reverse complement.
ATGCAATACATTCTGCTGTTGCAATAATTGAGCTGAGTTTGTCGATCCGGGTCGAACTCCTGAATGGCTGGACCGATCTTTATGAATTCAGATATATGCACTCACGGTGATGGTCACTATGACTGTGCCAAATTTCAAAAAGATCGGTCCAGTCGTTTAGGATGAGTTCGATCCCAAACGAAATACACGAGTCGCCTAAGAAAGAGATTCGCTTCGTTCAGCTCAATTAAGCAGAAGAGTTGTTTGTTTGCTTGAACGCGCTAATCTAAGGAAGTACTGGTTCGATTTGAAAAATTCTTTTTTTGTTGAGAACTGCATTTATCGAGAAAGGCTATAGGCTATATAACATCACGCTAAGGGGAGGAGCGGAGCAGCAGTGTTCCAAAAATACCACGCGGACGAAGTTGCGGGCAACCGCTAGTTATTTTAAATAGGCAGTGGTTTCTTCTTCTTTTTTAAAAACGTGGCTCCATCGATGATCATCGATGATTTCGCCAATGTCAAGGTAATGCTTGATTTTTCCCGAACAGAAGAACTAGTTACTCAGAACTAGTTCGTGGTGCGGGACAAGGAAACGTTGCTCGGTGTTGCAATTGAGCGTTTGGGCCTGGATTTTTGCCCACGGCCCGAGGTAACCTAAAAGCCAGCCAACCACGCGCTCCGTAAAAACCCAAGTCCAGATAGTGATTTAATTAGGTCGGCCTGCCCATAAAGTATGATATTGTCAGGTACTATTAAGAAATTCAGAACTTCATAGGCGTGATTTTACTAACAACTGATCGATCAAGAGACAGTCACTAAACCTAATAGCGTTTGTACTTTCGATTTTCGGCACTAGATAATATAAAATAAAAAAATATCTACTCTTCTACACATTTTTACTTTATAGCTATTTTAAAGGTTTTGCCTTACAACATTATGAAAGGTATTACCTATGTTCACACATACACACACACATCGCGCCTATATCCCCGAAGGGGTAGGCAGAAGCGCATTACACACCCACAATTTGCCAGTATTTTAGTCCCCCGTAATAGGGGCAAGCCTATTGCCGCCACCGGGCACTCCAGAAAGTGGGTTATGTCCTGTGATTTAATAAAATAAGCAGCTACGAGTATATGATAATTTTGAAAATTAAATCTGAAACCCGTTGCCTTGCGATAAAATGTTGATGAAAGTCAACAAAATCTTACGTGCCGGCCGCAGTGGCACAGCCAATTAAAGTCCTGGGCGTCTCGGACTCACTACACTACACTGTTCACACTACATAATTCGACAATAGCTTGAAGATAATATAATGTGAACCAGCTCCTTACAGTCTACAATTATGGGTGCTACACTTATAATTTACCATTTTTTGGGTTCTGTACCTTAAAGGGTAAAACGGGAACCCTATTCTAGTCTAGTCCGTCCGTCCGTCTGTCTCCAGGCTGTATCTCATGTACCGTGATAGTTAGAAAGTTGAAGTTTTCACAGATGATATATGTTGCCGCTATAACAACAAATACTAAAAAACAGAATATAATCAATAATTAAGGGGTTTCCCATACAACAAACGTGATAATTTTTGCCGTGTTGGTACGGAACCATTGTGCGCGAGTCCGACTCGCACGTGGCCGATTTTTAAACTTTCATGTTCGTTCGTGCAACTTGCTCGAAATGCAGAGATATAGGATAGCTACTTAATTATAATCTACGCCATGTTTTTTTTTTATTTAGGTTGACAAATTGACGCCACCCGCCTGATGGTAAGCTGTGGCGACGTCTGGCGATTGTGGGCGACTCTCACAGTATACAGGAATACTATGGAGACTGGCCCTCAACTTGACGACCCAGTGATGTGCCTCTTCACGCTTCGCTTAAAGAACCCAGGGTTATATGTTGGAGGAAACACGTGCGCAGGCAGGGCGCTCCAAGCCACCATCGTTCGGCAGAGAAACGATCGTTTAAAACGTTCGGTTCTCGCGAAGACGGTTTCCACGGTATGACATCTCTGCCCGGCACGCGTTGTTCGGGATCGGAAGGGAGATCATCATTCACCGAACCTTTTCCCAACTCAGTTGGGGTCGGCTTTCCAGTCTAACTGCGATTCGGCTGAACTTCGATATTTTCCGTGAAGCGACTGCCATATGGACCTCCACAACCCATGGGTTGTGGAGGTCAGATGGCAGTCGCTACAGAACTTCGATATCGCCCATGGGCGATATCGAAGTTCTTTAGTTAGACCGGTCGGATTTCTGATTTAGGGCTCCAATTACCCCTAACGACTGCCATAGATGTTCGTATGACAACCGGGACGACGGTTTAACGTGCTTCTTCGGGATCGGAAGGGAGATATTAACATTAAATATAGAAAGACTTGAAATAGGTACATAACTAAGCACCTAATTTATTTAAATAATTTTATCTGGAAACATTGTAGGTTTTATCTGAACAAATTCATCCTTGTAACGTAACATTGTCAGTGATATGACCTCATTTATACTAGGCAGTTATCAGCATGGAGGATGTTGCTTCTTCCGGGCCGTATTACGTTGCACATCAAATGAAGTTGATCGTTATATCGGCATGCCTACCGATCCTAGTCTAGACCATCTTTATATACATAAGATTATATACCAAGAGTCCATGACTAAAGAGATATGAATATACAAATAGAAAAAGTGAGCGTTTGAGATTCCTGAATTAGCCAGCAGAAAATCTCGATCACTTCATTAAATTAACCTAATATATTGTGTGCTTCAAGCTGTAATCATCATATTTGAAATATCAATGAAAACGAATTTGGACAACGCTAAAAAATAGTCATGAAATAGTCATAAATAGTCGTACATGTAAAAAAAATAGTCGTATTATAGTTTCGGCGTTACAGCTATAAGTTAATGAGGATTATTGCTTGACCGTCAAGCTGTAATCCTCATCTCTGGTGCAAGCAAACGGTAAAGCCTATCGAATTGGTTTAGGTTCCAAAAAATTGTCATGAAATAGTCGTAACGACATGACAAATCTCAGAAATAGTCCTTCAAAGGTTCCAGAGATATAACGGTAACCTGATGAGGATTATGGCTTGAACATTTGAAAACTTCAACTTTCTCCGGAACGCCTGCGATTTTCGGTTTAAAGTTTATGCCAAAAAATAGTCGTGAAATAGTCGTATGAACGACTATAAATTTGAGCTGCTTTAATTTGAAAAAAAAAAATAGTTTTCGTTTGCCCTACATTTGTATTGAGTACAGTCGTGTACAAAATTGATAACTTCATATGATATTATTGTGAAACATTTATAATTTGTATCCTTATTTATTACAATCGAAAGCTTGCAAATACGTACATAACTTGTATAAATCTCAGTACATATATGTTTATATCACAGCAATTAGTTTTGATCACAATTATCATAGTTAGTTCAATATGTGTTGGTGTGGGATTAGTTCATTCAGTTTGTTTCTAGAAAATTTCAATAGATGGCGCTGATAGGTTGAGTGCATTTTCTAAAATCACAAATTCCATAAACGAATCCGACACCAACAATATCAAAAGCTTTTAATTACTTATCTATACTTATAATAAATCTGTAGAAGTGAAAATTCTGTACATTGAAGATATCAAAAAAATAAATGGCAGGGGTGTTACTAGACCGACACCGAACCCAAAAATGTGATTAAAAATTTTTTTGTCTGTCTGTCTGTCTGTTCAGGCATCATGCAAAAACTACCGGTTCGATTACGATGAAACTTGGTATAATTAATCTTTAATATCCTGGGCACCACACTGGGTACTTTTTATCCCGGAAAAGTATATACAATAAAAAACAAACTTAATTTTGCGGTTCGATCCCTAGACCCGAGTACTGTACCAACCGCAAATAATAAGCTTGTCGTTTTTTTTTATATTGAGTTCGCCAAATTGACGCCGCCCGCCTGGTGGTAAGTCGTGACGACGTCTATCGATTGTGGGCCACTCTCACAGCACACAATACTATAGAGAGTGGCCCTCAACTAGACGACCTACTGATGGGCCTCTTCACGCTCCGCTTAAAGAACCCAGGGTTATATGTGGGAGGAAACACGTGCACAGGCAGGGCGTTGCAGGCCACTATCGTTCGGCAGAGAAACGACCGGTTAAAACGTTCGGTTCTCGCGAACATGCTATCCACTGTGTGGGATGTAACGTTACACCTTCTGCATTGCGTTATCCGTTTTTCTGTTAGATTGGTGGAGAGTTGCTATTAAATCTTCCATATCTGAGAGTTTCTGCAACGTGGTTTTTAATGTTTCTTCTAGCTTAGTGCATAGTTCTTGTTGTATTGCGACAGTTACAGTTAAAGCTATATTGGCTTTGTCTGCTTGATTGATTGATGCTCGATGTAACTTTCTTCCGTTATTCACTAAAAGAGAATTAAGAGTGCTCCTCAAATCGGTTTTTGACGAGTTGGTCCTAGGAATTGATCCCTCCAGGACCCAGGTTATAGCTGTAGACTGTACTTTGATGGTAGACAACTTAGTGATTCCAAGGGTTAAACGTAATAAAAGACTAGGAGATGTTTCTCTGACTGTAGGCGGTGGTATAATGTCTCGAAGAATGGAGTGAATTCATAATAACACATCGGTAGAATGTTTTTGAATTTAAAAGTAAATGGATGAGATACAGAATGGCATTGATGAGAAAGGAGTTTAAAAATCAACAAATCTAATAGCCAAAAATAGAATAATAAAAAAAACAAATCAGTAATGACATGACATATCATGTCACTCAATGGTACGTAAACAAACAAGATATAAAAAGGATGAAATAATTACAAATGGTAAGTAATTATGCACATAACAGGGAGTGGCATCTCTGCCCGGCACGCGTTGTTCGGGAAGGAAGAGGGTGGGATCAGATTGAAGAGCTCTTCAGAACAGGTTACGTCACCCGCAGTGGAGTTCACTATTAATGGTTTTTAGAACTTTTGTCTGTTTGTCTGAATGTTTGAACACGCTAATCTCAGAAATGATTTGATTTTTTGATTTGAACTTGCGGTTTGGTTTTCAATCGCTTTATACATAAAAAAGTTATGTAGATCTAAAGTAACACGCAGGCGGAGCTGCGGGCAACAGCTAGTATAGAATAAAAGTATAGTACTAACTAAATGAAGTACCTATTAAAGTGTAAACAATCAGAATATCTTGTCATTGTCTTAAAAACTTACTACTACAAAAAAGTTTTAATCATAATAATCACAGTTGTTCCATCACCAATCGATATTTAAAAATGTAGACAAAAGAGTTGCAAACTTTTATCTCAATTGCAAATTGCAATTTGCAATAGAGCTATTAAAAAATCTACTTCTTATGATGAAGTTAAATCAATAATAAAAAATATATTTGGCGTAGCTAATCACAAATATAAGGGTAGTAACCTCAACGGACAGGAAACACATGAGATTTATACAAGTTATGTACGTAATTGCAAGCTTTCGATTGTAATAAATAAGGATACAAATTATAAATGTTTCACAATAATATCATATGAAGTTATCAATTTTGTCAACGTAATATTTGTACTCCATACAAATGTAGGGCAAACGAAAACTTTTTTTTTTTCAAATTAAAGCAGCTCAAATTTATAGTCGTTCATACGACTATTTCACGACTATTTTTTGGCATAAACTTTAAACCGAAAATCGCAGGCGTTCCGGAGAAAGTTGAAGTTTTCAAATGTCCAAGCCATAATCCTCATCAGGTTACCTTTAGGTATATCTCTGGAACCTTTGAAGGACTATTTCTGAGATTTGTCATGTCGTTACGACTATTTCATGACTATTTTTTGGAACCTAAACCAATTCGATAGGCTTTACCGTTTGCTTGCACCAGAGATGAGGATTACAGCTTGACGGTCAAGCCATAATCCTCATTAACTTATAGCTATAACGCCGAAACTATAATACGACTATTTTTTTTTACATGTACGACTATTTATGACTATTTCATGACTATTTTTTAGCGTTGTCAAAATTCGTTTTCATTGAGATTTCAAATATGAGGATTACAGCTTGAAGCACACAATATATTTTGGAAATTTTATACGCATCATTGATTTGAATGATAAATGATGGCTGGTTTCTGATTTGTTTCCTAATTAAAATGTAATCTTGTTGACGATTTCAATATCAACCTAGTAAAACAATAAAAGTCTTCAACATAGAACTAGGAGCTGCGATCGCTGCCGTGGTACTGCGCTGCAGCATGCAATTGAGCGAAACTACTATTGTCATATTTTTGGTCAGTAACTTTTTTTGGTCAATAACTTTTTTAGAGGGTCCTAAATCAAAATTGGGTCTCGAACAAAACCTGCTCCAGAGAATGCTTGATTTTGGAGTGAAAAAATCATGAAAATCGGTTGGGTAGTTGTCGAGAAACAATTGCACATAGAGTTGCATTGGAGTCACCTGATAAGGAGCTTCGCTCGCTCAATAAGATGCGATTTGTGAATACTTACCTACCAAATATCAAGGTTAAGAGTAGGTACGTAAATGTAAGGTGCTTAAATACCTTTCGGAGAGTTATTATGACCAAGATACCAAACCAAATGTCTGTGGTGCTCAAATGTCCACAGTGCTGAAATTACTTTGAATCTATTATCAATGAGATAATTACGTCATTTTCATGGACATTTTGGTAGGTTCAATTGTTTCAATATTTTTGCAATAAATAATAAAATGGCGTAAAGGTACTCGTAGCATTCCGATCAGTGCAGCACGCAGCCACTGCAGAATTGAAAACCTTACCTACAGTACCGTAAACTGTCGTAAAGGAATAACAAACCGAAATCTTGTACTTCACTCATGTTTCATAAATAATATTAAAAAGTACCCAGTACGTGCGTGCGGACCGAATGGTATGCATGCAATCCCTCGAATGTAAGTGACGTGAATATACTAAGGTAGCATGACACAGAGAAGTTCCGTAGGAATTTCCCACATTGAAAATGGGATTGCGTAGTGGCGTAGTGCTTGACACTACACAGCGCCATTCCATAGCGTCTGTGGAGCGTAGCTTACATCCACCAGGGATACATAAATACTAGTTAGTTACTCGATAAAACCCGCGAATTCGCTATCTCTTGAGATTCTCAACTAAAGTTCAACAGAGGAGATGCAATGCTCTCTCTCATCCCGTCATCCCAAACCACCAATTACCAAATCAAACGAAAACCACCCAATTTGTCTCCGCCGAACGCGAAATAGAAATCGCCTCGCCAATGCGCGGCCAGCTTTCATTGGGAGCAGACGTTTGCTAAATTGTGCGACTTCCGACATGAATGGAACGCGTTGTGACGGAGATAAACTAGCAAGTACTAGGCTAACAGACGTTATAAAGAGATGAGTTTTGCAAGCGTGCGAATTCATAGCACCTCACTTCATACGGTTTTTGCAAGTGATAGAGAAAGAGCAGTCTTCACTAATCTATCTTTTTCATACATTTGTTGGGTTCAAAATTTACTTTATTCTATGTATTATCAAAATGCTATGTCTTTTCGATAATTTAAACATAACAATTTCATAAAACGTTTCAAAATTTAATCATAAACAGATATGACGTTGTTTGTTGTTGTTTATTGTTGTATTTTATTTAGTTCTGATGATTCAGGATAAATTAAAAATGTATTAAGATGTTGTGGTATTATACGCATAGGTTGACAAATTGACGCCACTCGCCTGATGGTAAGCTGTGGCGACGTCTGGCGATTGTGGGCGACTCTCATAGTACACAGGAATACTATAGAGAGTGGCCCTCAACTTGACGACTCAGTAATGTGCCTCTTCACGCTTCGCTTAAAGAACACAGGGTTATATGTTGGAGGAAACACGTGCGCAGGCAGGGCGTTTCAAGCCACCATCGTTCAGTAGAGAAACGAACGTTTAAAACGCTCGGTTCTCGCGAAGACGGTTTCCACGGTATGAGAGTGACAGCTCTGCCCGGCACGCGTTGTTCGGGATCGGAAGGGAGAGGGTGGGATCAGATTGAAGAGTTCTTCAGAACACTGACCGTGGTAAAAACGGTAGAATGCGGCCAAGGAAGCGATTGTTCGGCGCTGAGCTAGCGGCTCAAGGCTTCCCGTTACCTCCGGACCGTCTATATTGCGAATAGCGCGTCGCTGCATAGCGTCGAGTGCGTCCAGCAGATACTTCGCGGAGCCGTCCCAGAGGTGAGAGCAGTATTCGACGCAGGGTCTAATCTGCGTTTTGTACAGCAGACACCTCTGATGCGGTGTAAAGAATCGCTTTACCTTGTTCAGTATTCCTAGTTTCCGCGAAGCTAGCCCAATACATCTTTCAATGTAGTTTGTGTTATTGAGGTCTCGACGAACATCTATGCCAAGGATGTCTAGATTGTCCTTCATTGGTAATAATAGGTCTTTACCTATGAAATTGCCGTTTGGACTTTGGTCGACAATGACGAATTAAAGGTGATTATGGAAGCCGATGATACACAATCTAGGGCTGAATAGGCTTGTGTCTACTAAGAATAAATCGGATTGGTGGATTGAGGTATAATGTACTACGTACTAGAGAAGACGCCTCAACTAAATTGATTCTAACACGAGTTCGAACGCGCTCTAACTCACTTAGTTTGTCCCGAGCGCTTTCCGGAACGTGACACATTTGAGTATTTTGAGTGCGAAGTTTTTCTTTTAAATATGCCTACGTGTGCATTGAGATTGAGATACTGTTCTAACAACTCTAGAAACATAAATAAAAATTAAGGAGTGACCTTTCACCAGTAAGTACAATTAACATTGTCCTTAATGCATGTTTTATTTAATTATATTTTAAATTGTTACTTGTGACGACGCGTCACAGAGCGGCGACGACCATTTTTAGGAAAATGTCAAAGAGTAAAACATTTTGTACGCGCAGAGATGACACTATCGACGTATATTTTTTTACTAAGATTTTCGAGATTCGTTGCATCACTAATAATATTTTTAATAATGTTAATATTTATTATTATTTGGATTTAAAGGAGGTGATAGTAAATAAATATTTTATTTGATTTGATTTCTTTTAATTATCTCTATATATTTAATACGACAATTTGTCTGTCCGTCCGTCGCGTTTTTCAATTATAATTAATAATACATACATTTGCATGAAATATTAAAATATTCTTTTTTTTTATTTTTTTTATTTTTGAGGCGATACAAAGTTCGCCGTGATAACTAGTATAAATAAATGCCACTCGACGATATCAACATTGTATAATGCTACACCTAATAATAAAATTTCATTAATCGTTTAGGTATAATACTTAATATCTGTTCTGAGTTCGGCAGATTACTTATTCTATGTAAGCGTACGCTATTATATGCCTGAAGCTTGGAAAGGAGCGAAGCATGCCAGACCCTATCGAAATCTTTGGCGATGTCCAGGCTAAACTCGACTGAATCGAACTGACTCGCCGAACCTTTCCATAGCCTCACCCCATACATGCGTGACGAATGCCAGGAGGTCACCCGTTGATCGTTTTGGCCTGAAGCCATATTGTCGGTCATTGATTAGCGAGTGATCCTCTAGGTATCGCATGAGCTGCTTATTTATAAGGAGCTCAAGCACCTTGCAAATGACAGCTATGGGTCGATAGTTGCATGGATCGGATCGATCCCCTTTCTTGGGGATCGGTTGTACGTTCGCCTCTTTCCAGATCTCCGGCACGAGCCCTGTAGAGTATGACAGGCGGTACGGACGCGTTAATACTGGAGACAACTCAGCTGCACATTTTCGTAGCACCGCCGCTGGAATGCCGTCAAGGCCACTGGCTTTTTGCGTGTCGAGTGACCGCAGCACTGCCCGTACATCACATTGCCTGATAACAATATCAGGCATAGTGTGGCCTCTGTTGGCGATGGCGGGGGGCTGCAGGCCGCGGCCAGTTGCCAGTATCCACGGCTGCCCGTGGGATGGGATGTGAGCTCCTGACCAAACCGCGCGACGGTCTGGGCATCCGCTCTCTTGAAGGCCCTCTTGCTGAACCTAGTGGCCCTATTGTACGCTGCTTTGAGGCGGTCCACGTTCGGGTCACGTGTCGCCCGAGCCCTGACCCAGGCGCGATATGCCGACTTTTTTTTCTGGACAGCCTCGGCACATTCACGCCCGAACCAGGGGCGAGCTTTGCGGATGCTGGCGACATCAGTGAAAGGGATATAATATTCTATCCCTAGACTGATCTCACCAGCAACGGCAGCAGCGCTATCCGAAGGCGCCTTCCCTACAAAGCAGCGCGGGCTCCACGGGACGGACGCAAAGTAACCGCGGAGACCGTCCCCGTCTGCCGACGAGTAGTGCCATAGTTGTCGAGTCATTTGCCCAGCACGAGCAGGAGGTGGCACTTTCAAGCTGGCGTGCACCACTCAGTGGTTGGAAGTACCCAGTGGGGCGCGTACCGACACGCTGTACTGGGCTGGGCGTCAGCTCGTCACTCGTCAGCAGTAGATCCAGCAAGGCGGGCGTATGGTCTGACCTGTCAGGTATCCGGGTGATCCCCTGTACCATCTGGGGGGACCCCAGCCACTCAACGTGATGGCCGTTAAAGTCCCCCAGGAAAACCAGGTCAGCGTTCGGGAACCGCAGGTGGCACATCGTCAGCCATCTCGCTGAGGTATTCGAAAAGCCTTGTTGTCCTAGTGTCCCCTGTGTGGGAACGGTAGACGCACACGTAGATCTGGCTCATAGAGCCATGATCCACGTGCAGCCAAAGGACGGAGTAGGAGGGGTTCTCTAGACAGCGCAACCGGAGCGGCAGCAAACATCCGCCCCACACGAACACGCACACTCCGCCTTTGTCGCGGAATTGTTCCTCAATGACATAACCCGGGTAACAGAGGTAAGACGTGTCGTCAGTGTCTCCGTTAAGAACATCACAGAAAGCCGTGCCGTCTCTAGGTGATGGTGGACGGTATCGAGTTTAGCATGGAGTCCGCGGATATTCGCGAACTCCATGCTAAACTATTAATTTCTATTAATTTGTTGCACTGTCATGGTAAGATATGGGGAAGCGTGAAGACAGGGCGATATTTGGTGCGGCAGTAAGTGACAAAGTGCAGACGCTAGCTTCGTCTAGAACCGTGTGGTTAGGTCGGAGCCGACCCGCCGGACGAAAGGGCTCCCAAACCCCCCAGATGCAAGGTCGCCGCTACCCTACACCGGTTACCACCCGGAGCGGCGACACCACATCAGGATTATACGCAACATGTGGGGCAGCCTCCTGGGGTGGTTGGTCGGCCCCATGATTGTGTTGCGGGCGGCCGCGGCAACGCCGTTGCTAAGGGTCTCCCTGGCCGGCAAATCGACCCACACCACCCACATCTGTATGTACTAGTAAAGATTGTCACTTAATGGACTTAAGTAATACCTAATAGAAGGTAGTTTCTAGAGGTATTTCTTAAATCTTTACTTATTGCATATTAGGAAAAAAACAAGACCTAAGAAAATACACAGACGTAATAAAAAGTTTATTTATTAGGCTATGGATAAAACAACCATTTTGTTCTGTGGCTGTGGAACGCGAGCGAAAACCGCGTAGAGTTGATTCGCAACTAATACGGTGACGTAACCATTGCTACTAGGAGAACATGAGTCGAACGAGGTAGAATTTGTCACTAACAACGTGTATGATAAGGTAGGCTGGTAGGCTAGTTGTAACTAATTTTACATGATACTTAGTACTTACAATTACGTTTCCACAAACATCGAAGGTGGGGGGGCGTCGGGTATTCAGACTGCGGCAGTATTCCGACCATCGGCGAAGACATTCTGTGACCTGCACCTGATCACCCCAAATACCTTGCGTATACGTGAAGTAAATGGATCCCACTATGATACCTGCCTGCGAAGAATACGATAAATTGATTCGTTATCTACTAGGACTGCTGAAATACCTAGGCGGTATTTGTTAAGTGTTTGGTCTGGCCACTTTTTTGTAATTCGATCTTTTTATTTCATTGTTTCGTGAATAGGCATAGGCATAGGTTTAGGTATAATTTCAGTAAAAAATAAATGATAGGAAAAATGAATCCTTACTTTGACAGCGTACATAAGTTTTCCATGGCCGTAGTATGGAGGTTGGTACACTAATGGTTTTACACCAGATTTGTGTATTTTGAATTCTTCTTTAGTACATATTTTGATGCAGGTCGGCTTCAACGGTAGTTCTGTAAGTAAAATAAATTTGACTTAAAGTATGAAAAGTATAAGAATAACCTATCCTAGCGTAGGCCCAGCTAAGATAATGGCGAGGCGGGGCGTAGACTTCAGTGGTCGGTTTTCTTTATTTTTTTGAAAGGCACGCCAACGATCCTTGATGATAATAGATATATTATAGGTACGCAACAAACTAATTGTGTTACATAAAATTAGAAAAATATGTTAATTTAGTCAAGTGATTTTCAATATCTACATTAATTTTCTTCATTTTTCCGTGATTTTTACCTGTGACTAACCCGACTGTTTTTAAATTATAGAGGGTGCAGCTCATAAAATTGACGATATTTAAATGCAGTACCTATTTGAAATATGTACCTCAGTATTATTCTTCTGAATGAAAGATTTGTTTTACTAGATAATCCCAGGGACAACCAAGAGCTATTACATAATTTGTAATAACTACTAGGATATCATAGAGTATAAGGAATTGTATAGCATAAATTCGGGCAGTACCATTACAACATGGAACCTTGTATCGTTTCATTATTTCATTTGATAAAGAAAGACAAATATATACATCTATAGTCCCCTCTCTGTCTCGCTAACACTGTGTTGGATTTGGCGGACGAAATTGAAAAGTAATTCGTGTTACCTATAATGTCCTGGTACATTATTCTTTTTTTCTGCACAACTTTATATTTTTATTACGTAACTATGATATTTCGGATGCGTATAGTAATTTTATGTAAGTATCCCAATTCCCACAATAACGCATTTTGGGGAGAAAATGTAGCCTACTATGTAAGTCCTTATAACATCAGCTTAACTATCTGCCAACAAAAATCCTATTAAAGTCGTTCCAGCCATTTCAGACATTACACGCCAGTCGCATAGGTAGATCTTTTCGTTTTCCATTAATTACTTTTATTCAGTTGCATTTCATTATTTAAATTAAATTGCGGTTCCGATATAGTAATGTTACATTGTTTAAAGTTGGTTGACATGACTCTATTACACAGTCACTGACACTGGCTGTTTATGTTATCTGGCGAAGCTACTAAAATTAGAATTCACGTAGATAGGTTTCCATTCATTCGCGCCGGGCTGATTCATTTTCATACAATGTTTCGAATCGAGTACTAGGGTATCAGAACTTCAAAGATAGGGAAATATTCAATTTCTGGTAGTGGTACACTAAACTATGCAATGAAATGGATGCATAACATTTTATTATTGTGACAATATTTGACAATATTTTGACAACCAGCTGTTTTTCTTGAATTTTGTTCAAGTTCTTTATAGTTATGTAGGTACTAGCTGATGACGACTTCACCTGCGTGAATTAGTTTTGTAGCTCCCAATCTCCACAAGAACTGACATTTCCGGGATAAAGAGTAGTCTAAGTTACTCCTTATAATATCAGCTATCTGCCAGTGAAAGTCCCGTTAAAATCAGTCCAGCCATTTACACAAATATGAACATGATTTTTGCTGCGAACTTATATTAACAACACACAATTTACCTCTGCTCCATTTTAGAATAAGTATGTTAACAGATCTACTTAAGTTCAATCTGAAGGATGTTTAGACATTCAGATTTCAGACATAATGCAGAACATGTGTATTGAAATATATACTGTGCTGAATATTTTTCTAAAATAGCGTTAAAGATATCCATAAAATATATAATTGAAATCGATATTGAAGCAAAAACATTGTGCAAAGAAGAGTATTGCTCTCTAGTGGAATTTTGCACAATGTTTTTATTCGCATACCGTATTCATGAAATCAAATATTGTGTGATCCACATATTTTTGTTTCAGAGTTTGGGTGTTTTATATGTATGTATTTAGAAATATCAGTCGTCTAGATCCCATAGCACAAGCTTGTACCTAGTAAGTACCTACCTATAAGCTTTATTTGGGCTAGATGATGTGTGAGAAAGTCCGAAATGCTAGGAATATACAATGCCCCATACTATAAGTAGGAGTCCAACGAGGACACTAAAATTACCGTGTTTGTCAATATTTAATTATAACCAAAAAAATCTAACTGATCTAACTACAGAGCATCGATATCGCCCATTGGTTATGGAGGTCAGATCATCAGATGGGAGTCGCTTCACGGAAAAAAATGAAGTTCAGCCGCATTGCAGTTAGACTGGAAAAGTTGAGTTGGGAATAAAGCTAAGATACCCTAATGTAGGCCTGTATGTACACAGCCGAATGTGTTGAAAGATTGTGAATCTATACATCTATTGGAAATACATCAAATAGTCATAATTCCAGCCTAAGAACGGCCATAAATTTTTGCGCACGGGATGAGGCATCTTTATTAGTAGGTATAGTATTCTTTTAGGTTCCGCTTACCAGTTATAGTGGGACAGACAAGCTTGGGGATAGGAGAACATGACTTGTCATACACTTGCATGTCAGGTTTAGGGTATTTGACATGCTTGGCCAAGTTGATAGTGCGGCACACATCACACCGCACTGGGTTTTTGTCACACAAATCTTTGTCACACATTTTTAAGTAATATCTTTAGATCCAAATATTAATACTGATTACATAAAATTTTTTAAATACAAATAATTTTGAATTTATGCTCAAATTTATGTAAAAAAGGATGTTAAGTTGAAGTTTAATGTCAAGATATCCAAAGAGAATACAATACTACGTAAGAAGATATCTTGAAGTTGGATTTTTTTTCTGCCAGATCGATTGTTTAGTATTTTTACTAAACAATCAAAACAAGGTTTTAAAGTCAAAACTTATAGAAATTATAGCAATAGAATCTTTGATTATTTTAGTTAAGGGTGGGGGTAGCTCGGCGCTCTGGGGTTGAGAGTGCACCTGAGGAGCCCGGCAATGGACGTAAGGCTGGAAAAAGGGTTCCAAATGGGTCCCACCAACTTCGTAGAGGCCCAAGGAGTTCAAAGTTCTGAAAAACTTCTATTACATGAAATAAAGATACGAGTACAATAGGTAGGTGTACTATATTCCCCGCGCGACGTTTCGATTGGATTGCACCAACTGTGATCACTGATGGACTTGTGACACCAGGCTACCCGTCACCACGGTTGACGAGTTAACGACGTAGAGACTTTCATTAGGGGCATTGAAGAACACAGGGACGGAACTGTTTAATAATTGAAAGAAATCTTACTGCGCATTTCTGCAACTTTTGGGCTGGATAACTAAATAGATTTGGAGATATACTGATTATTTAAAAAAATTAACTCAATAACCCTACAACATATTTTATTGTTTGAAATATGCTAGGTCATAACCACATAGAGTCATTGTCAATTTTTTTCCTGCGTCATCAACAAATCATGAGTGTTATTCTGGTTCACACACACAAAACCAAGTCTTTATCCCCAAAGGGGTGGACAGAGACGTTTATTACTCCCACATATCGTCAGTCACCTCGTTAGTCCCCACGTTATATGAGGTGAGCCATTACCGGGTACTTATTGAGTGGAGCGAATTGGAGCTCAATCTTAGGCGACGAGTGTAAATCGTTTGTGCGTCTACTCCTCCGAAACGGCTCGACCGATTTTGACCAAATTTGGCATGCTGGTCGACATCATACCCGGGAGTGCATATATCTGAAATCATGAAAATAGAGCTGACCACGGAGGAAAAATCACAGAAAATGTCCTGGACTTTGACGAAAAAGTTGCATTTGCTCCGCTCAACATTTGCAATTAGCAGCATGCACTGCATACCTAGTAAGCATGAGTAGACTATACTCCAAAAGATAGTTGACATATGTTTGGATATCCTGACAGGCCAATCACCAGGCGCAGGCAACACATTTTTAGTAGGTGGGAGCTCCACATGTCGCGTTAGATGAGGTACCTAGTACAAAATAAAATATATAAATAAATAAAAACTAGGTATGCAATGCATGCTGCTAATTGCAAATGTTGAGCGGAGCAAATATTTTTATTACATATCAGAATCAGAATCGACCACATAAATTAATTATTCGAATGAAAAAACAATCTATTTTCATTGTTGACGCACTTGTCTCCATGGCAACCAATTATCTGGTTTTTCGGTGATTATTCCTCGATGGTGCATCCGATTTCGAAAATCGTTTTTTATACCCACCAGCTGCATGTATTGCACGCGCGTGCCAATTTTGGAATTTCTAGCTAAATGTTAAAGAACTTTTTCGTCGATGTCCAGGACATTTTCGGTGATTATTTCTCCGTGGTCAGCTCTCTTTTCTTGATTTCAGATATATGCACTCAAAGAATCAAAGAATCAATTTCATTTATTCAGTTTAGGCACATAAAGAGCACATATGAATGTCAAAATTTTACAATTTTGTCAAGTAATATTATAAAAATATTAAATTAAGTAAGTACATAAATAACCATTACAAAATGATTCTTTCGCTGGTTCGGTAAGTTGGTTCTCCTGAGAAGATACCAGCAAGAAACTCAGGTAGATTATCCATTTTCTTTTTTAATATTGTTTTGTTTACATTGTTACAATTAGTTTATATTGTATTATAGGAGTGGCCAACAACAGAAGATTAGGATGACCATGCATTTTTATCATTATTCGTCTACATTATAGTAGCCTTTCATCATCAAACATTTTTTAACTACTAGTTTAAACTTATTTAGAGGCATGTCAACCAAATACTGAGGAATTTTATTATAAATTTTTATATATTTGCCAACAAACGAATTATCAACTTTATGAAGTCTAATTTTTGTCATTGCCAGTTTATTTTTATTTCTTGTATTAAAATTATGGTTATCGGAATTTTTTTTAAAGAGATCTATGTTCTTCCGTACATATAAGATGTTGTCGTAAACATATTGAGAAGCAACTGTTAAAATATTAATTTCTTTAAATAGTTCTTTCAGCGAGTCACGGCGTCCGAGTCTATAGATTGCTCGTATAGCTCGTTTCTGTAATATGAATATTGTCTCAATATCGGCAGCTGAGCCCCGCAGCAGCAGACCATATGACATAACGCTATGAAAGTAGCTAAAATAAACTAATCGTGCCGTTTTTTCGTCAGTCAGTGACCTTATATTTCTAACCGCATAGGCAGCTGAGCTAAGTCTTCCTGCCAAGGCTGTGATATGAGGACCCCATTGTAGTTTATTATCTAGAGTTATCCCAAGAAAAACTGTGGTATTGACTATTTGAACTAATTCATTATTCATAGTAATATGAGTATCCACCTGTCTAACATTGGGCATAGTAAATTTTACACATTTTGTTTTCTTCGCATTGAGCAGCAAGTTGTTACTAGTGAACCAATGCAATATTTTCGAAAGGGTATTATTTACATCGTCAAGTGCTACTTTTTGTCTATCACTTTTAAAAATTAATGATGTGTCATCAGCAAATAATACAATCTCACAAAATTTTTTAGTGAAATAAGGAAGATCGTTTACGTATACTAAGAATAAAAGGGGTCCTAATATCGAGCTCTGGGGTACTCCCATGACTAATGAGGCGCCAGAAGAGTCGGTGCCATTAATGTTTACTTTTTGTACTCTACCAGTGAGGTAAGACTCGAGTAAGCCAAGTGAGCTGTTCGAAACACCATAATAACCTAATTTTATTAGCAAAGTCTCATGATCAACACAATCAAAAGCTTTTGATAGATCACAAAATATACCAATGGCATCCTGCTTTTCCTCCCAAGCATCAAATATATGTTTCACAAGTGCAACTCCTGCATCCGTTGTGTTCCTGCCTTTAGTGAAACCAAACTGTTTGTTATGAAGTAACTTATTGTCTGTAAAATGTGAAAGCAATTGATTAAATATTATTGTTTCAAAAATTTTACTGAGGGTTGGGAGTATGGAAATAGGTCGAAAATTTGAAGGATCACTTTTGTCTCCTGCTTTAAATAAAGGAATGATTTTACTGTACTTCATAAGATTAGGAAACTGATTTTCATCTATACATTTATTGAATATGAATGCAAGGTGAGGCGCTATAACGGGCACTATTGATTTTATTATATTAGTTGAAATGCCCCAAAGATCCTCGGTATTTTTTATATTTAGATGTTTAAAAGTTTTAAGTATAGTGACAGAGTCAATATACTGAAAATCAAAGTTAATTCTACATTTATCAACACTAGATTTAAGAAGAGAATTGGCTACGTTTTTTGACGAATTTAACTTAATTGTAGTGGTGATTGGAACATTTGTGAAAAAAAATTCAAATGCATTGGCCACTTCAGAATCAGTTTTAATATGTTTATCATCTATTTTTAACTCGGAGGATCGATCACGTGACTTTGCTTTACAAGTTTCTTTGTTAATAAAATTCCATATTGCCTTCGTTTTACTATCAGATTTTTCAATTTTAGCCAGTATATGTATAATTAGATTTAGCTGTTGAACATACTTTTTTGAATAGTTTGGAGTACTTTTTAATCTGTTCAATTACTTGTGGCTCATTAGTAGATGCTTTTGTCTCGTATAATTCATATAATTTTCCCAAAACTCCCGGGTATGAGGTCAACCAGCATGCCAAATTTGGTCAAAATCAGCTCCGCTTCGCTCCGCTTCGCTCCGCTCAATAAATGAAATCCCAGTGTATATCATAGATAGTTAGTTGGGGCTCGTGGTCTAGTGGTAACCGACAATGTTAACACATTGCAAAAGGTTAGGCAACATCGCGTCAGGCCGGTCTTAGGATGGGTGACTATTTCTTAAAACACTGAGATTGATTGAGACAATGCCCTCAGAGAGCACGTTAAGCCGTCGGTCCCGGTTGTCATACGAACATATATGGCAGTCGTTAGGGATAGTTACCGGTCTAACTACAGAACTTCACTATCGCCCATGGGTTGTGGAGGTCAGTTGGCAGTCGCGGAAAATATCGAAGTTCAGCCGAATCGCAGTTAGACTGGAAAGCCGACCCTAACTGCGTTGGGAAAAAGCTCGTTTGATTTTTATCTATGCTTATAGGATATCTTCTATATTTTTTTCTGACCTAAATTCCCAACCTGTTCTAACTCCTTCAAATTTCCTAAGCTTAAGGTTAGTTCTACACTGGCGGTGATTCCGAATACCCAATTAAAAAATCATTAGCACCAAGACTTCACCACATCGTCCATGGCGGATGCGATAACCCCCCACGCATCGCATCCGCTGCGTACTATACATTATACCTACTCTTGCGCAATTGCCATTAGTTTCCTACTATCCCAGATAGTGTTAGGTTTATTGCGAAATTTTGCCGAATTATACTGAAGTTACTATTCCAATCCTATGCCTATTATCATTGAAGGGCAAGCGGATATGTGGGATTGATATAGAAATAGGAAACCGTAATATGAATCTAGTGAATGTCCACAGACACGTGGTAATGTCATGGCTCTCTGTTACCATGGGATAAGCTTGTATGAAGCATACTGCATGCCTAATTATTGGTACCTGATGGATTTTTTTCAAGCAAAAGATAAATTGCAAAAGCGAAAGTTTTTTTCGGACTGGGTGAAACGATTTTGATTTTTTTAAACCTACTACTTCCGAGGTGGTCCCATTTCAATTTGGTCCCATTCCGACAATTATTTGGTCCCATTACGGTAATTTGAAGTCGGTTGTTTTGTCAATTTTTGACGTGGATGTTTCTGTCTGCTTGTTACCCCATAGATGTTTCTATGTCAGTCTAGGTGAGAACAACATCGAAGCTCTCAACAGCTAAGAGCCAGTCGCTTTGGCCGAATATGGTCGGGAAAGGATTGCATTGGATTAGATGTAATATTTTGTTCAACGGATGATTCATTTAGAGATAGGTTCTTACGGATTTGTGGTAGGGATTTAATTGCAGATCGCACATCCCTCGTGTTAACTGCAGTCATATTTCTGTTCAGTAGTGTTTGATATTTCATTACTGAAAAGCTTAGCTACGCACAGCGTCTATAAATTGTTCAGCTTCATATACAGACCACCAGATTCACCTTTAGAAGATCCACTGCTTTCAATACAAACTTTGTTTACCGATGAGGTTAATTTTTGGCATAATGGGTTCGTGAATAACCAAAATAGCCGTATTTGAGGTGATGAACAACCCAAGGAGGTCCAAGAGCTGTTATTAGATCCAGACAAAACAACTGTTTGGTGAGGTTTATGGCTTTAGGATTAATCGGTCCATATTTCTTCAAAACAGAGGCCGACCGGAATGTTACTGTGAATAATGACAGACTATTTGATTCCCAGAATTAAAACCCGTAGTGCCCTTAGTTTTGACGAAATCTGGTTCCAACAAAAAGACATAGAAGAGAACTTGCCATATAACCCGTCAAAATAGGGCTTGACTGCGAGAACTCCCTTCCGATCCCGAACAACGCGTGCCGGGCAGAGATGTCACCCTCATACCGTGGAAACTGTCTTCGCGAGAACCGACCGTTTTAAACGATCGTTTCTCTGCCGAACGATGGTGGCTTGGAACGCCCTGCCTGCGCACGTGTTTCCTCCTACATATAACCCTGGGCTCTTTAAGCGAAGCGTGAAGAGGCACATTACAGGGTCGTCAAGTTGAGGGCCACTCTCTATAGTATTCCTGTGTACTGTGAGAGTCGCCCTCAATTGCCAGACGTCGCCTCAGCTTACCATCAGGCGAGTGGCGTCAATTTGTCGACCTAAATATAAAAAAAAAAAAAAAAAAAAAAAAAAACAATTCGACGAACAGATTATTTCATGCTTTGGACTCAGGTAACTTGCGAAAGTCTTACATGGATAAGCCGGCTACGATTGAGGCATTGGAGACCAATATTCTTTGAGTCATTGCGGCCAAATACCACTCGAAATACTCTTCTAAAATTGGAGCTTCAGAATGGAACTTGTAAGCAGTAGTCAATTGACAATATTCTCTGACATCATTAACATTAAAAAAAGCAAAAAGAAGTCTAAATTTCCTCGTCCTTATTTGTTAAAAAAATATTTGAAGCTCCATTCAACGGCAGTTTTCATGAATGGATAATAGTTATGGAGGGGGTGACAATGATGCGCGAGCTTATTCCCGACTGATATTCCGGAGGCTGCGTGTACGCAGTCCGCTCCACTGGTCGCGCGCTTGCGCACACCGAGCGCGCTCAAACCGGCGGGAGATTCAAAATACGAACTTTAATTTTTTTTCGATAATTAATTTCTTTTTGGTTTGGTGTTCTTTTTTTGACTGTGGTGTGTTTGTGTTCTACGTTGGTGATTGGTGATGCTGGTGTAACGATGACGGCTTTTAACTTAAGGTAGGATTAATTTATAATCTAGTCGATCAATTGATAGAAAATAAAACAAACTTTAGAATATAGAGCACTTATTATCTAAATCTAATCTAAGTCTATTATCTGATTTTACTAAATATTAAAGCCCAGATCTTCTTACCTACATCATTAAAAAATTGTGTAATTTTAAGATATAACTAGTTTGCATCAAGTTTGCATCAAGTTTTTAAGTTCTGGGTAGGAAGTTGCTATGAAAATGATTAACCATTGATTAACTGATAATTTTGAAAAGATTATAAATCATAAAAATTTATAAAAATGTGGGTTTTTGGATATTCCTCTTATATTTTTTTCGAAAATCATCGAATGTGATAAAAACTATGAATATTTGGTTTATAAGTAGGCATTTACCTAGTAGTTTGTAGTATTCATTGCGCTTATAATTACTTAATGCAGGCTGTAATTCGTTCAGATTTACAAAAACTACAGTTATACAATAATATAATTATTTTACGGTCCTTATTTTTGATGAATACACATAAAAAAAATGTACGTGTTCTTTATTCGAAGTATTTATTACAATCTCTTGCTATTTCTGCGCTACCAGTTTAACAAAAATCTACTGAAAAATATTTTTCTTACGTAAATTTGTGCAAAAGAGTTTAAACATAATTTTAGCAAAAAAAATCAATAAGTAGTTTGGTATGTACTTATTTTTTTTTAATTTTAACGGTGTAGTATGGTCCTATTCTACCAATATATTAATGGACCCAAGTCAACCTTACTAACAAGTACATGTACCAGTCAATGGGTGAGGCTCTGATAAACATAACAGTTCCCGATATGCGGCAACAGGCTACCTATTAAGTTGGACTAACAAATTAAATGGCGAAAAGTGAGCGTTTATCATGCCTCTGCCTACCTCTCAAGAGAAACAGGCGTGATTTTATATATGGTATGTTGTATGTAAGGATAATTATAACACTAGGTATCCAAAAATAAATTTATTATTGACCGAGCGAGCGAAGCGTCTATATTTCGAGATTGGACAATTTTGCTTTTGTCCGTCAATCTTGTATGTGTTTTCGGGGCTAGCAGCCACAGTTTTTATCTGATCTTCACGAAACTTGGCACAAGTGTTCCTTGTTTTAATATAAATTTTTCTTCTTTATAATATTAGTATCAGATACGAGATAGGTAACTTAATTGACTTTCTTTTCTTTTCTTTTTCTGTACTTATAATACTTATTACATATAATACGCGTTGGTCCTTTTCGTGGACCAATCGTTCAGCTTCGTTTTAAATGAGTTTATTCTTTTAACTAAACGAATGCATCTGGCCATTTGAGATGCATACAATTCCTTATAATGGGATTGTGGAGCAAAACTTCTTATCAGCCTTAAAGATGTGGCGTTGAGACGAAAAACGATATTTAGGGTTATCACGCAGTAGTTATTAGTAACCAAACCAAATGTTAGTAACCAAATTTTTTTAATATTGTTGTCATTTTTGAGAAATTTAGAGTCATTTTCCAGAATATTCATCTTTCTGTAGGTGCACTAAGTTTTAGGCCAGAGTTATTGAAGAATATAATTAATTATTATTTAATACGTACTAAACATTGTGCTTATCATTTATTAAGGTAGAGTTAAAGTTTCAATAGAGACCTTTTTTAAGAATTTAAATTATATTTTTCTACATTTATTAAACGAAAAAATAAATACATTGTAGGCAGACTTTATCCAGCTGCCTGAGGCTTTATAGCCTTTATATGTAGCTTTTAAAAGGTTTCGCCTCTAATAAAACAATACTATAAAGTTCGAACACTAATTCAAACTTCGATATCTTATCGCATTCACTGGAATTCTTTATGAAGACATTAACAAGTTCGGTTCACACCTGATTATATCCAAGGATCGTATCTCTCGACAACCCTAAGTTGCTCCTTGTAAGTCGTAAATCCCGCAGTACAAGAACCTGATCCTGGACGCCAAAAAATGTATAAAAAAAACAAGGCGAGATTAAAACTAAAGACTATTGTTCCTTTTATACAAGATCCCGACAATTCGAGAGGAGAATTTCTCTGTCTCTTCATGCATAAATTCATTGTCGGTTTTGTGGCTACAGACTTGTATAATTAAACGCTTAGAAGATTTAGATAACGGCATAAGAAGCTTCTGTTACCGTGTAATCTAATAACAGTTCAATTACAGTATAATAAAGTACATTTTTCTTTGTTAATAGTCCAGCTTGGTTTGAAACTTTTGCAAACAGTAGCCGAAGATGCGCACGCGATTTCTTTGAAATTTCGCTTTCAATTTCGGTTTGTGCGTGTGTTGTTTTTGTGGTTAGGTTCAGTTCGGTAATTTTCAAAAGCTCCTTGTATGTATGAAGGCGAGACTGTGTTTAACTTTTAAATCAGCGGTTGAGGAAAACAGAGAGAAGAATCCAGCTAGCGAACACAGAGTTGATTGAAAGCTTCGGCTTGCAACTAATAGGGTAGGCGACTGTCAAACCAAATCACCTTCTTTTATTAAATGTCAAAACGAAACGCCTCATAGAAATTTGTATGAAAAACTCCACAATGACGTCAATATTATGTAGCGTCAAATCGGTAACTATTACTCATTCAATTGATGATTAAAAATAAATAAAATAAAAATAATAAGATTGAATACAATATCATCATCCACGCGAGCCTTTCGTCGGCTTGGGTCGGCTTTCCAGTCTACGTGCGATTTGGCTGAACTTCGATATTTCACATGAAGCGACTGTCATCTGACCTCCACAACCCATGGGCGATATTGAAGTTCTGTAGTTAGACCGGTCGGATTTATGATTAAAGGCCCCAACTATCCCTAACGACTGCCATAGATGTTCGTTCGATGACAACCGGGACCAACGCTTAACGTGCTCTCCGAGGCACGGATGGGGCCTCAAAGTCTTAAGAATGGTCACCCATCCTAAGACCGGACTGATGAGATGTTGCTTAACCTTTGCAATGTGTTAAAATTGTCGGTTACCACTAGACCACGAGCCCCTCTTGAATGAATACAATGTAGGTACCTACATACTTCGGGATTATTTATGTAGTAAATACATTTTAATTATTTATTTTAGTTGTAGGCATCTACCCTATTCTTGAGGTTAAACATAGTGCATAAATAACATAAAAAAAGTAATCTTTACATAGCTGTGTATTCGCTGATCTTGTAAACGGATTTAAATGAAGTTTTAGTTCAGAATAATAAAATTTACAAAATCTATTTCATATGTAATGAAAATCTATATTTTTTGATTATGTAAAGGAACAATAGAAGAAGCTATATGAGGATTATTACACTATACCGTCCATTGATGACATATTCGAAAAGTAAAAGTCGTTTTGTTCAATATGTAGGTACTACTCTACTCGAATTTACATTTACGTCGATCATATTGATGCTCGTTGCATTTCCTGATTAGTTTTGTGGTTGTAAATTCACATAGGTGTGATAAGTTGGTAAAATATTATGTAACGAGATGATGGAGGTTCGCTATATTTCGTCGTGGAATAGTCTGAGACGCCCAGGATTTTAATTGGCTGTGTCATGTGCAGGCCCATCTTTCCCATTGAGCACAATGGGCACTTGCCCAGGGCCCCGCGATGGTTAGGGGCCCCTACTTCCTGCGACAAACTTTAAAATTTCAAACATCTCCCTTAAAATGTCTACCAGCTCTCGCTCTATTGAAAGTTGTTTATAATTTGAATTAGGTATGTAGTGCTATAAGTACGATAATTTAGATAGTGACTTTTTTTTTAATTCCACGGCCCAAGGCCGCGGCCGCTCTAACATGCGTTGCCAGGCGTCACTGGTTACACGCAGAAGGTATTTCCAGAGGCGCCCGGTGTTTCCAGTGGCGCCCGGCGTTTCCAGTGGCACCCGGTGTAATTTAGTGTCTGAGATAGGTAATTGTAATCTGCATGCGTGTATAGGTAGAACATTCGAGCTTTTATATTCTGTGACATCATGGACATAATAGGTATATTACGTACTTGTGTTCTAAGATTCAATAAATAAATACGAGTATGAATAATGGTCACAACACAAAAAAAGTAATTAAATATTTAAAAATATTTGACGCCAAAAAGCCCGTATATACCCTATGTCACTCAGGAGATAAATTCCTTTCATAAAAGGTATCTTTTATTTGAGACCAAATTCGTCGAAATCCATCAAGCCGTATAAGCGCCGGGACCTCGTCATGGATCTGGGTGTGGTTACCCTCTCGCTGGAGACCATGCTTCGAACCATGGTCTCCAGTGGCAGTAGGTAGAACGTGGCGGTGTCCTTCTGCGAGCAGGATATTCTCGCGAAGGAGACTGCCAGAGGGAGAGGGAGCGAGGAACTCCCAGCTGAGTTTCGAAGTCGACGGCCAGGCTGCAGGCTCATCTACGCTCTAGACCATCGACCCTCATAATCGGGACCTGAGGACGCGGGCTAGCCACCCGCAGTCCTGTCCGCGAGGTCCCAGCCCTGCAGCACGCAGATTCACTCACTGACGCGACGTGGTATAAAATTTGACCCCAAAGATGCGTGATAACACCCGACCCAACTTCGCGACAGAGGCCACATAAGTGGCCAAAGTCCGTCGGTGCCACAGGTTTCACACAGATTCTACCTTGGACAATCGGCAATGAACGTAGGGGGCGATGCGACTTTAAGTACTTAAAAAAAAATAGGACCCCATGATCCTACCATGCCCAGGGCCCCCAGTAGTCTAAAGACGGCCCTGGTCATGTGGTAAGTTCCGTAACGGCTGGTACATGGTACTGTACCGACGCCGTAAGTCGTAAATCGATATAATTGCAAAGTCTTGATTACTTGGGAAAAGGTTCCCCCTGAGAAAGATTGGAGTCCAGTTCAACACTACCGCTTTTGCGATTCATAGGTGTTGTAAATTTAAATGGGGTAAGTACATTTCGCGAGGGATACTAAAGCTGAGCTTTGCATTTGTGTGAATGCAGTGCACGTGAACGTAATATGCGACTTATTTTACACACACATGTGTTGTTCACACAGCTACACATACACAATGAGTTTTTACTCTACTTTTCGTGGTCACTCACACAAATGTAAAGCTCCTCTTATCCCTCGCGAACTGTACCTACCTACCTAATAAGGTGTAATTAATTGAGAGACGTTAATTTTTAGGGTCCCGTACCTAAAGGGTGATGTATTTATGTTGCCTCTATTACACAACAAATACTAAAAAAAAGAATATTATTGAGCGAAGCGAGCCGAAGGCGAGCGGAGCTCTCGACGGGTGACTCAAATTATTTTTGTTACGATTTATGTTAAATTGTTTCTCGGCGAATACTCGGCCGATTTCGGATTTTCTTGCACTCATCGAAAGCGTACAGAATTACCCAGGTTCTTACGAAGCCAAAATTTTTAATTTAAACTCGCTTCGCTCAAATATATGCTGCAGCGTAACGGTACGTTTCGCGACTGCGGCGACCTAGTATATATTTAAGGGGGTTTCCAAACAACAAACGTGATTTTTTTGCCGTTTTGGTACGAAATCCTTTGTGCGTCTCGCACTTGGCCCGTTTTTAAATATTCCCGTTGGACCGTTACCAGTGTTATTTATTATGTTATCTTGTATCTAGGTAGTAATTATTTCAACTTCTAAATTAAAAACTTTTATTAGAATTTCACTGACTGATAATTGATTTGTTGTGGTTTATTTTATGTTGAAAACTGAATAATGTTGTTGTCAGAAATGAATCACTTTTGATACATATATCTGGATATTATTATTTCTATATACATTACAAAGGTTTAAAGTTCAAAATTCATTCATCAATCGAATGCTGTTATCTTAATATAGCCATTATAATTATATTTAGGTACCACTTATGAACGATAGGAGTGGTTGTTGGTATTTAGGCTTGGTAACAGAATTTGATTTTTTTTTGTACCTCTATAATGAGCCCGGTGACTGCAATAGGCTAACAAAACCAAAAATTACTGGCTAAATGTGGGTTTATAATACACCTCTGCTTACCCTAACAGGATAGGCTTAAATGTATTTTTTTATGAAAGAAATAACTACACAATGGCTTACTCTACCTACGTAATGGCTAAAAATGTCTCTGAATAGGTCCAAATTTAAAGCGTTTCTACTAGGAGTACATAAAGAAAAGGAGGTTTATCAAATTCCAATCACTTCTTCTGTGTGGTCGTAGCACGTACAGGTAAGGTCGTAGTAGATTACAACTTTCTTTGCAAGCTGGTGTAATGGGTAAAAATATATGTAAAACAATAAACTCACCTCTGTCACCGAACATTATAATAGTACAAATACCTACTCTGTTTGCTACCAGTAATGATCTCTGTACAGAGTTAAAATGGGACACATAAACATACTAACGTTTTACATGTTACGTCAGTTACGTTATGTAAATTCATTTGTGATGAATAAATTTGAATAATTACCTGCTGTTGAAGTTTGAAATGTACCAGGGGATTATAGAATATAATGATACTTTTTTAATTTTAGAAGGAATATCTAGAGATTCAAAAAAAGGAGTCCTTGTGTATCGGCTAGCCAAGACAATAAGGGCTGCCCCCTATTACGTGGGTCCAGCCAAAATTACTGGCAAAGTGTGAGTGTTACCTAGAAAGTTAGTTTAATAATCTTCAATCTAATACCAACAACGATCCTGAGTAAATCTAGTCCTTACAAATCTCTTTGATAATCTGTTATCCTAGTAATTCTAGGTACAAACGAGTCAGGCAGACTGAGCGGCCTGGTAAGTCTAGACTACACGTAGACTTAGTCTAAGCGCGCGGCGGCGCGGCGGCGTGCCGCACATCGTGAATAATTTTATAATGTTTTTATATGAATGAGATAATTCTATGTACAAACTCGTACTTAAAAAAATGCATTACTGTTCGTTTGTCTCGCTCGGCTGTGGGCCGATTTGATTAATTTTGATCTTGAAGTATATTATTTATGGAAGTTCAGAACAGTTTTAAACGACGAGAAACCTAAATTAAATACTTAATAAAATTAAAAAAAAACATCAAAACTTGACACATGAAACAACTTTAAATTACCGAAATGGGACGAAATAATTGTCGGAATGGGACCAAATTGAAACAGGACCACTTGGGAAGTAGTAGCTTTCAATTAAAAAATTAAATTTTAAAATCGGTTCAGCCAGTCCAAAGATATGAGGTAACAAAAATAAAATAAAAACATATAGTCGAATTGAGAACTTGTAGGATATGAGAGAATAAAACTATTTATAAGGGATTCTGTGTTTTGTTAACATATTCCATAAAATTACTATTATAATTTTCGAGATATTTACCATGTAACGTTTGTTTGAGTTTCCGATATTTCGGCACTGTTGGTAAGCGCCGTGATCACGGAAGAACTGGAGTACGTGGCGGTGGATGTTGAAAAAGTTATAAGGGATATTTCTAGTCGTCTCTTTGAGTCCGTTTACTGCACTTGCAACATCCACCAAAGGGTAGAATGAGGTGTTCATTATTCCCACATTTTTTTGACTGCTTGACGCCGGAGTCTCGGGTTCGATTCCCGGTCGGGACGGGACAAACTTTGAGTGAAGACAGATACGTTTGTACCGAAGTCTGGATGTTTCCTATGTATAATACATATGTCATAAGTTACAAAAAAAATGTATTTATATCCGTTCATCTAGTACTCATATCACAAGCTCTGCTTAGTTTGAGACTAAATGGCGTTGTGTAAATTGTCCTAACATATTTGTTTATTTCGCCAGTGCCCACATTTACCAGAGCCGCGCTTGATAAGGCCCCTTAGCACCAAAGTTTATTCAATTCTTTTAATTGTAATTTTATAAACAACGCGTGTATTGTACGAGACTGATTTTGTCAAATTGAGGTATAAATATATGATTTAGCATTAATCATTGATAAATCGATTACGGGGCAATGACCTCGTTAAAATAGTAGATAGCCGTCTCATAGAATGACATCGTCCACGAACAAAATAATTAACATGTTAAGTAAAAGTTTTTTTTCAAAATAAGCTAAATGGAGTTTAATGGAATGTACAAATATTAAATAAGTTTCAAATAGGAATAGGGAGAGAAATGGTGATGAAATATCAATACATATTAAAATAAAATTCTGAGTAAGATAAGATAAGATAAGATAAGTACTCTTTATTGTACATCGTACACAAGCAATAAATAGTAACGTATAACATACATGCCTTAAAACTAATGTACAAAGGGCGGCTTTATCGCAAATAAGCGATCTCTTCCAGGCAACCTTTGGATGGAGAGAGATATTTACGATATAATGTGGGCAGTGTACAATATATAAATAACTTAAGTAATAGATAAAAAAAGATGGTCGAGTGGTCGAGGTCTGTACATCGAAGATATAATAGAGAAACTGTTGTAGGGGGCTTTATGAACGCAAGTGAACCCAAAACAATGGTTTATAGATTTTTTATCTGTTGGTCTGAATGTTTGAATACGCTAATCTCAGAAACGGCTTAACCAATTTGAATACGGTTTTCAGTAATGCGTTTTGGTTTATTCAACTTAACATTTAAGGTTTGTTTTATTTCAATCGGTTCATAAATAAAAAAGTGATGTCGATCTAAAGTAACAAGCAGGCGGAGCTGCGGGCAACAGCTATACATAATAAATCAGTAACTGGTGATCAAGAAAACTATAACACGCAGGCGGAGCTGCAGGCAACAGCTAGTGTGAAATATGTATCGAACTACCTACGGCTTCGCCCGTATGGAATTGTTTTTTAGCTTCCAAATCCCACGGGGACACATTCCCGGGAAAAAAAAATAGCCTAAATTACTCCTACATCAGCTATCTGATTATCTGACAGTGAAAGTCTCTTTAAAATCAGTCCAATCGTTGCTCGGAAAAGCTGTTGTTGATTTGAAATTACAAAAAGACACTTCAATTTTATATAATACTTACAATTTTTTTATTTAGAGATGTACCAACAGATAAACAAACAAAAATAATATTCGCCTTCCGAAAGTATAGTAAGAAATTCATCGAGAAATACGACGAGTAGGGGAACCGATCGTCCAAATCGGTCAAGGTCAATACCAATCGTTATTATAGCCGATTGGTTTACTAGGGAAACAGTGATTGAAAGAATTATAAACTCAGGGTTGGCGCAGTTTAATACTATTTTTATTAGTCGGAATATCTATATTTATTTACACATTTAAATCGTGAGTGATGGAATCACATTTAGGTTATTAAATATGTCTTTTCATACGAAAGAAAGAAATCATTTAAATCCTACAACTAGTGTAGTTCTTTGAAGGGTAGACCTCGCGAGTACCACAATGGCTTCTAGCTTGGAAAACATTAAAATAAGCTTTTTGCTCCCATTTCTGCTTCAGCTTTAAAAAGCTTTTGTTTACTTTAAGTTATTGTTTAAATATCGTCCCGTTGAGCAGAAATTAACTAACTTACATAAGATTACTTTTGAGATATGATTGTTCGAAGTTTAATAAAAAGGAAAAAAATATCTCAAAACCTTTCAATTCCATATGTATTGCAACCTGAGTTTAGATTAGTGTTGTAGTTTAATTTTAATTAGTGTAGTAATAGTAATTCCTTAGTAATATCTGATATTATGATTTTTTTTTGATAAATAGCGAGTAATTGGTAAAATCAATGTTAGTTTGTCTTCATTTTTAACACCACATAATTGTGTGCGAAAACTCACTAAAAGATAATACTTATTTGTTACTATGAAACATGAGGTCAAATTAAATAAGTCGCTTAGATAATACATATTATATTAAAATTTCTGATGAGATGATGCCGTGACGTGAAACCGGTCAGTATAAACATGAAAACAAGTAAAACTAGTGGACGGTGGTAGTAAAAAAGTTTTCATCTCTCATGCTCTGAAAGTGGGTCATTGCTTACCTAATATGCGGGTTGAAAGTGATACATTTCGGCCCTAGGGCGGAAAATTAAAAAAAAATCATCAGCATATCTTGAGCCGATGGCATAACACGTATACAGCCAAAGTTCGATAGTCAATACAAAATTCTGGTTTTTGCATGATCATAAACAAAAAAAGAGTTGAGTTACAATAAAATAAAACGTAAATAGCACAAACAATAATTATTTGGACAATTATACCTTAAAATACTGAGTATTTTAATCAGAATTTTAAGATTGAGACTCCGACCAAACCTGACTAATTCTACCGCCATAACGCGTCAAATCATAAAAAAAATACTCTATAGCGCATCCTAAAATATGTGTGTAAGAAAATAACTGAAGTAATTAAAAAAACTGAAGACCATTTTGTGTGGAAAAATATAACTAATAACAAGGCGGTATGACCAAAAGACTTGCCTGCCCTGGAAAATGTGCGAATGAAAAACAAAAAAAAAAAAGCCGTGAAGTACAATACTTGATACGTGATCAATCTCTATTGTTATATTTGTTTTATTTGACTTTTATTTGCTTTCCTCGTATTCGAAATGAAAAGTAGAGTGTTTAACTCGGGTGAAAACACCTATTTCTGCCTCGAAAATATCTCGTCAGAAATGGGATGCTTTCTTCCCTTGGTTAACAATCTACTAATGTATTTATGTGCAAAATATGTTGCAAGCTCCAACAAGTGGCATAATCTACAGTGTAAATAGTTTAAAAAACCTTTTGGAGTTAATTATTGGACAACCCTGGCCCTTTATAGGGTGTGTAGCAACGCGTGGGTCGTGAAGATGTATATGTTTATAGGTCGTTATAGTAATATGCTATTAACTAAAGGGAATGTTTGTTTTTTTTCTCGTCGGATAAAAGGTCTTTAGGGTATTTTTAAGGTCGTTACTAAGTTATTTAAAAACCGTCCTGAAATTTATAAGATATTGTTTTAAAGAATCTCTTATTTAGTTAATTTGTTATTCAGATTCTGGGTATTTTTAATGTGCCTACAGTTTTTTTTCTGATTAATTTTTTTCTCATGTGTGTCTATGTCTGTGACAACAAGCTTTTTATTTAAAAACGACGAGAAAGGATAGAATTTGGAATGGATTTTGTTGCGACATTGGGCAGATATTGTGGGACTTTTATTTAAGAGGTTCTTTTGGGTGCCACCTTTATTAGAACCATGAGAGAGTGTAAGTTTATTTTTTTCTGAAACGTGTGTCAAGAAGATATTGTAGCGTTAATTATTCTGTATGACATTTTTTCATGAAAATGCCTGAAAACATGTATATAGTACCATAATTTCATTGCCAAAACGACAAAGATTCACTAAGTTCAGAATTAGTAGAAGGTTATAAATGGTTAACGAGTGTGTCGGCATAAATTTATCTTGGTTGTGTATGTGGCGTTAACGGCATGGAGACTAGCTTAGAGACGGCTAGACATGCTTCCGCATGCAATATGTGAAATAACAGTTCAGCTCAGTGTTGTACAAATAACTGTTATTACCAACTCTTGGTGGCACTTGACCAATATTGGTGCTTGGAAAAGAAGAAACCAAAAAATATTTGTGTATCTAGTTGTTTTTCAACTGTGTAAAGTTTTCTTTTATTTACACAAACATATATTACTCAAGATCCACCTCACAAAGTAGGGCTTATAACAAAACTCAATTGGTCCATCTGTTCATCAGCCGATCGTTTAATGTGGATACCTCAAGGCACATTGGTGTACTCCAAATCGAAACCGACTGCCATTTTTATTATAAATACAAAGAACTCACGTCGTTAAAGTGGGTGCGTACCGAGTTGTTGTGTTTTTTTTAGTACTGACTAATTTCAAACCAATTAGGTTCTTTATCCGAGAGTGTGATGTGTGACGGAAAAATACGTAGGTCTTCTGCACTGCTAATAAACGGTAAACATAAACTGAACTAAGAGCTATTAAGTAGGTATTTTCTATTTAATGTTCAGCGTAACAAATTATTTGTGTTACAGGTTGATATTTTCGTTATACAACAACAGGTGTAATAAATTCTACCACATATTCCCGCACTTGATACTGCAACGTCAAATAGGTACCTATGAAAATGGGTTAGGATTTCAATAATTTGTTTTCACCGAATGGTCGAACTTTATCAATAATACAAAATGATATCCAAGTACTTAAATAGTTTGTACGATATCCCCTGCATACAAATTAATATTTCTCATGTGTACTGAGTAATCATTTCCATAACTATAGTAATCATGATGCATCGAAGCCGTCAAACTGTCATAGACGACGGACGCGTCCTGTGTCTAGGCGAGAAAACAGACGGGGACCACATGTTGTCACTTTAGGGGGTGGACACATGCATTTCTTATAGGGTTGGTAGCACTTTCTAGGAATATTAGAAAGAAGAACATTGAAAAATTTAATAATTTTAATCGTCGAGTAAACAAATAAACAATTTATTTAGTGACAAAAATATATTAAAAACGCGTTTTCAGTGTTAATTTAACATTGTTACCTATTTAATTTGTTAAAAATTTTACTATAAATAGATCGTTAATATTAGAGGCAACCCTATCCAAGTTTACTAACAATGCGCGCTAAATCACCCGCAAAGCGCGGTACGGGCGCATGCGGTTGACACGCCGCGTTACGATTGACGACTCGTTACGTTACGTCTTCCTGGCCTTTTCACTTGTTTAGCTGATGTGATAAGTTGGCAAACTTCTTAGATACTTACTGGGCGCCTGGTATTTTCGTAGACGATACAAGCGTTGGATTCCTATCAGACGTATTGCGCGATTATATAAAATGTTTTCTATACTACTATTATAAAGAGGAAAGATTTGTATTTTTGTGTGTATGTTTCGGAAAGATTTGTATTTTTGTGTGTATGTTTGTAATGAATAAACTCAAAAACTACTGTGCCAATTTCAAAAATTCTTTCACCATTGGAAAGCTACATTCACCCTGAGTAACATAGGCTATACTTTTTAGCCTGGTAATGTGTTCCCACGGGAACCGGGAACGAGTAAACTAAATCACGCGCTGCGGCGATTCGTATACTTTAGCTCTAGTTTATTCTTCACAATTTAGTTAAATTCGTGTTGAATGAGTTCGAGTAATATCTAATCGTAACATAGTATAAAAATACAAGTCATAAATTGATACAGCAACCGACTTCAAACTACCGAAATGAGACTAAATAGTTGTCGGAATGGGACCAAATTGAGATGGGACCACTTCAGAAGTAGTAGCTTCCAATTAATATCGGTTGACCTACTCCGAAGATATGAGGTATCAAAAGTAAGAACATGCAGTCGAACCTCCTTTTTTGGAAGTCGTTTGAAAACAAAGTCGCTTCCTTTCCTTATGTATCTTTAAACCTACGCAACGGATTTTGATGCGGTTTTCACCAATGTATAGAGTGGTTCTCGAGGAAGGTTTCTGTGTATTTATTTTTTCCGCTAGTCATTATTATAATACGCTAGCCTACAATTGGTTCCGCTGGGAACACAGATATGATTTTTTTAAACTCATAAATTACCCGTTATGCTATCCTTGTCTATACTTTCCTATAAAACATCTTTAGTACTTTAAAAATAATAAAATTATAACCTAGGAAGCATCTAGGTATTGAAAATTACTAGTTATCTTCGCGAATAGAAGTTTCTTCTGTGCAATTTCTCTAGGGTAGCCAGTTGTAACATAAATTTTCCCTCTAACGTAATATTTCACACGTTCTAAAGTAAAGAAGTAAATGGTGCTTCGCCATTGTAACCGCCACTTATAGTTATATTTATTTAGTAAAGAAACAAATAGTAACTTCCTCTCTATACTCTCTATAGGAGTGGCTCGTGGTCTAGTGGTAACCGACAATGTTAATACATAGCAAAGGTTAAGCAACATCTAGTCAGGCCGGTCTTAGGATGGGTGACCATTTCTTAAGACATTTAGACACCTCCGTGCCTCGGAGAACACGTTACGTCGGTCCCGGTTGTCATACGAACATCTATGGCAGTCGTTACGGGTAGTAACGTAGTGGCCCTAAATAAAAAATCCGACCGGTATCGATATCGCCCATGGGTTGTGGAGGTCAGATGGCAGTCGCTTCACGGAAAATATCGAAGTTCAGCCGAATCGCAGTTAGACTGGGAAGCCGATCCCAACTGAGTTGGGAAAAGGCTCGGTGAATGATGATTACTCTCTACATAATAGGTAGTAGTCGTATGTATTGTCTCTGTATGTATCCATACAGATAAATAAAATTGAAGTCTCTATGTGTAATTTCAAACTACCAGCTTGTTGACTCGATGCTTACGATAGTATACACGAGTATACTATCGTAAGCATCGAGAGAACACAAAAAATGACTTACATAAAAAATAATCCCGGCTAATCTCTAGAACGGCTGGACCGTTTATAACGGGATGTTTACTGGCAGACAGCTGATGTAATAAGGTGTAATATAGGCTACTTTTTATCCCGGAAATGTGTTCCCACGGAATTGGGAACCTTGAAACTATTTCACGCAGGTGAAGCCGCGGGCGTCCGCTAGTAAAACAAAATATTTTACTTTCTTTCTTTCATTCATAATCACTAGGCGCTACCTAATAATTATGATTACAATTAGTACTTAATTATTTTTAAACTAGTAAATTCTTTTAAAATCTTGAAGAAGACGAGTTACAGTAAAAAAAACAATCCACTTTTTTCTCACTTTATTTCATTGTCATGCGTGGTGGCAAGTGGTGCACCTACAGAACAACCGGTGAGGTAGTTCCATTGAAGTAAGCACCTACCTATCTATATATTTAATACGACAATTTGTCTGTCTGTCTGTCCGTCTGTCGCGTTTTTCAATTTACATACATTTGCATGATATATTAAAATGTTCTTTTTTTTTAGTTCGCTGGGATAACTAGTAATTTTTAATATTTTACTGAATAGCAATAATAATTCTTTCAAAATAAAAATAAACTATGTCACAGGACATTGGTAGGTACTTCTGGCATAAGCAACTCGAAACAGATTTTTACTAAAAGGTCAGAATAAAAAAAAAGTAACTTTACGACATAGACGATCAAAGGCTATTAATTGTTATCATACCATTACATTAAGAGCAGAACCAGTACAGTACTTAATCTCACTGCATATAAATAAAATGTAAGTACCTCTAGCAAAGGGCAGTCAGTAAAACAGGTCGATTATTTTTACCGCCAGAGTTTACATCGCAGCCCTTGTCTACATTGACATCTTCGTATTTGCTGCTCTCCTGGTAATATTTACAAGAAATTTACATGTTCCCTCGGGAGCTCGGGAGCGAGAGCGCGGTTTCATTTTATCCTTGCGAGAATGAGCAAAGCTTGGTCCAAAGTTTACGTATTTTTCTTACGAAAAGATTGTTCAAAGAGAAATGTAGAAGAACTATTTCATATAAATAAAGTTGTAAATAAACAGGCTGCGGTTCGGCTCGTTGACCTTCAATCAGTGCTATGGCAAAAATTCTTTTTTTTTAAATTGAAAATGGCAAAGATTCTTGTAATATTTCACCCGATCAGAAAAAAATACTCGTCAAAAGTGCATGTAGGCGTTTTAGTTTAATTTATATAGACGTGATTAATGAATGATGTCGTTACCGGGAATGCCGGGAATGCCGGGAGTGGCGGGAGTAGAGACTTTTGTAAACGAATGTATTTGCGTAGGATGTTCAACATACTGGTTCTCCTTTGATTTAAAATATACACTTTCACCAAAATATGGGAGAAATAACCTATTTAAAGCTTACCCGGTACTTTCACGTCAAAACTTTAGGTATATTTTTATAATTTTAGTTATTATATAGTCAATAATAATAAGAATAAAACTAAGTGAAGCGATATAAATAATTAGTGGTCGCCCTCGACTTCGTCCGCGTGGTAATTTGGATTTTTTCCCGTTCCCGCCGCGCCGCGTCATATTTTGAACAATTCACAGAATATCTTTATAAATTGTAGCCTATGTGTTATTCTGATGTATAAGCTATATTATTGTACAGTTTCATTAAAATCCATTCAGTAGATTTTACGTGAAAGAGTAACAAACATCCATCCATCCATACATACATATCTACATACTCACAAACTTTCGCGTTTATAATATTAGTAGTATGCGCTGTATGAAATAAGTTTCATATTTCAAAGTTCTAACCAAGGTTATACTAGAAACTTTCCAACTTTCCTATGTCTGTCTCTCTCAGACGTAACGACGTAGGTCTCTTTCCCTCCAACGAACGTATTCCAACGTTGTTTCGCCTCTAAAATCTGCTATGTAGTTATAGGCGCCTGGTACTATTCTGTGGCCGCACGCCCGCACCGCGCACACATGTGCATACCATTTTCTGTCTTATGGATACGCCAGCCAATCCAATTTATTCCATTCATGTATGTACCTGTCGATGTGTGGCGTGATTTTAGTGTGAAATGAATGAATGAGGGATTATTACAATTTTTGTCGTATTATTTGGCTGCACAGTGGAGAAGTTTGGTTAGTCCGATTCTGGTTGAGCACAACACTAATAACACAAATTAATTTGTTTGTTTAACTACCAATGACGTAAGTTTACACTTACCTTTGGTTAGGTACAATTACAAAAGGCAAGGTTCGAAAAAATAAGTGGGGTGTTTTTTTAGGTCGTTGAACTCAAATTGTACAATTTATAGAAAATCCCATGAGCCCATGACCCCAATGTCTCCATAACAACTTGCGAATCTGAGCAATACCTAATGAATGACACACGCGAATCAGCATAACTTCATTGCTATATCTTCATTTAAGCTCATTGAGTCGAGCTCAATCTTAGGCGACAAGTGTAAATCGTCTGTGCGTCTACTCCTACCCGGGAGTGCATATATCTGAAATCATGAAAATAGAGCTGACCATGGAGGAATAATCACCGAAAATGTCCTGGACATCGACGAAAAACTTCTTTAACATTTAGCTACAAATTCCAAAATTGGCACGCGCGTGCAAGACACGCTACTGGTGGGTTCGGAAAAACGATTTTCGAAATCGGATGCACCATCGAGAAATAATCACCGAAAAACCAGATGATTAAATGGTTGCCATGGAAACACGTGCGTCAACAATGAAAATATAATTATTTTCATTCGATTAATTAATTTAAGTGTTCGATTCTGATTCTGATATGTAATAAAAACATTTGCTCCTCTCAACATTTGCAATTAGCAGCATGCATTGCATACCTAGTATTATTTACATACGTTAAGATCACACGGCACGGCACACCACATATGATTATCACACACACAGTATAAAAACTGTATACTTTTATCGCTGTCGCGTGTCACAGCGATACCTTTTCTACACGTATGATCTCCTAGTACATCGAGTGACATTTTCTCTTTGACAATGACGTAACGTGACGCGATTATTTTATCGACCGACCGTGACAATGCAGTCAGATAAAGGGAATGGCGTCGCACGTGTGAATGAGTAGTGAACTCAGTAGATAGAAGAAAAATATATAGAAGTCATTGTTTTTTTAGAGACTGTTGGTCAGTCGTTAAGTCCTCTCGTCATTATTACTTCTTAAAACGAATAAATAATAAAACCCATTTCGTTTTCGAGTGTGCATGATGGAGACACAATATTAATTTAATAGTTTGCAAATAGCATGCAAATACAAACTTGATTCTACTGTTATGTAGTCACGTTCTTTGAGTCATATCCTGACCCGGGCCGGCGCACGGCTAACAGACGACTTTGTGACAAACATTCGACCAAACAAGTACACCCATTGTTCTAACAGATTTGGATTTCCGCCAACGAACAAAAAATAATACATACAATTTCTGGAATGTGTGTATGTTTAATATTGTTTTGGCGTGTTGCAACTAGGAACCCATAAAATATCATGAGTTTTGAAAGTCTTCTTTTTCTTTCAATGACCCTTTAATACACAAACATCTACAGTTTTTATAGTGCATCTGTCAAAACAAACGCGGGCATTACGTAGCGGCGCAATCTTTGTAAAAATCTTACAAAAGTTCACCTAAATTCTTCCCGTATAACCGTATGGGTTCTAAACGTTGTAATTGCTATTCAAAACACGGAAAGAGTAAGAAGGCCGATGCGCGGGAACTTAGTGCATTTCGAATTAGGAGAGTTAGCAGTATTTCCTCATTAAAAAGGTGTTTGTTTTGTGAATTTATTGTGATTGTTCATTTTGTTTTACGATAAGCTGTCTGTGCACCAAGTAGCAAACGACAATGATTCGAATATTTACCAGTTATAAGTCCTTTTTCTTACATATTTCTAGGAGATAAGAAACATACCTAAATACCATAGAACATGGTAGGGATTTAGATCTATACATTTTATGAATTATTCTGTTTCCGTTACAATAACTCTTCTCTAATTTCATCTTTCATCAATCAGTCCTCTATTTAATGAAAATTCCGGCGCTGTATTGAAAAATGAATGTTGTATATTTTTCTTGTTCGTATGTTGCTTAAGTTCCACAAAGGTTTTTATTAAACTGTTCCACACGGGTGAAGCCGCGAGGGGTCCGCTGTAATAAATAAATGTCAGAGAATCATAGCAGTTCTAAACATGGCACAAAGGGTCAATGTGATACTAAAAGTATAACCTGCACTTTAAAGTGGTAGACAAGACTAGGACCAGTGTCTAGTCTAACACTTTAAAGTATTACTTTATCTATGTAGGCATATTCATAAAATGTAGCTTGATAAGCATGACAGATGATACAAAATGACTAGGATATCCTTTGAGGTGCATCGTACGAATGTTGTGTACGAAAGAATGCATAATTTTGTTCATTATAAGTATATAAGTATTTACATCAGTTTATCTAGTATTCATATCACAAGCTCTGCTTAGTTTGAGACTACTTAGATGGCGTTGTGTGAATTGTCCTAACGTATTTATTTATATTATTTATTTATTAAAATCATTTGTATGTTATTTTGTGGCGTGCTTACCATCTTTGCTCGAACGTCGTCCATCTTTCAGTGCACCTACAACATTAAATAGAAATACTTTCATCCGGTAGTTCTTTGGTAGAAACAATCACAGAATATTGTAGAACTGTGAACGCAAATCATTTGTGTGTTGAACATTTCTTTAAGAATGAACGAGAGTACAGCTCTATTCATTCATTCATAGTTGTCAAGGTTGTCATCAATTGTTTTTTTTTTCTTGTAACTGAATGTAAATAAACGTACTAGGCGAATATAAAGAGGAAGCAATTGAATATAAATATCAAAGTTCCAGAGAACATGAGAGGAAAACGGAAAACTTTGAACTTGCGTTATTGCGTTGTTAATGAAGTTTATAGTCATATCTACCGAGACTTGTGTTAAAATAGGCTACAGTAGGATATGTAAGGGATTAAAAGTGACAAATCTTCACAATATTGATGAAGGGCAAAGAGTAGAGTAGAAGTCTCCGTGTATTACGTTTTAAATAAGTTTGCGAAAGCAACCCAACAGTCAGGAAAACTTAATGGCGGGTTTTAGTTAGTAAAGGGGTGGGTACTATACATTTTTTTTTATATATTTAGGTCGACAAATTGACGCCACCCGCCTGATGGTAAGCTGTGGCGACATCTGGCGATTGCGGGCGACTCTCATAGTACACAGGAATACTATAGAGAGTGGCCCTCAACTTGACGACCCAGTAATCTTCACGCTTCGCTTAAAGAACCCAGGGTTATAATATGTTGGAGAAAACACGTGCGCAGGCAGGGCGTTCCAAGCCACCATCGTTCGGCAGAGAAACGAACGTTTCAAATGCTCGGTTCTCGCGAAGACGGTTTCCACGGTATGAGAGTGACATCTCTGCCCGGCACGCGTTGTTCGGGATCGGAAGGGAGAGGGTGGGATCAGGTTGAAGAGCTCTTCAGAACACTCACGTTTTGTGGTATTCTCTTCATAATTATAACAAACATAACATAGCATCACGCCTTTTTCCCCGAAGGGGTAGGCAGAGGTGTACAAACACACCCTCATCTCGCCAGCTATGTTAGGTCCCATATAATAGGGGGCGAGCCTATTGCCATTTACCGGGCACAAGTTCCAGACTCTGGGATAATTATCTGGGTAAAATTCTAAAGAGAATTTATACATTATCCACCAGACCCGGGAATCGAACCCGAGACTTTTGTTCCACCGAGGTAGTAATTATAACAATAGACTTCTAAAGTGAAGTGCTTGCTAATTTTTGTTGAACAAAAAATGTTTTTCGTATATCTTTTATTATTATAACGTGGAACAGTATTCTCTAGCAGATCCGATCCCTGCGAAGCCCGGAACCGAATCTCTGTTATAATGAGGGTCAATATATTTCCGTACTTGTACTAAAGATCAGGCAACGGTAAGACTCAAGGCCAGTCTAGCTTTTTTATGTGTTGTCCGAACAATAAAACAATCCTAACAATATTCTGATAAATGTAAAGAATTGGTAGAAAATGTTTCTTCTCTACTAGGCCAACTCCTAGTAGGAGTTTAAGCTAGCTAGACGGATTTCAATTATCTATAGGTACTAGGGTATAATAAGATTAAAGAATCAAACTTATTGCAAGTCTACCATAGAGTAAAGTACGAGTAATAGTGATATCTACGCCCAGCTTGTAGACAGAAAAGAAACAACTTAATCTCAAAGAAGGCTATTTGTTTACTTATCTACTGTTTCTTGTGGAAGGGAAGTTGTAGAGAAAGGAGGAAGGTCAATTGACTGATTTAGGTCAGTAATTATCGGGTCGAACTCGCCTATTTATTGGTGCATGGTTGTACCAATAATGCTGTCTTTTTACTTCACACGATAAACATGACTATATTGTGGGAGCCGGGTCTTAGTAGCTGCTGGATCATGACGTAATAGTGATCACTTAATGATCATCATACCCTGGTAACGTGCTAGTAACTACAGAGTAATTCTACAAAATTACTTCATACCTAACAACAACAAAGTTATCACGTTTAACGGGGGTTTTTATCACATACAGACAGACAGTTGTGTACGTTACTTTTATTAATAATGCTCTTCCCGGTTGGCCTATATAACGAAGTGCATTTACAGCTACAAATATACGTTTTAGATTTTATTTAGGGTTGTCTGTCTCATTCGTCTTTGCAATAAGGGTGAGGTATTTTTATTAAGATAGTGTTCTTCTACATTATGTATGCCTGGCCCTTGGTGACCGAGCGAAAGAGCGAAAGCTCTCGTCTGAAGGCCACACACATGCATAACATCAATATCAATCTCGTCTAACATCAAACTCAAGGCTTTTTCCCCGAAGGGGTAGAAAGGAGTGTAATTACGCCTACATTTCGACAATCACTGTTGGTCCACGTCATAGAGTGCCAGCCCTATT
Organism: Nudaria mundana; assembly: GCA_963556515.1. Lineage (NCBI taxonomy): Eukaryota > Metazoa > Arthropoda > Insecta > Lepidoptera > Erebidae > Nudaria > Nudaria mundana. The sequence goes on along the minus strand of OY748303.1, from coordinate 4,665,730 downwards.
GCCGTTACGAGGCACTATTTAGGTAGAATAGAAAATCAGTAACCATTTTATCCAACCAAACCTTATTCCAACATCCGGACTGATATTACATATCTACCTACAATCTTCGCATACTAAAAGCAACGTGTTATCGCCTCAGGCTTTCCGCGGCTTTTATAAACTTGACGATGCTCACCCTAATTGTACCCAAAATATCCCTACAGTTGAAAATAAAGTCTTCGATGTATCACAGAAAATAGATACTACTCTGTGGCTGTAGTCACTAGGAAGGAAGCAAAACACGTGCCTTCAAAAATCATGATAACAAAATGATTTATTGAATAATATTTCTGTGCATAAGTTCATTGCATTGCCTTTGAACACGATGCATCTTTGGTAGAGTTTCTTACTTCTATGTTACATGACCGAGTGCAGATCTAACGGTTTTGAGGCATCTTCTAGTTTCTGATCCCCTGGTACTACTTACATCTTAATTCGTTGTTCATTTCAATCACTGCACAATTTTATTCATTACTGTAATTTTTGCAATAAAGATTGATGTTCTTTTCAAATTCTATTAAAACTGCTACATACATACGCTACATAATAAAATCGTAAAAAAATATGTCGGTATTATAGTGATTTAAAAAATAAAAATTAACTTAATTTATTTATTTCTTAGTCTCAAGTCGTCGCAATTTGGTAGATTTTAGGACACTTGTTATCCCGGTGACATTATGCTTCCGTAGAACGGCAATACGACCTGACTGGAGTCGTCGTCCGTTAGTCATGTCATCCTACTAATATTATAAACGCGATAGTTTGTGAGTATGTAAGTATGTATGGATGGATGGATGTTTGTTACTCTTTCACGTAAAAACTACTGAATGGATTTTAATGAAACTCTACAATAATATAGCTTTTACATCAGAATAACACATAGGCTACAATTTATAAAGATATTGTGTGAATTGTTCAAAATATGACGCGGCGCGACGGGAATGGGAAAAAATTCAAATTACCACGCGGGCGACCACTAGTAGTCAATATTTGTTACAGGCGTAAATTATTATGTCGGGATATTATATACAACGCCATCTAGTATCAAACTAAGTAACTATTCAACGGTTAAAAATTAGGTGCAATACGTCTATGAGCTAGTTGAACTAGCCTAGTTTCATAACAAATGAATTTTTAACATGTTTTTATTCTGTTTTCAACTCTTTATTGATATGATCTATTTGGATTATTACATGGGTTTCAATTTACATAATAGAATAATTGAATTAAAGTTCACTAAATATAAATAAAACATACATTCATTTGTACTTAAACGTATATTGTCCTAGTTCTAGATATTGTTTATAAAACAAGGATGGAACGGAAATTACCACAAAAACATGGACCCATGAATTTTTATGATCCCGCGTAATAGGCAAGCCTTCTATCGTTTTACTTAATTAATGACTGAGTCGAGTCTTAATTAGTTATGGAACAAAAAATAATCACCAAATCTATTAAGTCTAAGACTTAACATCAAAAATTCTTGTTAACCTTCGATCAATAATACACATAGATGCCTGCAGACACCTGCACATAAACTGACACTCAAAATCTGTTCCCGCGAAACGAGATAATTTGTATTGGGTTTTGACAGAACTTCGAGTCTTCACTCGGCGCGTTCTCGGCTCTAGCACAGAATAGGGAATAGTAGGTACTTACAACATAGCTCTAGTGAGTGACAGCCCTTTTTTAAATATGGAATCAAAAAAATCATTGTTTATGACATAAATTCTACATGTTGATTGAAGTTGGTAACATTATAATTACTACTGGCCAGTATTATCTATTAAAAAAAATTGCAATGTTTACCGAATACCGTTGTTGTAATGAAGTGAATTCTATTTTTAAAATGTCTGCAATACATACGTCAAGTTGCAGATGTAGGTTACTTTACGAACAAAATTTTGTTTATATTAGACCAAAAATGTTACAACATTTTTTGTCTAGTCTAGACGCTATTATTTACAGTGAACTATGTTGCTGATGGAAACATAAGTAAATATAAATTATCCGTGATGGTAGGCACCTTATTGAAGTGCGATTGTAGTGGACGTGTTTTATGTAGAGCTGCTTTTTTATTAATATTTTTGGGAATGGTTAAAGGCCTTTGTGTCTGTGTTTTTTTTCTGATTGTTCTTACAATTAATCAAACGTTCCAGTGCATAAAAATGTCTGGATGTTTTTTTAACGTAGTTAGTATATTTTATATAAGTACATACATGTGTATAGTATAGTTTTTAGTAAATGTAAATAGTTTTTTCATCTACTTTTAAGTGCATACATAATTCATTACTATTTTTCTTATTTTTTTTTTATTATAAGAAGGAATCAATTTTACATACTAGATATTCATTGAACTAATTAATGAAAAAAGGAAAAGAAAAATAAAACAACTAAAATTAATTATGATGGCATTTCCCGAAGGATACCTGTATCCAGTCAATCAGAAATCCAATGTCGGTGGTCTACATGTAACGGTCGGAAATTTGATATCAATATGTAATTAATATCATTTTCAACTTTATAACTTAAGAAATACGGGTGAAGTCTCCAGTTCTGAGAAATAGGGCTAGAAATACCCGTTCCTTGATTCCCGTTATGGAGCCAAAGTTTTGATCTTGTTTCGCTGGCTGAATGTTTTATTGTCTGTCTGTTCATTCATTAAGAAATAACTGTAATTATAGGAAGATTCGTGGAATTATTTTAATATGTCGCGGTTCAAAACAGAATTCTATTGAATCAAAGCCCGCGGGCCACGCTGCAGGCGCTTCAAGATTTGTTCGTACTAACTGGAGCAACGATATCCTTATGGTTTCTACTCTCCTGGTATGAAACAGGAGCACGGGGCGATTCGACCTTTCATTAATTTATGCAAATGCCGATAGACCAAGCTTGAAATAGATAGGTAATAATAGTTAATATTTTAAAGGTTAGTTAGTGTATTAGAAGATCAGATCTCACGACTTTTTATGCTTTTAAAAACAAATAAAAAAAATGTCAATCACTGTAATTCAAATAACACAAGCTTAATAATTCTTTAAACTTTCGCGTTTTGTACACATTATAAACTTAAGACTAACGGGTCTTTTACGCGATTATTGAGATATATACATACCTCTTTATTACCCGACGTTTCGGCCCTGTTACAAGAGCCGTGGTCACGGGTCCACCCGTGCCCACGGCTCTTGTAACAGTAATCATTACATAAGTAGTTTAATAACTTACTCCATTTGCGTAGGTATCCGTTTTTGCAACATTACAAAAGTACAAAAAAATATTAAAAAATTAAAAAGTTATTTTATGATACTTACAGATTTTCTGCAAATCTTATTATACAATAAAGTAACTTTTTAGTCATTATAGTACAGTTTACTAGCAATAACAGGCTAAAGTCTGTCGCTTTGTTGTGTTTTGCCATCATATTGTCGATTATTTCTTCAAATTTGTGTTTCGCAAAATGACTAAACGGATGATATTAGATAAAGTACCTAGTGTATGAAACGGCACATAACTAAGTATTAGAACAGACACTATAAAAAAACTCGACAAGGCTTGTTTCTTTAAAATCTACTCGTGTTCTAGTACCCCTCTTAATGTAACTCGGTATTTACTGGAACGCGGGCGGTTACATCGAAATAATTAAGAAGGAGAGCCCTACCTAACGTCTACAAAATAAAAAATGAAATAATTTTCAACAATGACGTGAGCCAACAATAAACTCTTATTAGCTGCATTTAAAAAAATTGTCAAAGGCATGTTTCTTTAATAACTCAAAAACTATAAGAGCCACATACACTAAAAACTATACAGAAAAACAAATTAATGTGTTCTATCTGTCGATAGGTTTAAAATTGACACCGGTATCGATTTACATACATTTTCGATTGGGACCATCTTAGGGAAGACTCCGCGCGCTCCGTCTTAACTACTGTCAGGCCTATGTCACTCGCCTAACAACCGCAAAAAATACGTGTCGTCAGCAACGACTTGAAGTTGTAAATCAGTAAGGGTTGTCTCTTGTTTGTGACACGGCATTGACCATAGAGTTGACATTGAGGCATTAACGTCATAATTATTGGTCAAATTATGCTGGTATATATTTTACTTTACTGGACAACCTTAACGTTCGAATGATGTTCTCTGTAAACAAAAGAATGTGCTTTAATTAACGTCGGAGTGCAAGTTCTGTATGTAAGTGCTATTATTACCTATTCTGTGCTACTGTAGCTTTATAATACAACTAGTATTAATAGATATACCATACTAGACAGTGTGCCGTTTGCATTATAAACATAAAACATATCCTATCGTGAAACATTATAATATAGCAAAACCACAGATGACAAACACACAAAAAATACACAACACACTCAACTGAAGTATCATCGCGATAATGATTCATAAAAACTATTCGTTTCTACATTTTTAGGGTTCCGTATTCAAAAGGTAAAAACGAGATCCTATAAGGCCCGGCGCCTATTATATCGCGAAGAATAATAAGGACTAACTAATCCTATACATACATTTATAGCGGATTTAAGTGACAAATAGCTATGTCAGTTGCAATTTTCACAGATACACACACACACATATCACGCCGAAGGGGTAGGCAGACGTGCATTACACACCCACAATTTGCCAGTATTTTTAGTCGCACGTTATAGGGGGTAAGCCTATTGCCAGTAGCCGTTATATCCAAAATGGCCGAATGAATTTAATAAAAAGTAGGAGCTAAATTGTAATTTTGAAAAAAATTCAAACCCGTCGCCTTGCTGATGAAATGTTCACCGTTTCACAGATCATGTACCTAATTTCTGTTTTTGCTATAATAGCAACATATACTAATAACAGTAGGTCAAATACAATCGGGATTTTCTTTGTTCAGTAATAAAAAAAAGTTAAAATAGCGTCTGAAGTTGTACGGAACCATTCGACTCGTACTAGGCCGGTTTCGATTTTTTCTTAAAGCGGTATCTTAATGATGTGAGGTTGAACTTTCGTAGTCGACGTAGCTCTATACTCCATTGACTGTTGATGCACTTTTAAATGTACCGACACCAGTAATTCCTGCTCCCACGGTCGGTGCCTTATTGCTTTTACATAGAATAGTGTTAGGAAATGTTCGGGTTTAAAGCTAATCTATGAAGTTAATTTGTAATACGCTTCTCTCTTTCTAATAACATGTTGCTTGTTTCTAAGTTGAGTAATTGACTTTTACATGGCGTACAGTTTATGCTTTGGAGAAAAAGGGAATTAATTAAAATTGTTGGGAAAATGTCAACATTCGAATTACAATAGACGCAAAGTTATTTTATCAAGATTTTTATGACGTCATCGTCACCTACAAGCGGTGAACATGGCGATCAGCATACTAGGAGCACATAATAGGGAATAGTACTACTAAGCGGCTAGGTGTGGTGTGATGAATGTAAAGCTAATAGGGTCGCCCCGTATTACGTACGTACGAACGTTATAAGTTGATAGTAAAAGTTTTAAAATTAAAGTTTAGTTTGGTATTTTAAGCGCATTTAAATAAAAGCTGGTTTTTAAAAAGAATTTTTTACTTTTAATTTATTTTTTACTTTTTTCGTGTTGGCTCTTAGAAAGCCCTTTCATTTGATACCCATTTTGTAGAAGTACATTAAATAAATATAATTAGTCCGCCATCTTGTATGAGCCATCATGTAGGATTTAGAATGACGTCACAAGGTTAACCGTGTATTGTCATTCAAACCGAATGTGTATACAAAATTTCAGCTCAATCGGTTGAGGAAATCTGATTCAAAATTGAGTTGCAAGATTTCACCCGAACAATTATTACATACAAACACTTGCAAGCTAAATAAAAGCTCCGAAGTCTCCGTTTCAACTTGCAGACTGGGGAGAATTTCTTTCGTCTGTACCTCTACATCTACGGGTTCCGTCAGATCATGTTTGAGGCCGTATTTATCAACCGATTTGCATGAAACTTTACACACACACTCCTTGCTTACAATGAATAACATTTGAATGATATTTTTTGGATTGGATGACAAATGAAAGAGTAATAAAGAAAATTGAAGAAGAAATGTTTCTAAACAAAGCCGCTCCCGAAGTCTACGGTTCACAGAACCACTAGTATAACTAGGTATGTATGCTCCGCTTCGCTCCGCTCAAGCAAGTCTTTATCCCCGAAAGGGTAGGCTGAGGTGAATAACACGCCTAAATGTCAGTAATTTTATTGGTCTAAAATCACCACACAAGCCAAGGTCCGCCGGGTGCCACTGGAAATACTTTCTGGTGTGTACCAGAGACTCCCGCAGCAATGGATATAGGAGCGACAGCGGTCACGCGGAATTAAAAAAAAAAATAGGAAAATAAATAGGTAATCATTCTGTAATCTATACCTAAACTAGGTCGCCAGCCTGCTTCGCGGCAGCATATTAGAGAGCAGCAAGCATCACATTTTTTTGTAAAAAAAAAAATTTTTTCACAAAATTTTTCGAGGGCCAAAATTCAAAATTCGGGCTCCGTTAGAATGACGTCAGTTAAATCTAGTTTAATTTGATATATAAATTGTTGAGATCGGTAAAGTATTGACAGAGATCTCGCATAAGAAAGGATTAAACTTTCTTGCACCATGAGAGCTTCGTTCGCTACGCTCTAATTACTATAGCCTTGTTGAGAGACCATTACTTATCGCTTGTCTTATATTATGTTAATATTATGTTCCTCATTATTGCACCTTAGTGCTCTTAGTGCAATGGAGATTCACCTGTATCCTATTCTCGTAAGTCTCACTTTTTCATTATTGTGTACACTACCCGTATAGTAAGTTTAAGTTTATTATTTTATATTGTTTCTCATTTTCCATCCTAAGGTTGCCTGGAAGAAATCGCTATCAGCGATAAGGCCGCCCTTTGTACATGGAGCTTAAAAATTTGTTTCAATGTTGTTTTGTAATGTGGTTACAATAAAGAAGTTTTATGTTACGGTATGTTATAGCCAGGACCAATGTTACATACCTCCAATCTTTTGCAGTATGGTGATACTAACCTTACCTATAATAATACCGATCCCTTCATAAGCTTTAAAATAATGAATAAATGATTTCATGCAAAATCGTTTTTGATTCCCTGTTTATTCCGAGAAAAATGTGTGTAATAATAAGTAATGGAGTTTAAAGCCGGCCTTTATTCCTTGAAGCGCCCTTTAATTTTATGTGATCGCCATAATCGCGTGCCGGCGCAGGCGCAGCACGTGGTACTCAACCATTTTATTATACTGTATTTTTTTTTTTTTAATTATTTTTTGACAACATGTGGCTTGCTTTATTCAGCTTAGTGTGTTACTTATTTTGACTACCAATTTTATTTTACATATTAGAATAAAACAAAGTTTGTTAATAGGTACGTATTCTGTCTAATTTTATTTTGTACATAAATAAATAAGAATAATTCATCAACATTACATCGCAAGGCAATGCGTTTCAAATTTTTTTCAAGATTACAGTATAGCTGCTACTTTTTATTTCATTCATTTGGCCATTTTGGACTTAACCCATTATAAATGTGCCTGGTGACGGCAATAGGCTTGTCCCCTATTACGTGGGACCAAAAATACTGTCAAATTGTGGGTGTGTAATACACCTCCGCCTCTTTGGGGACATAGGCGTGATATGTGTCTGTCTCTGTCATAAATAAATAAGCATTTATACCTATTGTAAAGGTTGTTTGTTCATCACGAAAAAAACAGGTGGATCGACCTTTTTTTTGTTAGACAAAAATATTGAACTCAAAGTTATGTGTTCGTCCATTAAAGAGAGGTTTGATGACATCATTATGCCAAGTTAATGGTATTTAAAACTGAACTCTACCGTGACCACGTGACTAAAGAGAATTAACCACCTCAGCCGTGACAGTGGCTCATGCTGTTTATTAGCACGTCTACCCCAATCTAGAGTTTATTCCTGGCAACTGAGTTAAATATTTTATTGTTAGCACTTATTTGTGGGCTTACAGACTTAAGTTTTAGGAGGGAGAAAGATTTTCCGTTTTTATTATGCCAATACCTTAAAAAAATCCTGAGCAATGTTGCGTAAAAGTTTTAAGCTTAAAACACACTGGTCCTACGTCTTACGACGTCTGACGTCTACATTATCTACGCGCTAATGAAGAGTTCCCGTTTTACCCTTTAGGTAGGGAACCCTAAAAACTAACTCATTAACTAGGTATGTATGTAAACTTTGTAAACTGGTCTATGAATCGTTATTAAAAAGATTCTCTGTTCTCGATCATTTATTTTCAGTCAATCGATACTAAAATTGGGTAATCCAAACAAATTCTTGGAAAAGAATTCAAATAAACGATTTCGGGAATGGTCTATGAGTAAATACTGTACCGTTTCACCAGAGTGTGTTACATATGAATAAATAAACACAAGAGTTTGAATATAAAGCTTGTCTAGTGCATTATTAGGTCACTGGAAAACTATGTTTAATATTAAAATTCTAGCTGTTGATGTGCGAAAATAATAAATGAAGTATAAATTCCATTCATTTAGGGTTTCGACAATAACATTAACGCCGCCAGTAATTGACGCCGCCCGCACGATGTTAAGATGTGGTGACGTCTGGCGATTGTGGGCGACTCTCATAGTACACAGAAATACTGTAGAAGGTGCCCTTAAACTTGACGACCTAGTGATGTGCCTCTTCAAGCTCCGCGTAAAGAACCCAGAGTCATGTGGGAGAAATCACGTGCGCAGGCAGGGCGTTCCAGGAGAAACGTTTAAATCGCTCTGTTCTCGCGGTTCTTACCATGACTGTTATCTCATGAACCGCGATAGTCAGACAGTTGAAATTTTCGCATAAGATGTGTTTATAATTCTGCAATAGAAATAAATACTAAAAAACTGAAAAAATGAAATGGGCTCTCTTACAACAGTCTGTTGTAAGGGAGCCCACTTCATTTTTTCAGATTTTTGTTTGTCAACAGACATTATTTAGGTGCCGTTTTAGGCCCCAAAATACCTCCTTGGCTCCTCAGCTTTTATAACCTTCGTACGCTAGTCCGATTCGCACGAGGCCAGTTTTTGTTGATCTTGCAAAGAGGTTATCAACATCCCCAGGGACTAAGTCATCTACCCTTGAAAGCGGTGCACATACAGACAAAGGACTAGGATTGATTAAGCGACTGGCAGAATGTGGGTGTAACCATAGTCCCAGGTGTCACAAATGAATTTTTTTCCTCCTTGTAGAGTAAAGACGTGAAGGACAGAGTGTTGACGAGACGTGTTGAGTTATACAGGAACTTGGCTGGACTTCCCCTAGTAGGTACCCACTTCTCAATAGGTGGGTACTTGGAATGAGCTCATTCAAAGTATTTATTTATTTATCTCCATAGTGCGATCTTAAGTTACGTTATTTTCCCACGGCAATGTGTTCTTTAATCACTCCACGCTAATGTTCTCCAAAACTAACGAATATAATCTAAATAGTGTGTGCGGTTATGGCAATAGGCTTGCCCCCTATAACGTGGGACTATAAATACTGGCAAACTGTGGGTGTGTAATGCACCTCTGCCTACCCCTTCGGGGATATATGCGTAATATGTGTGAGTGTAAGTATAATCTAAATATTGAGTGATCAAAAAAAAATTTACACTATACTTTATGTATTGATTTTTACGCTTTCACGATATTCACTCATAGTCAAACCATAACTACTCATAACTGAGGTCTAACAGAATTTCATAGTGATATTTAAAGGGCTTCGTACACTTTTTTTTTTATATTTAGGTCGACAAATTGACGCCACCCGCCTGATGGTAAGCTGTGGCGACCTCTGGCGATTGTGGGCGACTCTCATAGTACACAGTAATACTATAGAGAGTGGCCCTCAACTTGACGACCCAGTAATGTGCCTCTTCACGCTTCGCTTAAAGAACCCAGGGTTATTTGTTCGAGGAAACACGTTCCAAGCCACCATCGTTCGGCAGAGAAACGAACGTTTAAAACGCTCAGTTCTCGCGGAGACGGTTTCCACGGTATGAGAGTGACATCTCTGCCCGGCACGCGTTGTTCGGGATCAGAAGGAAGAGGGTGGGATCAGGTTGAAGAGTTCTTCAGAACACTCACCGTGGTAAATACCTACCTCAATTATGCTCAAAATTCGTTGATTACTAGATGTAGTCAATCTGTTTGACGTATCAACATAGTATTTTCAACCGACTTCCAAAAATGTAGGAGGTTCTCAATTCAATTTTTTTTTTTAATGTTTGTCTTTATCTTCGGACTGAGTGAACCGATTTTGTTTTTTTTTTTCAATTGAAGCTTTTACTTCCCATGTTCCATTTGGTCCCATTCCGACAACTTTGCTCCCATTTCGGTAGTTTGAAGTCGGTTGCTGTGTCAATTTTTGATTGTTATTGAAAATCTAATCTTCTTGTGCTGTGTGATGTCTGTTTTCTTTGATGTAAGTACCTACCTACTTAGAAAAAAAATCGAAGTAAAATAAATACATTCTTGTTAAACCGCATCAATGCAAAAGAAAGAAAGGTAAACAGTTTCTTGGGAAAAAGTAAGTGTGAGATAACAGAGTTGAAAATGGAACCACAAATAAAATAAAATACGATACTAGACTACAGAATCTCTATGGCATTACATGCAGCAACTGTAAAAATATCTGTAATAAAACTCCCTCTGTAAGGTTATACTTTATATTTATTCGTAATCCACCCGTTCGATTACCACATTCCGAGAAGAAGGGCAAGATACTCGGTAGGGTCATATTAGTATAGTATCTTACAAACATTTAACCATAGTAACAATATAAAACAATACACTAACTTACATAGTACAGAAGCAATCCTCACGGATCGACTGTTTGTCGATCCGTCACATCAAATAGCCAAACTGTCTTATATCTTATATACATCTATTACATACTTATGGTAATAATTTGTGAATAACACTTGTAAAAATCGTAGTCTAAATTGAACAGGAACTGCCCCGATCTTATTACAACACTCCCTTTATCAAAGTCTCAATGGTGGGAGTCGGCAGACATTGACAGTGCGTTTTTATATTTATCTACCCTCCCATCTTTACCCCCATCACATTATTTCTCGCTTCAGTGTTGCAAGAACAATGAATTAAATATATTAAAATAATAGGAATCAGTAAAATCTAACACATCCGCCTCAGTTTAATTGTTCTAAAAACCACAAAATTTAGCGAACAGTTTCTTTGATACAGATGCAGCAGTAATTTCCAAGAATGTTGCCATAATGTTACCATCCATCGCTGTCCCATGAATCTTTACCAAGCAATTGCTTACACTAACCTAATTTTGTGTGTCTCACACCAAGTACAGTATGTAGGATGTTTAGAATATCTTTTTTACGAGTTTCCCGATCTGATATTGGAATTTTGCATTTTCATTTTATTCATTTTCGACATTTACAATGTTAGTTCTGTTAGTGAGTTTATTTATTAGCTTAACTAGTATAACTATAATCCGGCCAGATCTTTTACCAAGGTGTCGGATGTGAATTTATATATTTTATTTTATTTTTATTTATTTAGGAATCATACAGTTATTTACTTACATTCACTTTCATGTTACATGAGCGTACTTAAAAAACTAAAGTTCCATACTATTCATAGTTAATTGCATTGCATATTGGTGGGTGATAATTTTACAATTTATTTTTATTTTTATTTTTTTTATTTATCGTTTATTTCAGGCTACATGAGAACAGTTACAAGATGTTATGTTAACTTATTCTACGGCCCATAGATATATACGAGTACCTTAAACTTAAAAATACATATAAATATTACAAAAAAATACCTTATTATAAAATATATATAAATATATCTTAACCTAATGAGCACGTAATGACATTGACATTGACATTGACAATATGAATAGCTGTAAAAGTCGATAAGCACAAAATCGGTGACAAGAAACAACTACTTACTTTACAAAACACACTTCTAATTTCAAAAGTTACTAACCAAAATTAGGAAGTTCGATTTTTGCTGAGCGCGTGCCAGGTGGCTTTTTAGGTTACCTTTGGCGCTCCGCAAAAATCGGGTTTCCAGACTCTCTCATACCGAACAACGTTTCTTGTCCTGCACCTGGAGCTAGTTAGGAATAACTAGTTCTTCTGTGCGGGACTATCAACTAATCAAGCATTACCTTGACATTGGCGACATCATCAATAAATATCGATGGAGCCACGTTTTTAAAGAAAGAAGAGGATGAAGAACAAAAATTAAGACAAAAACAAAGCATTTAATGCCTTCTTAAAAATTAGGAAACTATTACTAAACAAATCTGGCTGTTGAAAATCTTTATTATAATTAAAGTTAATACTATCAGGCGTTACTTTTCGGAAGTCCATAGTTAAATAAAATAAATCTAACTACTTTGCAATATTCCGCCACATGCAAATTACCCAACTCTCGTATTTATTCATGCACAAGTCCGCCCTCCAAACCCACTTAGGCCGAAAGAATAGAGAAATAATTTTGAAAATAGAATAAATATGAGAGTTGTGTTATCGTGCAAAAAATAATAAAAATAAAATGGCTAATAAAATGGCTCGGCGCACGGCGACCGAATCATCGGTCGCCGTGCGCCGAGCCATCGACATCTCCTGATGATGCCCCTGGTTGGGGGCGAAACACGTGTCGAGTTTTTTTATTATTTTTGCACGATAACACAACTCTCATATTTATTCTATTTTCAAAATTATTTCTCTATTCTTTCGGCCTAAGTGGGTTTGGAGGGCGGTCTTGTGCATGAATAAATACGAGAGTTGGGTAATTTGCATGTGGCGGAATATTGCAAAGTAGTTAGATTTATTTTATTTATTATAATTATCAACACTATTAGGTACCTAAGTCTAAAGAAGCTGTTGCTAGTATAATTTTTTTGTGTACACAAAATAGATGTGGGACAGAAAATAGGATACTTAAGCTGGAGCCGGGCCTGGGTACCCTAAGGTTTATTTTTTCTAGAATATAGGTATACTATCAGATAATAAATACGAACACTGTTTCTTTTTTACGCAAAACGTACTTGTTCTTAACGTAACTTACGTAAGTACTTACATTGCAGATACTAGGTACTTATTTGAACAGATTTAGATGACTAACTTTTTTTCTTATTGTAAAGAAAGAGAGAAAGAAGAAAGAAAAAGCATTTATTACTCCACTTAATAATATAAAATAACAAACACAACAAAAACAATAAAAGCAATAAATAATAATAATACATAATATATGTGGAGTAAAAGGCCGTCTCTCAGCGTTATGCTGTCTGCGTGGTGCAAGGCAGACAGCGCTAGTTTTCAAAAACGGCCTGTTGGTAGAAAACAAAAAATGTAACGATAACATTAAGAATACATTCTTGTCGTTTGAGTTCATTTGACATTGAAACATGTACATACTTTTGGTATATTTTATTATAACTATGATTTTTATGTAATAAATATAATAATATCAAGCGTAAGGAATATTGGACAGTGTCAATGAACAATGAGTGTCAAACTTGGTCGCCATGTTGACAAGATGGTGACGTAATATTTCGCTGAAATTACTAGGAGAGTAGAACGGTGCAAGAGCTTTCTGTTTTGTTCACATAGGGTGGTAAGGGGAGGGAGGTGACGAGGTGACGTAGCGCCTAGCGGGACGGGTTACATGGTCGTCCACTTGCGAAGATTACGCGAGACGCAACTTTCAATTTTAGAACTATATAGCATTGAATTCAATTTTCCTTCTTATTTTTGAAAATAATTGGTAGGTACCTCTCTATAGGGACGAATCGGGACGATACGCTCACTACAGCGTCTTTCTTAATTTAATTTATGCTATAAAATTTACATAATTATATTAGTCTAGGTATGTATACATTCATAAAAAAAACCTTAAAACTATTAATCAAATCGTTAACCAGTTCTTTAAATCTGATGTGGCAGAATGAGATAGCAATATAAAAGGGATAGTGCCACATTCCTGTGAGATTCATCCTCTGGGATTCTTTTGAAAGTGAAATTATTTATCGTTTTTTCTAATCTCCCTATTAGACATATCTTTTATAAGGTTAATTTTAGTTTTGAAAGTTTTTTCTTCCGTGATAAATGTGTAAAAGGGTGTGAAGATTTTTATTTGTGTTTTATTGCTTTTATTTATTGGTAATGTTGGCATCGTGAGTTCGAAATTCAATTAATTATAATGATTGGGTTGTTTGAAAATAGAATGAGTGTGGTGATGTTTGTAAAATGAAATTGTATAATCTACGAACCGAGACGTTCCCAATGATATACCTACGTCACTGGAAGTTCCATGATTATTGTAAGATACTAAAAACCCCTATTATGTGGGACCAACAGTGACTGGTAAATTGTGGGTCTACAGTCTAGTGTACGTGAACGTATATGTGACCTCTTTTACACACACATGTGTTGTACACACAGCTACAAAAAGAGTTTTTACTCTACTTTTCGTGGTTACTTACACAAATGCAAAGCTCCACTTACGCCTCGCGACCTGTACCTACTTACGCTTCGATCTATCACTTCGGGTTTATTTAAATAGTCGATGGTTTTATGTGTATTAAAAGGGAACTGACACTGTTTTAAATCCATATGAAGACTTTCGTTATTGTGGTTTATTTTATATTGTAAAAAGTACCTATAATCTACCTACCTAATTCAGACTTTAGGTAATTATTTTATAGGTCTATGAACCTTTTTAAACTTTTTACTGAAGGCAGACATCTTTAATTTTATTTCAAAATTTGACAGGTGACAGTTGACAGTTACAAGTAAACCCTTGTCGGATACAATCGTCGGGTCAAACATTGCTGGAGAGTTCATTTAGTTGATGATTTTCAATTGGTTCCGTGTGAAAATATGAAATTGCGCAATATGAACAAACTTGTATGTTCTCAGTACGGTAAGGGACAAGTACCAACAAACTTATCCGCCTATTCGACCAAGTAGCGATGAGAACTGTTCCGCGTTTGAACGATATTCCGCTTACAAGACGATATCTTTTATCCTGTTGTCCTATGTTACCCTAGTTACCCCAGGTTGAGCTCAGTACCAATGTTCACTGTAATAGAGTATATATATTAATGAAGGACATGGTATACTATGAAAAACTTACACACACACACACACATATCACGCCTATATCCCCGAAGGGGTAGGCAGAGGTGCATTACACACCCACAACTTGTCAGTATTTTTAGTCCCGTTCTCATCGCTATTTATGAAAAACTTATAAAGATAAAACTAGTTTTTTTAAATCTTTTTTTTTTTGTTTTCTGAATGACCTCTTTTTAGCGAGTAATTCCAATTCTAGTACATTGTGGTACATTGCACTCATGTGACAAGTTGTCAATATGTATTTTGACAGTTATGTCAACATTGCGCATGCGCTGTATGCATCGCGACAGTTAGCAAATACGGCTCATAAAAATTGTCGTAATGTTAAAAATGTTTGTTCTATAAACTTAATTGCTTTAAAGATATACTCTCTTTTTTTGCAACATTTTTCCGTAGGTTACCTACCTACCTACCCAGATTATAAAATAATACCTAAATTAAAAAAACAGCCAAAAAAAACCAGCCAAAACAGCCTTGGATGTTTTGTCGTGGAGCCGCAGGTTGTTTCACAAGAGATACAGCTTCGGTGCCGTAGTCGGTAGTGCATCCGCTTTCGACGCCGGAATCTCGGGTTCGATTCCCGGTCAAGACAAACTTTGTGTGATGACATATACGTTTGTACCGAAGTCTGGATGTTTCCTATGTATAATATGTATGTATTTACAAAAAAAATGTATAAAAGTATTTATATCAATTTATCTAGTACTCATATCACAAGCTCTGCTTAGTTTGAGACTAGATGGCGAAGTGTGAATTGTCTTAACATTACATTATTCCAGTCCAGTGATCCAGCGGGCTAATCCAATCCATTGCTGGACTGGAGCATATCGTTTAGTGGTAACATCGGTGACAATGATTTCTATAAAGAAACTCAAAAATGTTCAATCTAGCACTGGATTGCAACCGGAATGGCTGTATAAACTATTCCAGTAGCGCTGGATTGGAATTAAAAGTTGACGGTCTCTTCAGTCACTGGACTGGAATGCTCACTGGAATGGGTACATTCCAGTGTCAGTTCACATTATTCCAGAAGCATTCTAGCACTGGATTGGATTGCTGGACTGGAATGTTACTGGAATAATGTGAACCGGGCATAATGTTAGTAAGTAGGATAGGTTCACTGATTGGTACGTCAGGTCAAAGCCCGATTTACTGTAACGCATCATAGAACGCAATTTAGTCTAATGAGGTCAGGTTGTCAGACGTTGACTGAACCATGAAATACCACTATTATCTCCACCAATTTTTAGAGTTCGATAGCTTAATTAGGGTTCCGTATCCAAAGGGTAAAACGGGTACAGAGACTTCACTGTCCATCCGTCTGTCTGTCTCCAGGCTGTATCTCATAAACCGTGATAGTTTGAAAGTTAAAATCTTCACATATACATATAACCACACACACAAGTTGATTAAGTAATAATTTCCATACTTGATTAGTTAAGAAATAAAAATACACGTCAAAAATTGACATAAAAACCGACTTCAAATTACCGAAATCGGACCAAATAATTGTCGGAATGGGACCAAATTGAAATGGGACCAAATAATTGTCGGAATCGAACCAAATTGAAATGGGACCAAATTGAAATGGGACCAAATTGAAATGGGACCAAATAATTGTCGGAATGGGACCAAATTGAAATGAGACCACGTCGGAAGTAGTAGCTTTCATTTAAAAAAAAAATCAAAATCGGTTTACCCAGTCCAGAGATATGAGGTTACAAACATAAAAGAAACAGTCGAATGAGAAGCTCCTCCTTTTTTGGAAGGTTTTTGAACAGAATAGGAATTTTAAAAGCAATGGATGTTCATTTTCATATTATATTTAGCAAGTACCACCTATCTACCTATAGTTTAGTAAGCTACGAAAGTTAATTAGGTACCTACTTATGTATTCTGTGGTAGGTAATTATACAAAAGCCGACATTTTGCAGTTTATTAGAGCCAGAAATGTCAAGTAGATTATTAATTAAAAAAGTTAGCATATTTCTTTAATATTAAAAAAAATAATTATTTATTATTTCAAAAATACATCCATCCTTACAGGGCAACCCTCAATGCAATGGATGTACAACAATTCCTCTAACTTATATCTATTATATTAAAAATAACCTAACTATACATTAACACAACGCAATAAATAATGACAATCCTACTAATATTATAAACGCGAAAGTTTGTGAGTATGTAACTATGTATGTATGTATGGATGGATGGATGTTTGTTACTCTTTCACGTAAAAACTACTGAATGGATTTTAATGAAACTTTACAATAATATAGCTTTTACATCAGAATAATACATAGGCTACAATTTATAAAGATATAGTGTGAATTGTTCAACGGAACGGGAACGGGAAAAAATCCAAATTACCACGCGGACGAAGTCGCGGGCGACCGCTAGTACCTAAATAATTGAAACACCACGTTAAATGAATTTTTATTTCAGAATATTTACAAGAAACTATTTACTATTATTACTAAAAAACCTAAACAAACTACAAACTATATACTATCTAAAACTAAAACACTAAAATAAATAAGTAAGGCAGGGAGACTTAGGCAGAGTGCCCATAACACAGGCGGCATTCCCGCGCTGAATTACCAATGAGAGTCTTTGCGCGAACGAACGTTAAATGATAATTATTCTTTTAGTATTAATTTAGAATAAGCATTGCCATACAACGTGGCAATGCTGCCAGCCTTCTGGGAACATTGTCAGTCGGTGACGAGGCGGAGGAGTTCTTTGACGCCTGTATATAGTGTAGATTTTAATGTGTATAGTATAGTTTGTAGTAAGTGTAAATAGTATTTTCATATCTTATTGTGTATATTGTAATTTTTAATTCTAATTTATTTTTTAGTATATAAGTATTTCATTATTGTTTTTATATACCCGAAAACTACCTTTCTTTTAGTTAACTTAAACATTTTCCGAAAAAAATCCATTTGTACTCCCTACGAATGCCTAAATCAAACCTATCCGTTACATTTACGCACACAGACACACACACTGTATAACATTTCTCCACAAACCTTACGCACCCTTCAAACCTAAACACGATTAGCCTGTCCGAGCCCATAATTGCCCTTTTTATAGCGTTTTGTCCTAAAATGGAAAACAACTACCAGGTTTTCAGACAACGAAAGCGGTAAAGTAACTCGCACCCTTAAAATAGGCTCAAGATGCGCAGACTCAAACTTGTCTTGTGTCTCCGCAATCGTCGTTCACTAACTAGCTCTGTCTAACAAGCGTCACTGGTGGTTAAGGGCCGTCTTACTCGCACTTATTTAGGAGGGTGGCACTCCGCTCTATATCAAGACTGGTTGTGGTTGTCAGGGGACTCACGTACGTTCAACCCCTTCTACATGCGATGCGTGTGTGGCTAGCGTGTATATGTCTAGTAGGGAGGCAATATGTGGGGACTTCCTTGCGAGTTCTGTTACCTTGGTACACGAGTATGTGTAGAGATTAGAATTTGCTAGGCAAACGCTGTTTTTTTCTAACACATCCAACTTAGAGGGGTTTCTAATGTTAGTAAAAATGTAATGTATGAATGAAATCTTCCATTCATACGTTCTAAGCTTTCTCGATATGTGGAGTATTTTCACACACATGTGAGGGAGGATAGAAAGGGTACGAAGATTCGTATGTCTCTTTTCTGCGTAGAAGCCTTCCTTATGGGAGAGATACGCATCGCATGCTGACTAGAACGATAAATAATTGTTTCTAAGTTCAAAACATTTTGTAATTTTATTATCAAAAAATATGAAATCCTCTTCCTAAATTTCACTATAAAACCTGACGCTCTGTTTTTATTTATTACCAGAATATGGCTTTTGTTATGGTATATGGCTGTCTAGTAGGTACTCAAGCCAAATCTTCGTCTTATTAAATGTCAAAACGATATATCTCGTACAGTCAGCGTCTAATAGTTAGTTACAGTCAAGGTACTCTAATCTATAGGCGCAACCAAATAGTCAATGATATCGGTACAAACAAAGTTTCCTTATTGTTGACAACAGTGTAGTCGCTCCAAAGGGCGACCGTTTAAAGTGTCACATAGATAGGTTCAGTCAATGTGTTTAAAAATATCGTAACATGCTAAATCAAATGCGCACGCATACTTGTCACTTTCATTTCGAACATGACGTCGTAGACTGGTTTTTGTTTATAGGTATAAAAGTACCAATGTTACTTCTGTCGTTCAATTCAGAGGCACTAATATAGACATTGGACAAATATCTTGAGCGTCAACATTGAGCGAAAACGCAAAACTCTTTTTATTGTAGTTCGACCATTGTAAGAATCGTGTCATAGAAAACTAAGTTAAATTTGTATAGATTTATTGAGTTAAATGTACATTTCCGTTCTTTGAAGTCGGTTAGTGCAGTTTTACTGCAAAATAAGTAATTAAAATCGTGTGTAGCCTCCATCTGCAAGAATTTCTTCGGAAAGACGTCTTCTCATTGATTGTACAGCATTGTAACAAAAATTGTCCCCTCTCATAGACTCCCATATTTTGTTAACGTGAGTCCTTAAATTTGAAGTGGTTCATGCTCGTGTACCATCTCATACCTGAACCATTTTACCCCACAAATTTTCAATTGGGTTTAGGTCGGGACTATGAGGTGGCATCGGAATTAACTCTAGGTCCCTGCTACCTTCCAAGTAATTTTGAACAACTCTGGAGTTGTGTACGGAACTGTTATCTTAGACAAACTTAATAGCTTCATGGAGAAAAAAATCCTGGCTGTCGGAAGCAAAACGTTTTCGAGGATGTCTTTGTATAAAGTGTCATTCAGTCTTCCTCCAACCTCCACTAGCTCTCCTGGTCCGCTTTGAGTCATCCATCCCCAAAATCCTAAGGTGATTCGACCACTGCGATTATTAGGGAGGACATTTCTTTCATCATATCTTGTGCTCAATGTCCGGTATAGAGATAAGCGTCTCTGGGCAGAAGAACAAAAAACTTTTTATCTACAAAGATCACATTATCAAAATTACAACCATTTTAAACAAAAACCAGTCTACGACGTCATGTTCGAAATGAAAGAGACAAGTATGGGTGCGCATTTGATGTCTCATTTAGCATATTACGATATTTTTAAACACTTTGACTGAACCTATCTATGTGACACTTTAAACGTCTCGCCCTTTGGAGCGACTACACTGTTGTCAACAATAAGGAAACTTTGTTTGTACCGATATCATTGACTATTTGGTTGCGCCTATAGATTAGAATACCTTGACTGTAACTGACTGTACAAAGATCACATCAGATGACATACTAGACTATGACGTTGTGTTGAGTTTCAATATACCTCCCAACAATCCCTTCAACGTCATAATTTGTACTGTCAAACAGTAACTATTGGTGACTTACAGATGATTAAAATCGTTTCTTGTCCTGCACCTGGAGCTAGTTAGAAATAACTAGTTCTTCTTTCACGTCCAAGAAGTTGGCCCCCACTTATCGATTACAAAAATTTTGAAAGTTGTTCTGGGTTGTTCTAGGTTTGTGTTACTTTGTTCCAAAACATTAAAGAGCTAAGACTGAAATTATCAGAGAAAATCCAAAAAAGTTAATTTCTGAGCTGGCCCCCCACTTTTAAGATATTACGATTGTGGCGGTTGTTCTGGGTTGTGCTCGGTTTGTTCTATATTGTTCCAAAATATCGCGCCCGAAAACCAATTATTTTCGCAATTATCGCAAATAATAATTTCTGAGCTGGCCCCCTACTTTTAAGATATTACGATTGTGGCGGTTGTTCTGGGTTGTGCTAGGTTTGTTCTATATTGTTCCAAAATATCGCGCCCGAAAACAAACTATTTTCGCAAATTTCGCAAATAATATTTTTTTAACTGGTACCCCACTTTTAAGGTATCTCGATTCTGGCAGTTGTTCTGGGTTGTTCTAGATTTGTTCTATATTGTTCCAAAATGTCACGCCCAAATACTAATTATTTTTCGCAAATTTCGCAAATAATAATTTTTGAGCTAGCACTACATTTTTGAGATATCGGGATAACAACGGAATTTCATACTCTGCTCTATAACGTTTTGGAACAAACAAGAAGAAACTCAAAACAACTGAGAACAAACGCTGTTATCCATAAATAGCTCAAAAATGTGATGCTAGCTCAAAAATTATTAGTTGCGATATTTGATAAAATAATTTGTTTTTGGGCGCAATATTTTGGAACAATATAGAACAAACCTAGAACGACCCCGAACAACCGCCAAAATTGTAATATCTTAAAAGTTGCCAGTTCAAAAATTATTATTTGCGGTAATTGCGAAAATAATTGGTTTTCGGGCGCGATATTTTGGAACAATATAGAACAAACCTAGCACAACCCAAAACAACCGACAGAATCGTGATATCTTAAAAGTTGGGGGCCAGTTCAAAAATTATTATTTGCGATAATTGCGAAAATAATTGGTTTTCGGGCGCGATATTTTGGAACAATATAGAACAAACCTAGAACAACCCAGAACAACTTTCAAAATTTTTGTAATCGATAAGTGGGGGGCCAACTTCTTGGACGTTCTTCTTTCATCAACTAATCAAGCATTACCTTGACATTGGCGAAATCATCGATAAACATCGATGAAGCCACGATTTAAAAATAAGAAGAAAATGATTAAAATACCTACATATCAGAAAAACATATTTTTTTAAATGTAATATTCGACTCTGCTATTTAATTCTTATTCAAAAAGAGAGTCAACGTTAAACTACTTTATTTCAAAGCATTTACCCAATTTTACGAAAATTTATTCTAAGTGTTGTTTAAGCTTGCCTTCCATTACCGGGGCGGGGTCCCGGATACCCCATCAAACGATAACCCAAGGTATACAAGCATGTGACGTTTAAGTTTATGGGCGTGTGTCGCGAAGTAGACATGTATGGGTCAGAATTCAATGCCCATGTTAACATTTCCATATCGGTCTGTACAAACTTGTCCCTACAACTGCAATACACACAGAACTTGCTGTTTGTTTGTTCAAGGTCGTCTTAACCGGTTTGAAGTTCAAGTTGGACGTTTACCGTTTTGGGTGAAATAATTTGAAAAATTACCAACATTACATTTTAGTAGTTAGTTGCCTAAGTACCTACAGTGAATTAGAGTTTATTTTGTGGAGTATTCTTGTAGTTATAGGAAACATTTTGCCATGAGTTTCCTTGGTCCCACGTAATAGGGGGCAAACCTCGTTACTGATAGCTAGACAAAAACAACTAAATAACCCGTCTGTAATCCAAATATACATTCCAACAGTAACGACCATTCCCATCCATGTCCATCGGCTAGTAGCTACGTATACCTATTCGTAAAAAAATCTCAGTCTCTTCCGATCCCTATATGTTTGCTTAGATCTCTAAAACTACGCAACGGATTTTGATCCGGTTTTCACCAATAGATAGAGTGGTTTTCGAGGAAGATTTTTGTGTGTTACAAACCGTGAAAGTAACAACGTTTTCAAAAAAAAAATTGGTTTCGTTAATAGAACCGTCTTACTTTGAAAAACAAACACATTTTTTTATTATAATACTTTAAATTAATGTAGTTTATATTTTAATTCCGCGGCACGAGGCCACTGCAGCCTAACGTCTATTGCCGAGCGCCTCTGAATAGCATTAGGAAGATTTTTTAAGGCAGTGAGCTATCACGAGTCCTCATTTGATGTCTAGAGACTACATCAATTTTAAGATTTTTGTAAAAAAAAAATGTTTGTTTTTCAAAGTAATTGGTACTGCCAGTCGGTTCTTTTATCGAAACTGAGTCAAATTTTATTTTTTAAAACGGTGGTGCTTTCACAGTGTATTGTCAAGTGGGCGAAGCCGCAGATTTGTATTTTTTGTATATGTTTGTAATGAATAAACTCAAAAACTACTGTGCCGATTTTACTAGAACCGGGAACGAGTAAACTAAGTCACGCGCGCGGAGCTGCGGCGATCAGCTAGTTCTAAATAAAACACTAAACTAGAATTCATCTAGTTCTGCCTTCAATCAGTATATTGCTGAATTAAACGATCTTCCAAGTTTGTGGGCAATGTAAATATTTGAAAACAAGCTTTGGGATTGAATTTAAAAAAAAATGTTTGCTGTTTATAAATATTTGAAATGCACTATTGAGATTTTATGGTAAAGTAAGATTGTTTGCAAAAAGCGTGTGAATATAATCTAACGTTAACGCTTGCCTCTGCACCTCTATTTGTTACCGAACTAGCTGATCGCCGCAGCCCGCGTGATTTAGTTTACTCGTTCCCAGTTCCCGTGTGAACACATTACCGGGATAAAAAGTAGTCTATGTTACTCAGGGTGAATGTAGCTTTCCAATGGTGAAAGAATTTTTGAAATCGGCACAGTAGTTATTGAGTTTATTCATTACAAACATACACACAAAAATACAAATCTTTCCTCTTTATAATAGTAGTGTAGACGAGGTTCTCAATTCGTCTGGTTTTTTTAGGGTTCCTTAGTAAAAGTCTCGGAACCCTTATAGTTTCGTCATGTCCGTCCGTCTGTCTGTCTTTGGCTTTTCTCCTAAACGGTGAGTACTAGAAATATGAAGTGTATTTACTACGTTGACAAAATTCTAAAAGAAAATTATGAAATATGGGATATACGTATCCAGAATTAGTTTTTTTTTTTGCATATATTTTTCACTAAAAACGGCTTTCGTTCGTTTCAGTCTTCTCACTATATTAGTGATGTCATTGATGGTTGTTTGTTAATTGTTCATGTGGTTTTTTTATTTAGTACCTACCCGGTAACGGTAATAACCTGGCTCCCTATTATGGGGGACCTACAAACTTACTGACTGCCTATTCCTTCAGGCTAATGCGTGAAAATATCTATCTTGACTTTACTAAAGTTAATTCCTTTCCTGTATCGTTTAGTCTGTACGTATTTGCTTAAGTCAAATAGGTACAACTAAAATCAACAGAAATCTTTACCTGCCACAATCTGTTTCCATCTGTATCCACAATCGGTGAAAACCTATGAAGGTTTTCATGGAAACAGATTGTGGATACATACGTCGTCAAAGTGAGCATGTTTCATAGAATTTCGTAAATCTATGTGCGTAAGAACTGTTTTTATTAACAAACTAATAATAAAATGTTTTTTGGAGTTTACTCCTTAAGAATCGATTTTCATATATAAGGCGCCCGGTATGAGAAAAATCCGAGGGGTAAAACCTACTAACAAGTAACGAAAATCGTGTCACGTTTTTGGTGCGCACCTCTAGTGCGCAACTTTCTAATTTGTTATGGTTAGATACTCGTACTTAAGGAGTAAACTCCAGTCGTGCGTCGGAGCTGACACACACACTTTTTTTTTTCTTTGAACACTTTTTTGACAAGGAAACATATTGCTCATATACGCTAAGGATTACTTGCTAAATATAGTAGTTTCTTTAGAAACAAACAGTGAAAACTCGTGAAATCAAGTATTATTGTATAACGCTCTTAAGGTAAAACTACGAGGCTTATTAATTATACTCGTATTTATAACTGCTTCGGTGGCTTGGTCGGTAGTGCATCGGCTTTCGACTCCGGAGTCTCGGGTTCGATTCCCGGGTTGAATCAGATATTTGTGTGATCCATAAATGTTTGTTTCGGAGTTTGGGTGTTTTCTATGTATATTATGTATGTATTTAGAAATATATATGTATGTTTATCGGTTGTCTAGATCTCATAGCCCATAAGCTTATAGCTTAGTTTGGGCTAATTGACGTTGTGTGGGAATATCCAAAAAAAAAAAAATATTAACATATTACTTAAAAAAAAAATTGACCAGACAGTTCTTTATACGTATGTAACTACTTTTTAAAGTTAACCTCCTTATTATTTATATTTACAGGTAACCCACTCACCATGTGACCAGGATCCCAGAATAGAGCAGGAGATCGTACGTAAATCATACATAATCTGAAGCACCGTGTCACATAGTGTGGCCGGGAGATTTTATTGCCAAATTCTGTTCTCTTTGCTCCACCTCTTTGCTCCACCCGTTGCGTTGCGAATCTGGGTTTAATGTAAATTCTAATGTGCTGACGTTACATAATAAGTATTATTTTATTTTTTATTATTAATAAATATATTTGAGTTTGAGTTTGTGAGGCCAAACTCATTAGACAATAGTTGGGTGTGTTCTCGTGGAGTCACTAATTTGGTTGGATGGCTTGCATTAATTCGTTTCCACAAAAAAATTAAATAGCAACAAGAGTTGAATAACCTGTTTCAAGAGTAAGTATTCCCTATTTTAATATAATCGATATTTTATTAATTACAAGCGGACGCCCGCGGTATCGCCTGCTTGACAAATTGCATACAAATACCTTCCTCGAGAATAGTCGAGAACCACTCTATCCATTAAAGAAAACCGCATCAAAATCCGTTGCGTAGTTTTAAAGATCTAAGCATACATAAGGACGGACAGACAGCGGATGCCACTTTGTTTTATTTATATTATTATGTTATTTATTGACGATTACGAACACTTCGGTCATTTCCATATTTTTGTGGCAGATTTTTTTCTTTTCTACACACATACATTTTACTTACGCGCGCTTATATAACTGAGGGTAGGCAGATTCTGTCACTACTTTTGTTGGTTTTACCAGAGACTAGTCCGAGTAGAGTAGAGAGAGTAGACCCGGTTATTTTAGTCCCGAAAGACATTAAACTACGCATTATTCTGTCGACATGAAAGCGACTGGAGGGTATCTGTCTATCGTTTTTTTGAGTGGCCAAACAGACGCAAACAGCCTGATGGAAAAAAAGTAGCCTTCAAGTTGGCGGCAATTTGACATAGGCTATTAATGTGATTAACCCGTATATTTTGCAATAATTATATAAAAATGTCTTTTAATATTAGATAGCCCATTTATCAAGGAAAGCTATAAGTTTTATAACATCGCACAGCAAGAAAGACGGGGACAGAATGGTTATTTTATAACTGTAAGTAAGGTTCACTTGACTGCTTCGGTAACGTGGTCGGTAGTGCATCGGCTTTCGACACCGGAGTCTCGGATTCGATTCCCGGGTCGAATCAATTATTTGTGTGATCCACAAATGTTTGTTTCGGAGTTTAGTTGTTTTCTATGTATAAAATGTATGTATTTAGAAATATACAAGTATGTTTATCAGTTGTCTAGATCCCATAGCACAAGCTTATAGCTTAGTTTGGACCAATTACGTTGTGTGAGAATGTCCAACAATATTTATATTTATTTATTTATTTACAGTATCTGGTTCTACGTTATAAGTGGTAAGCCTAAGTCTAACGGGACCCAATACTCGGATGAACATGATATACTTATCGATATCTAATACTTACTATCTTACGGAAGCTCTAAATTACAGCCCAAAAATAAATCGACACAAGACTAAAATATCTCAAGGATGAAAAGGATCGTATTATAAGAGCCCTTGGCTTCTGAGAAGGAAGTGCCACAGCCCTTTGACAGGATAATTTAACCGTGAATAGATTAACTAAACGATGTTCCCGGTAAAAATTGTTAGAAGGATGTTACGTAAATTAGTTACACACACATATCACGCCCATATCCCCGAAGGGGTAGGCAGAGGTGAATTACACACCCACAATTTGCCAGTATTTTTAGTCCCACGTTATAGGGGGCAAGTCTATTGCCGTTTATAATGGGTTATGTCCAAAATGAATGCCGAATGAATTTAATAAAAAGTAGCAGCAATATTGTTTAAAAAAAAAAATTAAATTCGTTGCCTTGCGATGAAATGTTGATAAAAGGCAACAGAATTTTAATTACAGGCATAGCCAATTAAAGTCCTGGGCGTCTCGGTCTATGTCAATTAGTTAGTCCGGTCAAATTAAGTTTAAAATTAATAGCGAAGCAGTAGTCCCTACATAAGTGTTGTAGTACTTATGAAGGTATACGTGTAAGACTGTATTTTCAACCGACTTCCAAAAATGAGGAGTTTTTATGTTTGTTTCATATCTTTGGACTGAACTGAATTAGTTTGTCCGTATATTCCTCCTAAACGCCTAAACCGATCTCCTTCAAACTTACCACAGTGATAACGTGTCGCGTGAGGGTGGTTTAGAACAAAAAAGAGAAAGAAAAAACAGAAAAGTTTGAACATAAAAAAATAAATCGTAACAGCAGCATGCATTGCATACCTAGTTTATATGTCGGCCCTAAGTTTTATTGCCACACGCTCTCAGATGGATAAATATAAAATATGAGTAATTAAAAAAATACCTCTGCCTACCTACCCCTCAGGAAACAGATGTGATTTGTATGTAAATATACAATAGATTAAAAATTAATTAAGGAGATAAATAAAGATTTCTTAGGAGGATAACAAATATTGTCATAACTTGAGAACTATAATAGCACAATTAAGTTTATTTGCTGGCAACAAACCATTGCTAATTGCTTTTTCGAGTACCTATATGAGATGTGGTATGAGTAGGTACCTTAATAATCTCGCTAATATTATAAACGCGAAAGTTTATGTAGATAATATTAGATTATACAACAAGTGAAAAAAAAGAAAATTTAATTCGAGTTACGAATTTGGATCCCGAGAGTAGAGAAGGATTCTAAAGTAGAATCCTGAGCGGAGCGAGGGATACAAGGAACGAGATATTTTTTTTTTCACGAGCAGTCCACTCTACTTTATACCTTTGACTGCGAGAAAATAAGGTTAAGGTTTCCAACACCTACATTGTCTGATAGATAATTGCTGCTTTCGAACGAAATGATTCCGGAGTAAGCGACTCATTTTCATCACTGGAAGAACTCATTTTATTAGTTATTTTAAATTTTCCAATGAAACACTACGATCTAAAATTGGCGGGTTGTGTTTATTTTTTATACCATTGCCCCTTTTGTTTTTTTTGTCAATGGAGTGTCTTCATTCAGCCTGCCAGTAGTGTACTTACGTTCAGCTTTCTTTTTTTTTGTAGTATACTTAATTCGTCTATTGAAGCTCGTTCCAAATTCAAATGTCATTATTCACTTGTGAGTAAATGAGCGTTTTATTCACTGTTATCGATGAATAAAGTTCACTTTTTCGAGGGGCAATGGTATAAAATGATATTCTATACTTAAAAGGTCATAGTATATAAATACATATAAATTATGTTAGGACAATTCACACAACGCCATCTAGTCCCAAACTAAGCAGAGCTTGTGATATGAGTAGGTACTAGATAAACCGATATAAATACTAGACGGACAGGAAGCCTCAGTAATAGGGATCTTGTATTACCCTTCTTGTACTTTGAATTACGGAACCCTAAAAACGAGGTTTTATAAACTATAACCCCTCCAGATGTTTAAGTTAAATGTGTATTACATCAGTTGTGTGGCGGCCGAGGTTCGAACTCATGTTCTTCAGAAATCGTCGAGTCGTCTTAACCACTAAGGTCAGATACTGCAATTATTATGTAATCTATTGTTAAATGTATTTTATAATATAATTTGTTTTTTTATACTTTTGCTAAAACGCGGTCATGATAGAAAATTTTCAATCGTTAGCCTCTAAGACTAACAAATAGTTCTAGATATAGATTTTAACTTGTCTAGTAGTACTAGGCAATCATGTATAGCAAGAGGTATAACTTACTACAAAGCTATATACATATAGGTCCAACTCAGTCAAGTTCAGAGATAACGTCTGGACATTGGTCATACAATATACAAGCTAGTAACTCGAAACTTGATGTACTTGAAAAAATCTCACTATTTTCGCTCCAAATCATATTGTCCTTTTCACTCCTGATGAAAATCGGTAGTTAAAGTAAGACAGAAAATGTCCCACAGCTTTACTTAACAGAAAGACCATAATGTACTAGGACTTCAGTAGTGGTATGAAATAAATGGTGATTCGTGTAGCAAAATTTCGCATACCTAAAATCCCGCTGTTTTCCTGAAGGGATA
Organism: Nudaria mundana; assembly: GCA_963556515.1. NCBI lineage: Eukaryota > Metazoa > Arthropoda > Insecta > Lepidoptera > Erebidae > Nudaria > Nudaria mundana. The sequence goes on along the minus strand of OY748303.1, from coordinate 4,636,586 downwards.
GGCAGAGACATGTTAAACACCTACATTTCGTCTTTGATATCGTAATTTCCACGTAATAGGGAGCCTGTAGCCGCTTACTGGGAACCTTCAAGTTCTAGCTGTTAGTTGCCACAGCAGGTGGCACCCTTTGCCTTGAGTTTCTAAGATCTTAGTAGGACCCCTATGCACCCAAACTATGGTACAATAATAAGGAACACATTCTCATTGTAGGCCTAGCAGCAGAGGCTCATCTTGCTCTACGTCTAAAATCCTAGTAAAATAGTATCTACGCCTACATTGAAATTCAAATAAAAAAAAGTCTTGCTCGATTCGATCAATTTAATTAATTTGTTACAGAGATAAATTGTAACCCTAGAAATATGGTAAAATATATTATTTGGAGTTTCCTTAAATATAAAAAAAAATCGTCAAGGGAAGAGAAAACCAATAGAAAAGATATCAATGACAAAGCAGCGTGCGTTAACTAGTATTACCATAACATTGACTAATTCATAAACTTTTCCAATTCGAAATAAAATAAATTTGGACAAAACGCCTTTCTCCTCATTCCAAATTTGAATTATGGCGGTTTCGAACAACTTAAATAAAATTCAAAATATTTTTTTTAATTGTTCGTCTACAATTTTTTGTGAGCATAGGATGTATTTCTGTCCAGCCAGAATCCGGAGGGGTTGGATTAAAATAACTTTGGTTTTATCCTTTTTTCGTCCATTTGAGACTAAGTAGCGGTTGTTAAGGATACGAAGATGGTTTCTGATAACATGTGATTTTTGATACACCGTGAAGATGTGGGGTGGATAGCGTCGTTTTACAAATTGCTTAGCATTTGTTTGGAATGTTATGAGCAGTATTTATTACAACTGTAATTAACTACAGTAATAAAATTTTATTTATTTACAAGTGGACACCTGCGGTTGTACCCGCTTGTTATAGTTGCCTAGGCATTAAAATCAGAAAAAGTTAGTTGGACAAGAGGTCTAGATGTCCCTAGAGTTAATACACAGTTTAAATTGGACATAAGAAAACCGGTCAAGTGCGAGTCGGACTCGCGCACATAGGGTTCCGTACCAAAACGGCAAAAAATCACGTTTGTTGTATGGGAGCCCCCTTAAATTCTATTATATTCTGTTTTTTTATTATTTGTTGTTATAGAGGCAACAGAAATACATCATCTGTTGAAATATCAACTTTTTAACTATTACGGGTCATGAGATACATTCCAAGACAGACGGACGAACGGACGGACAGCGAAGTCTCAGTAATAGATGGTAACCCTAAAAACGGTTTAGAACTCATAGTAATTTTTAACATTAATCTGTATTTGTGTTAGTAAGCTAAACATCCATAGACAAACCCAGTAGCCGCCATAACCCTCCATATTTACACGTAAAACAAAAAACTGAGAGAAGCTCTTGTCGTATACAGATCTTTGGTCAGATAATTCCACCAGGGTTACATGAGTTACGCATACGTGTTTTTGCTTCTGATATTAGATACCACAGATAACACTTTCTTACTTTTTTGTTAGGGTTGTCTAACGAGGGTTGTCGCCACTTGCGTTCATTGCCGGACGAACTTTTTTTTTAATTCTGCGAGACCGCGACCGTTCCTATGTCCATTGCCGCGGGCGTCTCTGGTATGCACCAGAACGTATTCCCAGTGGCACCCGGCGGACCTTGGCCACCTGTGTGGCCTCTGAGCTGGGGTTTGGTCGGGTTTTATCCTGCGTCGTTGTCCTGGGTACGCCCTTGAAAGGATAACTCCCAGAGAGAGTGAGTACCGATGTGCGTGATGTTATATTGAAACACTAAATATTTTTCAATTCTACTTAATGGTTACTCAGATCACCCCTACTAGAGAAAGCTTCAGCTATCACTTACCACCTGTGTCCTCTATACCATACCATACCACAATAACCAATTAGAAAGAAGAAAATAATTACTTATGTTTATAAAATTCTCGTGTCACAGTGATAGTTACCATACTCCTCCGGAACGGCTCGACAGATTTTGCTCGAATGTATATTCAGTATGAGAATAGACTACTATCTATTTTTCATACCCCTAATTGATAAGGGTTGTCCACCCGTAACATTTCTTTTTGACCATTTTTTTTAAATGTGGCATAAAATAATACATACATCCCTAAATTTTCATCGTTCTATCAACAACCACTATTTTTTAATAGTCCTTAAATCCCTTGGTCACGACAGTTCTTATGAAAAAAAAAATGCATTACGAAGTTCGCCGGGACAGCTAGTAAATTATAATGAAATAACACATGGAGTAGTAGCCCTTAGCTGCCTTGGATATCCCGAAAAAGTTCTTACGAGATTCCTCTAATCTGGGACGATGTACACGGATAACATGAATCCGTAGGAGGTAGAGTAAAAACTCTCGGCACAGGACATGACAAACCAGTTCCATCTTCCTGCGTCCTTGTCTTACAAAAGCTTGTTACCCTCTAGTACAATGTTAGTTCTTGGTTTCACTGACTTCATACTCGTAACATTGTATTTACAACCTCTGTCGAATGCATACATTCCTGATACAATACCTTCTTTGTAGCATGTGGGCGGTCGAATGTGGTAATGTTCCTAGTATGGTAAATATAGAGTTAAATATAATAAAAATCTTCAAAAACCGGATTTATGAGTGAAGGATTTATGATAAATTTGTTGTATGACGTAATATTCTGCTTTCTGATGCAACTGTAGTTTGTAGGTCTATAGTTTATACATTGAAGGATAGATAAAAAAAGTAGCCTGCCTATTTTACTTTCATTATTATCTACAACTAGCACACGCTCGCGGCTTCGCCCGCTTGACAAATAATGTACTAAAACCATCCTCGAGAACCACTTCATTCATTGGTGAAAACCGCATCAAAATCCGTTGCTTAAAGATCTAAGCATACAAGGACAGACGGCGAGTGACTTTGTTTCATATTAGGTATGTTAAGAAGATATAATTTTTATATTATTGTATTTAATGTTTATTTTTTTACCTTGTAACATGTATTTTTACTTGCAGTGTTATACTCGTATTAGGATAATCCTGTGATGATACTGTAAATGTTTTGAAAATAAATAAGTAAATATATCCATCCATACATACAGATATTTATCTTTACTTTCATTAGCTAACGATTTAAACTTGGTTTGTGTGGAACTTGCACTAAAGAGTCCTATTTTAACATATTCTGGTCCCAAAATGGCAGACTCAAACTCAACTGTATTTATAATGTCTATACTAATATTATAAAGATGGCTCCGTAACTAATGATCCCATATTGAAAATTCTTTCACTGATATGTAGCTACATTATCCCTGAGTAACATAGGCTACTTTTCATCCCAGTGATGTGTTCCCACGGGAACCGGGAACGAGAATCTGCTAGTTGGTTATATAATAACTCTTACACAAATATACACAAATAAGTCAAACCTTTTTTAGCGTAGCCAAGCTAATGTTACTAGTATTTTATTAAACCCATACTAACTTTAAAAAGTCGGATGATGTCACAGGTTGAAAAAATTATTTCAAGTTACTATGTCGTCTGTATTCAGTATATCTTTATAATATATGATAGGAGACCCCACCCGCTGCTATGAGACGTATATGTAATCGTGAAATGTAGCCTCTCATTTTTACGAGTGTCATAAATAAGATCACTTCTTAAATTATTACATAAGTATGTATGAACTTTTAAAGGGTATATATACCTCAGGGCAACTATCTACGTATATATAGAGCGCTGATAACCGGTCTGAACCACTAACAACAACTCTGCACGTCTGAACAGTCACTACAGCTTGTCAGTTTAAGTTGTTGCGTGGTAAAAAATGGAACTAATTATTGTTTGTAGTTATTGTTTTGAGATCTTGCTTTGAACGTGTTTTAATGTAACTAGTTATCACGGCGAACTTTGTATCGCCTCAAATATAAAAAAAAAATATTTCATGCAAATGTATGTATTATTAATTATAATTGAAAAACGCGACGGACGGACAGACAAATTGTCGTATTAAATATATAGATGCCCCTAGTGGAACGCAAACATATACTGGGCAGCCTATATCAGAGCCACTTAGTATTCGCCACGAAGAAAACAGGTGACACTCAATGTAGAAACTCAATGGTGTATATCCTGTCTAAAAACTCGTGACGCGGAGCTAAAAAATGTAAGCATTGGCAACAAAAAATCGAGTCTCAATGCCAATCCCACCATTCGTCAAAAGTACTATTGGAATTCAATAGTACTTTTGACAACCACTGTACAGCTGCTCGGACGGTAGTGATTGTTAGTTCTGTCTACTAAGTAGGTCCTATTTATCGGTAGTATAGGCAGTGGTGACAGGTAGCCCTGACACCGTAAATATTTTACATTACTGGACAACCCTAACGTTCGAATTATGTTCTCTGTAAACAAAAAAATGTGCTTTAATTAACGTCGGAGTGCAAGTTCTGTATGTAAGTACTATTCCCTATTCTGTGGTGATGTATAGATTATCAAGTTTAGTCGAGCCAGTTTTGCGTGATATTTTATAATAATATGAGATTATTATTATAAATTATCATAAAATATCACGCAAAACTGGCTCGAATAGATTTAATCACAAAGAGGTCTACAAAGCATAATTTAATTGTGCACATAATGGCAGAGCTCGAGTGTAGAAAGGTGCAACAAAACAAACTAACAAAGTTCAAAAAAGCCGGTACTTGTTAAAAGTAATTTTATGCTCAATAAGACACGTGAGGACGATGTAAACGTGTTGTAATATAGGGTTGTCACTAATCAATTAATTATATAGAATAATCATTAATTAAAAATATTGAAGGTCTAAAAATAATAGTACATACATACATACATATGGTCACGCCTCTTTCCCATTGGGGTAGGCAGAGACTATGGAATTCCACTTGCTACGGTCCTGGCATACTTCTTTCGCTTCTTCCACTTTCATAACTATCTTCATGCACGCTCTCCGGTTCTGGGTGCTCTTGACCTGGCCTTTGTTCAAAACATCTCCGATTTGGTCGAAGTACGTTCGCCTAGGTCGACCCTTACCTGCCTGTCTATTCACGCCCGCCTTATGTATCTGTTTCGTCAATCTTCTTTCATCCATCCTTTCTACGTGCCCGAACCATCTAAGCATCCCTTTTTCTATCTTACTCACTACATCTTCTGATACACCGCAAAGTTCTCGTATCTCACTGTTCCTCACTTTCTCAACCAATGTCATACTTCTCAAACTTCTAAATATATAAAAATAATAGTACCTGATCAATTTGATTATTAATTACCCATAAGAAAGTATATCAAATAGAGTGTTTTGTAAACTTGTACTCTCTACATCTATATTATTATTATACGTATACATATAAAACAAAGTCGGGTTGGTTAAGAGATTAATGGCTCGAAAACGGCTGGACCGATTTCACTAATTTTTTTAGTAGCAATTTCCTATATTTGCTGTCACAATCACTTATCTATATATTTTTGTATTTCAAAGCAATGAGTTTGCTTAAACATTTATTATTGTGATCTATTTATAATTTCTTTCTTAATATTTTAAGAATAGTTTAAGCAAACTCATTGCTTTGAAATACAAAAATATATGGATTTGGTAAGGATTCATCTAAAAATTCAGTGTCTAAATATCGTTGTAACACGATACACTGGTACCGTCAGTTCGGTAGAACTGCGGTAGGTGGATCCAACGCTAACCTTAATAACGCGATGTAGAAATTATGAATATGATATGAAGCAAAAATTCGATTTTGTCGGTAGTGGTCATCGTAGCTCAGTTGGCAGAGCAGTCCCCCTGTTAGGGAAAGGCCGTGGGTTCGAATCCCGCCGATGACATCAGCTTTTGTGATCTATTTATAATTTCTTTCTTAATATTTTAATCACTTATCTAGTCACCCAGAGATAGATATTTAAGTTATTTTTATTGCACCAAATTTTTTTATACAGTTTTGTACATTATTTATTTAGGTACACAATTGAGAACAATACATGATAAAATATTACACACACAGATAAAGTATCACAATACGTTTTATAAAATCATCAATATTTTTTTTGTATTTATCTGCGGATAACACTGTTGCGCTTGCGATATTGCGTACTCTAAGATAATTTTAGTTTTAAATTATTGTTCTATATTTTGTCGTAACTGTTTGTTGTCCCAAATAAAATATATTAAATAAAATCAATATCAGGTAATTTTATAACTCCCTAGCCACTTTTCTCGTTAGTTTAATATAACTGACAGAAAACTAATGACTAGCCAAGATATTCACGATGTGTCAACCCTATAGTAGGCGACGCATGTTCTGCTCAATTTATAGATAATTTACAACTTTAACTGAGCGAACTGAAATTTCAATTACCAACGTATAAATTACTTGCGAGAAATTCTTGTTATTTTCACGCTTTCAACTTGGAAAGTTTGAAAATTTATTACGAGGATGTATGAGAATTCAAAGAGGATCCATTTGAATTCTATTGGAATAAAAAACTCAACGCCATCTAGTCTCAAACTAAGCAGAGCTTGTGATATGAGTACTCGATAAACTGATATAAATACTTACATATTATATACATAGGGAACACCCAAACTTCGGCACAAATGTATGTGTAAAGTTTGTCCCGACCGGGAATCGAACCCGAGACTCCGGCGTCGAAAGCGGATGCACTACCGACCATGCCATCGAAGCAGTGTCCCGAAAAGAGCAAGAAATTATCTTTTCTTTGAGATGGTGAATGGTTTTAGGCACTTCGCTATCCTGCTACGGGGAAAGCAGGACAAGTTTGTACGTGGAACTCCCGTCAAAGTGTTCCTCAATTGCCAGAGGAACACATTGCCGGGGTAAAATATATCCCATGGATAAATTCACAGAATAGGGAATAGTACCAACTAGCTACATTACTATGTAGCTTTTTTTTAATTCCCTCTGTTGCCGGGCGTCTCTGGTTCACACGCAGAAGATATTTCCAGTGGCGCCCGGCGGATTTTGAACACCTCTGTGGGCGCTACGGGGGTTTGGTCAGAATGAGAATCCCGCTTCGTTGGGGTAGGGTTTTATCTCGCGTCGGTGAGTGAATCTGGTTGAACCTTTCTAGCCTGCTTCTGTAAGGACGGCGGGTGGCAATCCCACCGTCCTCAGACCCCGATCATAGAGGTCGATGGTCTTGGGCGTAGATGAGTCTGCGGCGCCCCCGTCGCCCCTCTCCCTCTCGACCGCCTCCTTCGCGAGCATCACTTGCTCGCAGAAGGACACGGCCGCGTTCCACCTACTCCCGCTGGAGACCATGGTTTGAAGCATAGTCTCCAGTTACTACGTACCTAACGTAGTAACACTCAAGATATTCATGCTATATTTAATGTAAATATAGTACCTGTAACAGGCCTACGTCACTCGCCTAACAACCGCAAAAAGTACGTGACGTCAGAGACAACTTGAAGTTGTAAATCAGTAAGGGTTGTCTCTTGTTTGTGACAGTTGATATTGAGGCATTAACGTCATAATTATTGGTCAAATTATGCTGATTCCGGGTCGAATCAAACTATTTGTGTGATCCACAAATGTTTGTTTCGGAGTATGGGTGTTTTCTATGTATAATATGTATGTATTTAGAAAAAGATAAGTATGTTTATAAGTCGTCTAGATCCCATAGTACAATCTTATATTTAGCTTAATTTGGGCCAGATGATATTTTGCGAGAATGTCCAAAAAAAAATTAAATTTAATTTAGGTACTTATTTGATTAAAAGAGTAAATAAAATATCAGGCAATGGTCTATTCTATGTGTTTAAGCCAGCATAGAAAATTCTCATAAAGCAACAAAAATATTTTTAAATATAATTAATATGAGTTTAACCATAGCATCAAAGCAAGTTCCTTCTATAATTTCAGATTATAAGTAGGTATGTCCTAGAAGTATAGGCCTGGAGGTGGTGACTAGAATTCATATCAAAACCAACCTTATTATTTTTCTTCGGTTAGGTTCATTAAGACTTTTTTAAAAAGGTTTACTATATCTCATTCTTAAAACAGATTTTTTACTTATTTTTCTTCACATCCATCTACGAGATAATTAGTAGTTATAAATTAAAGTTCGTAGAAAATGCGACTTAATTGTGACATAGTTAAATTTAACCCCAACGACGCGGGATCGAACCCGACCAAACTTCAGCGCAGAGGCCACGTGGTTTGCCAAAGTCCGCCGGGCGCCACTGGCCCTATGTGTTCCCCATAGGCCCTCGGCAACGGACGTAGGAGCAGACACTCAAGACAAGCGGAACTCAGAAAAAGGGTTAAATTTAGGACCCAGACTGCATAGTAACAATAATAATGACAAGGTTCATTATGTTTCAGAAAAAAACCTTACTAGTCTAAGTGAAAAAGAAAAAAAAATACCAAAGATTTATTTATAAAATTATAAAAAAGACGATAATTTAAAGATACTAAACTCAGAGTGACTAAATGGACCATGTTTTTCTTTCTTCGTGCCTATTTATTTGTTTGTTTAGGCATCACGTAACAGCCGGCCTGACTTTAATGAAATTTAGCACGGAGAGAACTACTCCAGAATTATGTTAGATTACTGTTTTTAGATGCGACGCCTGGGACCAGGATAGCTAAATTTAATTTAATATATTGTATGACCACCTCCTATCCTATAAGGACTCGCTTAATAACGACAGGGCGTGTTCTCCCGCCTCGCGTAATTACCTCTATACTGCTGAAAGATTGTACCTGCCTCAACCATAAAACCAGTAAGGTGAATGACCTAAGCTTAAAAAGTTACAAATATTTTGTTACTTATCGCAATATGTGAGAAAAATCGTTCATGCGTGCGTTCCAATATTTTTTCCATCGCTTAATGAAACGTATTTGTTGTCTGTGGTTTTAAAATGTCATTGTGTCATAAAAATAATGAATTTAACACCTCAGTATAAACGTAGGTCTGAGCTAAATCAAAACCACAATGTCAAACTATACTTAGTAGTTTTTTTTTCTAATTGCCGTCACTCATTCCACCTGCACTTAAATATCTGTGTGATAAAAAAAACTACGAAGCATATAGCGGGAAAATTAAATAAATTATAGAGATGTCGGCCAACCTGTCACCCTATGTATCGCGTGCCGTGGTCGCGTGCGAAATAAACAGTATTGCAAGACAGGTAACTTAGAACGCATGCGTTAACTCACCACTTTAAACTTGACCCTACCTTATTCAATAATTGGTTAACTTCATACCTTTGGAAGAGGTCTTCGAAAATTGGTTTACAAAAAGGTGGAATGCAGGTGGGACGCATGCGCCAGGTGAGTTTTATTAATGACCTCCTGGTGTAGTATGGTACCCTGGTACTCGGCTGGCAGTTTGCCACAGGTACGCTCCCAAACACCTGAAAGAAATCTCACGTGGGTTCCCGTGATGACCCTTTGTAAATCCGATAAGTATGGCTGTCTATATGTATGTAGTATGGTTGACGTTATGTAGAAGTTACTTTGTATTTAATATGACAACTAGTTTTGAACTTTACTCCTTAGGGTTAAGGTGTCCTTTGTCGTAAAAATTGTGTTTGTTTTACTAACTTTTAATATCCACACTCCCAATATAAGTCGATTCATGATACTTTAAAGATATGTACCTAATTCATTTAATAATTAATTGAAACACGCTTAAACTTTAGACTTTTTTCTTTTTGTATTTTTACTGTTGTACAATATAGTAAGTAGGTAGGTATCTATTACCGAGTGGTTTTAGTGCCCGGTGACGGCAATAGGTTTAACCCCTTTACCAACGTGAGACCGAGAAAATTACTGGTAAAGTGTCGGTGTGTAATTTATACGTCTCTGCCTGCACCTTCGGGGATATAGCTGTGTTGTATGTCTGTATTGTATTCTGATTCTCATTCATTGATCAATAAATTAATTAATTGTACCTTATTTAGTTGGCTATAACTTACAGCAATTATATCTTAGGAATATTTTAATGTACGACGCGGAACATTTGATAGAAGGACAAATCTTGCTCCCTTGAATTATCAAATCAAATAAAGTGCCTATAAATCATAAAAGAATCGTTATTATAACGAATTTCATTTACATAAAGGTCCTGTATCCTGTCTTATGACGTCTTTTACAAGTGACAGCTGTCAAAATATATTGATAAATGTCGCTTACGATATGTAACTGCCTCGACATTGAAATTCTGATAATAAATGTACTGCATAAGTTATTGACATGTGATATGAATGATGCAAAGGATTTCTCATCTCTCTCTTGCCTGACTCTGAGCATATATTGCTATTTTTTGAGGGGAAAAGGACGGTATAGAGTAGTCCAGTTCCAGCTCTAGCTACTCAAAAATTTCCCTGTAAGCGAAAATGGGCATGTCAAGGTTAAGTGAGACATGCGTGGGACCAAAACAGATACAGATAACAAGATAAACCACAGATAAATTAATGTACTTTCTTTTTTTTAATTCCACGGCACCAGGCCACTGCAGCCTACGTCTATTGCCGAGCGCCTCTGAATAGCACTAGGAAGATTTTTTAAGGCAGTGAGCTATCACGAGTCCTCATTTTATGGACGATGATTTTTGTAAAAAAATATGTGTTTGTTTTTAAAAAGTAAGACTTCCAGACGGTTCTGTTATCGAAACAGAGTCCAAATTTGTTTTTTTTTGAAAACGGTGGCACTTTACGGTGTATAAATCTACTTGCAACATTGTTTGTACCTATAATGTTACTTGAAGGTATGTAAGTAGTCAGTCACTCCCACCTAGACATTGTATACACCAAAATAGCCTAACCAATTTACTAAAGTTCTTAAAGACTTGTTCAGTATCTTTATCTATATAAATAGTATTAATTTAGCAGTTCCCCACAACGATTAGTCGGTGTGCACAATGGAGCAAACCAGCTAAATTATTATTAGAATTATCTATAGCGTAAAAATAAATTGAAAATCAAAAGAATGTCACATTTTAAACTAACGGACGCTTGTTAAATAAAACCCCATTTTTGCAACATTTTTTTTTTTATTTTAATTTTTTTTTCTATTGCTGCTTCTCCTGCTGGACCCAGGAGGATCGTGATGGGGATGGGTCCAAATAACTGTCGCAATGGGACCCAATTCAAATAAAATAACATGGGACAGTACTAGCTTTCAATTAAAAAGATATTTTTTAAATCGGTTCACTAAGCCGAAGGTTATTACCAAATCTATCAATCACCACATTCGTAAGGGAAATTAGTAATTTGATTCAAAATAGGGCTGAAAAATGTAACTTGCTGATTGTCGGTGATATGAATATCGATATATTGAAATCTTGTAATATGACATCTGATTACATGAACACATTGTGTGGGTTAGGGTTAACGAGTTGTATTAATCAATATACGAGGGTTGAAAAGAAGGGTAACCGAGTCACCAAGTCATGTATAGACCATATGTTCGTGCGGAGCAGCTCAGCGACAGCGACTACAATCTATTCCGCCGTAGTAAATGAGTCACCAGCTGATCATTACATAACTGCATGTACACTACCTGTCGAGCGGTAGCGTAGGTACGATGCAAGCGAGCGCGTTGTATATACCTACGACAGTGAACGAGTGCTGACTGAGCTGCGCCGGGCGGACTGGAGTGCGTGCCTTTCTTGTGATTCCGCTGGCGATATTTATGGCAAAATGTGTAGTGTTTTTTCAGATACGTATGAGCTATGTAAACAGCGCAAAGTTAGGTTAAATAAATACAAATCAAACGCCTGTAACTGGGTGAATAAAAGAGTGTTATCTATGTGTGAAAAACGTAACGAGTTGTTCAAACTATACAAAAAGGTACCGACAATAGAAAATAAGATAATCTATAATAAATATAGAAATAAAACGAATAAATATATTAATTATACAAAAAACAAATTTTATAATAGAGAAATCACAAAAAACTTTCATAACTCAAAAAAACTGTGGCAATTTGTAAATGTGTTGTGTGGCAGGGTTGTTCACTCGGTTGATGAGACGATTCAGAAGTACTTCTCGCTATCTGATAGGGACGCTGCAAATATGTTCGCGAACGAATTTAAAAAGAATATAGATATCCTAGATGTACATTCGTGTGATAAAAAAGTATTGACCGGGTCAACAGGCACTGCTGGGATGGGGGTGGATGTGTCGATGAGATTACCAAAAATAACTGACGAGGAGACATGTAAAATATTAAACAGATTAAACATTAATAAAAGCCCAGGACTAGATGGAATTCGAGCAGTTGATATTAAAAATATAAAAAAAGAAATAACACCCGTAATTACTAACTTGATAAATAGTTGCATTGCCACATCCACTTACCCAGACAACCTAAAGGCGGGCGTAGTGCGCCCTATATATAAAAAAGGTAGGCACGATGACTGCAATAACTACCGTCCTATAACCATACTGTCTTGTGTCGACAAGGTAATTGAGAGGTACTTGGGAGATAAGCTCAGTCAGTTCTTGCAATCACACAACATAATTCATGGCAAACAATTTGGTTTTCAAAAGGGCCGAAGTACATCTCAATTGCTTTGTCAATTTACCAATGAGATCAACGAGCACTTGAATGAAAAACGTCACGTGCTCGTTATTTTCATTGATTTCAGCAGGGCTTTTGATATGCTCCAATATAATGTGCTGTATGAAGGGTTGGAGCGATCTGGCATACGGGGCCCATTGTTACGACTTTTCCAAAGTTACCATCTCAATAGGTACACGAAAGTTAAAGTAGGAAATACATACAGTAACAATATAAATACTAATAAAGGCACGGCCCAGGGTTCAATATTAGGTCCAAATGAATATATTGTATATGTTAATGAAATGTGTAACCTGTTTGCACACGGCTCCGTGTACCAGTTTGCTGATGACACTTGTCTAGTCGTAGCTGACAGAAATGTAGAAACTGCTGAGCTTCAATTACAGGAAAATTTTAATAGGATGTGTCAATGGGCGCACGACGTTGGATTGGTGATTAACGCCCAAAAAACCAAATTAATGTGTATAGAATCGTCTCACAACACGAGCAGTTATACTCCAAGTATAGTGGCTCACGATCATGAATGTCTACACAACAACTTTTTATGTAAACCCAACAGTACATGTACCAAGCTAAATCAAGTAAATGAACATATGTACTTGGGCCTAGTGATAGATAACCGATTTAACTGGGGGGCACATATAGAATATGTTTGTAAAAAGTTAACAGCACTGCTAAGTAAGATATATGTACTTAAGTATAAAATGCCATTTAAAACATTACGTCTATTGTATCTTGCATTGGCTGATTCCGTACTTAGCTATGCCTTAAGTAGTTATGGTAGGACTTACAAGACTTATGTGGAAAAAATATTTAAGATGCAAGTGAGATTGTTGTAAAAGATTGTACCGCTTAACGTAAAAACTGAACATGGCGATAACTACAGTGAAATCTTCAGATACTGTGAAGTATTACCGATACAAGCCAAAATTAAAATGGCCGTTATGAAAGAAGAGATTGCTAACATTAACCAACTGTGTGAGCGAACACGTAACAGTAACTTGAGACATCTGCCACAACTTAAAAAATACTGTATTCCAAGTTCCAATAATTTATATGGAACCAGAATATGTCGTTACATACTGCCTAGTATTTTGAATAACCTACCTGAAAGTATCATAAATAAATACGTTACCGAACAGCCATACTTAAAATCCTTGCACAAATACCTACTGGAAAATATAGACCTAAATTACCTATAAACTAATCACTGTATTATTAGTGTATCCATTTACCTTCAATATTCATGTAAATTGTTTTTGTTATTGTTATAACTAGTGACTATAAAGTATTGTTAAAATTCGGAACTCCCACTCGCACAAAAACCTTCGAGGTTTAAGCGAGTGGATATTATGCATGCAGATTGTATTATTATAATGTTTTGGTCAATGAATAATAAAAAAAATATTATGTACTACTATTATAAAGAGGTAAGATTTGTATTTTTGTGTGTATGTTTGTAATGAATAAACTCAAAAACTACTGTACCGATTTCAAAAAACCATTGGAAAGCTACATTCACCCTGAGTAACATAGGCTACTTTTTATCCCGGTAATATGTTCCCACGGGAACCGGGAACGAGTAAACTAAATCACGCGGGCGGAGCTGCGGCGATCAGCTAGTCTTTATATATAAAAATGAATTGCTGTTCGTTAGTCTCGCCAAAGCTCGAGAACGACTGCACCGATTTGGCTAATTTGGGTCTTAAAATATTCGTGGAGGTTCAGGGAAGGTTTATAAGCAAAATTTCAGGCGGTACGAAGTTCGCCGGGACCACTAGTTAGGTATAAAAAAATACATTCGAATTGAGAAACTCCTCCTTTTTTGAAATCGTTTAAACGGGATTTTTCAAATTGGATCCTACTGTTCAGATTTGAAATTTGGATGTGGGCGTGTAATCTCGATCCAACGAGCCTTTTCTCAACGCAGTTGGGGTCGGCTTTCTAGTCTCAACTGCCATTCGGCTAAACTTCGATATTTTACGTGGAGCGACTGCCATTTGACGTCCACAACCTAAGGGGACAGCCAAGTTCTATAGTTATATCAGTCGGATTTTGTATTAGGGCTCCAAATGCCCGTAACGGGCAATCCGAGACACGGAGAGGTCTCAATGTCTTAAGAAATGGTTACCCATCCTACGACCAGCCTGGCTAGATTTTACTTAACCATTGCAATGTGTTAACCTACTCGGTTACCACTAGACCAGGAGCCAGGTAAATGTAGAGTATTTAATAAATATCCAAAAACGTTTGTCGCTCAATGAAATCAAACTTTCACATTTATTATATTTAATAGTATTGATTTATTAGCCGCCATATTTATTGTGAACTAACCCTAACCCACATGCGGTAGTTTTTTCGAAACCACACACGGGGCCTGGTAGACCCCCGGCGCAGGGACGTGCTTTCGTCTCGACTTTAATAATGACGTCGGCAAAAAACGTCCTACAGGTTCATCTTTAGAAACGTCTCATATTTTTTGGGTCATCTTTAATCCTGTTTTAATAATACCAGTACCTAATTTATCTGTAGTAGTCTATAGATATTATATTTAAACAAGAATCGTGTTTGTGTCATTTATTATTTTTATCAAAAATGAGTTTGGGTTGTACTTACTATTCCTTAAAAAAAGCGTGAGGTGCATAGTGTCAATAGTTATAAATATTTTATTGACAGACTAGTGGTCCCGGCGAACTTCGTACCGCCTGAAATTTTGCTTATGAACCTCCACGAATATTTTAAGACCCAAATTAGCCAAATCGGTCCAGCCGTTCACGCGTGATGTCGTTTTTATATATAGAGATATGATTAGAAGAATTATAATTTTGAATATTTTGATAATATCTTAAAATGCACTTCACGCTTTTTATGCAATAATATACATTTATTTCTTATTTACACCATTCTTAATTCAAACTTATTAAAATTTATTTTCTACTTTTTGTTGGATTCTCTATAAAAGCGTGTTTTTTTAGTTTTAGACTTCTTACTATACTGACAAGTATACTATGTAAGAGAAGTCTTATAGTCCGGTCCTGTCCGTCTGTCCGCACTTTTCAACTCGAGAACTACAAGTGCTAGAAAGTTATGATTTGGCACATAGAATTTTGGTACAGAATAAACACCATAGCCGAAATAATTTCGATCAGGGGTCAAGTGGTTCCTGAGAACCATGGACCTAAAGTTTCTGAAATTCCCATAGAAAATGTATGGGTAAAAAATTTTATAAAATATTTTAATGTCGCAAAATTTTAGGCGAGTGAGAATATTTCAATAAATTTCATAAAATAAATAAACAAAAATATTAAAATATTTTGCAACATTACGACATTTAAAAAAAGTTCCAGTGTAATTCCATTGTAGAATTTTCAACTTTGATATTGATTTTAAGTATT
Source organism: Nudaria mundana (assembly GCA_963556515.1). NCBI lineage: Eukaryota > Metazoa > Arthropoda > Insecta > Lepidoptera > Erebidae > Nudaria > Nudaria mundana. The sequence goes on along the minus strand of OY748303.1, from coordinate 4,620,600 downwards.
TTAAAAAATTACGTAGATAAAAAACTTTATATTTTCTGAATCTTGACTCCATTTTCTGTTATAAAATGTATTTTGTTTATTTTTATTTAGTATGGTTTTCTCTCAGTCACGATTCAAAAATTTACTTTTTCTAAAATTTCATAAGTTTGAGCCTCATTTACAGAAAAACTACACGAGATACACTGAAAATTTTCCTTATTAAAGTACATATATCTTTCAAAAAATGTTTTGTACGAGAATATCTGTCAAATAATAAAGCTAGTAACCCAGTAGTGCAGAAATGTGATATCACATAATAGTAAGAAGTCGTTTTATGCCTTCACTGCGATAGTGAAGGGCGCCTTGCTTGTTTTTTCTATTCTGTTGCGTCGATATGATGGACAAACACTATACTACACGACTCATGTCTAAATCAAACTACGGATGTGCTTACCACCTATACAAGTGTGAGGTCTTCGAAGCATGAGACTTCAAACACATAATATAAATTCGTTATTGTCTCAGCAGGACAATAAGCTATTGACCTGTAAACAAAGGAGTTCAAGTTCCTCATATCTGGTATCAGGGTTCGATGTCCTATTCAGTCAACTATAACTCGGCACTAATTGATTGGAGCCATCCAATTTGTCTAGACTTGTCCACCCGTGACTAATCTAGGCTCGTTTTAATTAGTTAAGCTTAAGTTTGCCGCGAGGAAAATGCCAAGGGGAATGTTACTATTTGGATTTAGTACTTGTAAATTTTAACGCACAGGCGTTTTAAATCACAATGAGCAGAGGTATATTATACACCCACTATTCGCCGTAAATTTTATAGTTTCAATAGGGGGTCTATTAAGCGCTTACAGAAACAAAAACTGGACCTTCGTGCGTTCACTCGCTGGTTGATATGGTTAATATATTTATTAACGGATATTTTTAGGCTCCATAATATGGAGTGCGCATGTGAGGCTTCCCGTCGGCAACACCTTAGAATGATGGGTTGTACGAATCAGTGGTAAAATGACTCAAGTCGAACTTATAATTGAAATTAAAAAAATAGTTCAATTATTGTTACAATCTAATTGATAGTTTGAACGATTTTAATTGGAACTTTCGGGAGCTGTACCTTTCTCACGCCACCGGAACACTTCCAAACTGGTTCTAATTATTTGTTCATATTTCTACTAATTAAATGTACATAAAAAAGCAATTATTTGATTACTCTGTAATGTTTACCCATCATTATTTTAAAGTAAACTTTAGGTCTGTATTAAAACTGAACTTTTGTACAGTTTTTTTGGGTTCCGTACCCAAAACGGAACTGTATTACTAAGACACCACTGTTCGTCCGTCCGTTTATCACCAGTCTGTCCGGCTGTATCTCATGAACCATGATAGTAAGAGAGTTGAAATTTTCACAGATGATGAATTTCTTTTGCCGCTATAACAACAAATTTAATAAAATAAATATTTAAGGGGGCTCCCATACAACAAACGTGATTATTTTACCGTTTTTAGAGAAAATGGTACGGTACGTGGGCGAGGCAGACTTTCACGTGACCAATTTTTTCAACTTTCACGGTAATTTTAGTATCGAATGACTTAAAACTTTCACACTTCCATCCTCTCCATGCTCACATCCTATCCTACTAATATTATAAACGCGAAAGTTTGTGAGTATGTAAGTATGTATGTATGGATGGATGGATGTTTGTAACTCTTTCACGTAAAAACTACTGAATGGATTTTAATGAAACTTTACAATAATATAGCTTATACATCAGAATAACACATAGGCTACAATTTATAAAGATATTGTGTGAATTGTTCAAAATATGACGCGGCGCGACGGGAACGGGAAAAAATTCAAATTACCACGCGGACGAAGTCGCGGGCGACCACTAGTTAAAAATAATACAATTAAACAGACCGACACGTCAATATAATTAAGTACAGTAATGATAAATGAACAAGCTAATTGGTGTAGTGTTACGTAAAATATTAATTACGCTCAGGTTGTTAATTATTGCTTAGAATGGAGGCTTCAATTGGCTTGTTAGAGTAATTTCCACTATCGATATTTAATGAGGTACTATATGGACCTAATAGCTATAACTACGATTACCTACAGGACTTATTAAGGTCCATGTTAATTTCATAGGTTAAGCTTAAGAACGCTTTTCTTGTCAAACGTTTACCCACCGGGCAGCATGCGGATCTCGCCCGCAATGCGTGTCTATATCAATGTCAAATTTCATACAACAATGAAATGCGTTAAATGTCACGCGGGCTGTACTCACGCTGGTTGCTATGGTTACGGGGCTAATCGCGAACTGATTTGCCGTTGACGTTGACATCCACACGCATTGCGGGTGAGATCAACACGCTATTGAAAAAACACGACAGGAAAAGTGCCTTAACAGTGTAAATACCCGTAACTCCGTCTGTGTAAAATAGATATCTCGTGATATGGGAACACATTATCAAGATAAAACTCCTATGTGTTTATGTTTAACTAGTATACGTAGGTCACACTATAAGTTTTGCGTAACTTAAATAAACAACATGATAAAACCAAAATATTATGTTTATTGCTTTTCAAAATACTCTCCTTTACATTTTAAACATTTTTACATGCGATCGAACCATTTTTCAAAACAGGAGGACCACAGATCTGAAGGCATGTTTTCTACGTGCTGATTGAACGCTATCACTGCCTCTTCGGAGTTGGTAAAAGTGAAACCTCTCATCAAATCTTTGATTTTGGGGAAAATACAGAAATCACAGGGTGCTAGGTCGGGGCTATGCGCAGGATGGGTGACGAGTTGTACTTGTTCGGAAGAGAGAACTTTTAAAATCATATTAAATCATCGCTCTAAAATCTTTTCGACCTAATTCCATTTTCGTTGCATACGTAGAACTTTGATGTGTGATAAAAAACAATTGACAGAAGAGTGATACGAGACCTAACAAATATCTTCGCTAATCTATACCGGGAGCTTGTGCTACGAGATCTATGTAACTGCTACAAATAAGTGCTTAGTATGTATTACGAGTAGTTAGAAGTCCGAAGCCAAGAGCTTCGTCGCGGATGTAGGGCGGAGAATTAGGGAGAGGACCGGTGACTCTCGCTCCCAGGTCACTCCTGGTGCAAAGGTTGTCCATTTCCATTCAGCGCGGCAACGCTGCTAGCATCATGGGCTTTTTTGCGCCAGGAATGATGCGGGACGAGTATAATGATTTTGTTTTGTCTGACTGCGCTATTGTATCTGTGTAAACATATTTTTATTGTAAATTGACATTGATGAATTTTTGTCCAAAAAAAATGTTAGAACTAGGGTCTAAAGTCATTATGGATCAACTTTAACAACTCACAGACTGTAAAACAGTTATTTTAGTGGCTATAAAACAATTAGTTTGTATACATTTGGGTCTAAATTAAGACCTAGTTCCCATGTGGGATTACTAATGTAACCTAAATTGCAATTAAGACAGTCTGTATGTGTCATAAAAGTAGTTCAACATGACATCTGGGGAGTTAGGAACAATGCGGATGACACAATCATTAAAGCAATGGTAAGTAAAATGTTTTAACAAAAACTTTTTAAAATTTATAATAGCATTAATTTTTCGCAGAATTTAAAAAGACAACAAAACGTCGACAATTGTTTCGCCTCTAAACGAGGCATTATCAAGACTGTCTCAGAGAGAACAGCAAAATTCGTGGTTGGAACGTGTTTGCTTATAAGTAAACGTGTGCAAACTTCAATATCGCGATGTAGGATTCTTTACAATAACTAACGTGGGTAGAAAACTCAGATCATGCTAACTAAGTTCCAAAAATAGGTATTCACCAATACAAGACCTTATCTGTTTGATTTATTTCCTGTCTTTTGATAAGTTGCGTAGAAAAGCCAAATGACACACACAAACCAACAACAATTAATGTGTCTGTCTGTTCGTAAACAGATTAAGTAAGGGAGATGTGTGAAAATCTATTTGTACGTTGAGTAAGGTGTCCGCGTCTCTTCTAACTATTTCTAGCCTTTCCCAAACACTTAACTTGAACCCTTTCTCACATAAACGTAAAACTTTAAAAGTGTTACTATTGTTCAAGGAATGGCCAGTGTCAAGAAGATGCTTCGCGAAGAGGGATTTCTCAGGACAACCATTACGGGACGCCGCTCTATGTTCCTTATATCTAATCTCGAAGGACCTGCCAGTCTGTCCCACATACTTCAAACCACATTCATCACAACTCAACAAATAAACACCTGATCTGCGTGAGACCGACACCGAATCCTTGCCATTACATAGCTCCCTCAAGGTGTTCTGAGTTCTAAAAGCAACAAATATCCTACTTTCCCTCATGATCTTAGCTATACTCAATGAGACGGGACCCACGAACGGCAAACAGGCCGTGTACTTCCTAGGTGGATCTTGAGTCGGATGTAATAAATGAAAACTAGCCTTTCTGCGTTTTTTATTTAATAATGAGTGGACCATTCCTACGTCATAGCCATTACTTTGTGCTATGTAGCAGATGATGGACAATTCCTCACCAAATGCCTGTGGGCTCAACGGTACCGCCAGTAACCTGCTCAGTAAGCTGTGGAAAGCTGCCATTTTATGTTGCCATGGGTGATTGGATGAGTAAGGAATAACTGTGTCTGTAACTGTTGGTTTCCTATAGATACGAAACTCATGAATACCGTTCCTACTAGTAATTGAAAGGTCTAAGAAATTGAGAGTGGAATCTGACTCCACCTCTAGTGAAAAATTGGTTCTAGGGTGTACTGAGTTCAACTTGGAGACCAGGACGCTGAGCTGACGCTTTGTTCCTGTCCAACAGATAATAATATCATCCACATATCTAAAATAGTACAAGACATGAACGTTCCCAACTATGTGGTTAGTCTCGAACGCATCCATAAATATTACAGCTATTAAAGGACTGAGTGGCGATCCCATAGCCAAACCATTCCTCTGTAGAAAAAAACTGTTGTTGAACTGAAAGTAATTCTGAGTCATACACAATCTTGTTAGGTTATAAATTTCTTCTATTTTATTAAAATTGATCCTTTTAATTGTTAATTTATGTTTTAAAATATCTAATACTTCATTATACGGTACATTAGTGAACAAACTTTTCACGTCCAAAGACACAAGTTGAGCATTGGACGGTAACTTAATATTTTTAATCTTGAAAATGAGGTCAGTATTATTTTTTAAAGAAAATTTTGGGTTAAAATCTATTGCTTCTTTAATGATTGTGTTCAAAAACTTAGTCAAATTGTATGCTGGAGCACCCCTGTATGCGACAACAGGTCTAATTGGGCACCCTTCCTTGTGTATTTTTGGAAGGCCGTAAAACAACGGACAACTGGGATTCATATTTATCAAAGTTTTATGCAACGAAGAGTTCTCAGGGAATAAATAAGTCGTGGATTTCAAAGCAAGCTTTAGTTCTGCCTGGAACTTAGCTGTAGGATTGAAGGTTAAGTGTTGAAATTCATCAGATGAAATGATGTCATAGACCCTTGCTATGTAATCCTCCCTCGGGATCAAAACCACGGTGTTACCCTTATCAGCCTTACTCTACTGTTGAGCCCACAGGCATTTGGTGAGGAATTGTCCATCATCTGCTACATAGCACAAAGTAATGGCTATGACGTAGGAATGGTCCACTCATTATTAAATAAAAACCGCAGAAAGGCTAGTTTTCATTTATTATATCCGACTCAAGATCCACCTAGGAAGTACACGGCCTGTTTGCCGTTCGTGGGTCCCGTCTCGTTGAGTATAGCTAAGATCATGAGGGAAAGTAGGATATTTGTTGCTTTTAGAACTCAGAACACCTTGAGGGAGCTATGTAATGGCAAGGATTCGGTGTCGGTCTCACGCAGATCAGGTGTTTATTTGTTGAGTTGTGATGAATGTGGTTTGAAGTATGTGGGACAGACTGGCAGGTCCTTCGAGATTAGATATAAGGAACATAGAGCGGCGTCCCGTAATGGTTGTCCTGAGAAATCCCTCTTCGCGAAGCATCTTCTTGACACTGGTCATTCCTTGAACAATAGTAACACTTTTAAAGTTTTACGTTTATGTGAGAAAGGGTTCAAGTTAAGTGTTTGGGAAAGGCTAGAAATAGTTAGAAGAGACGCGGACACCTTACTCAACGAACAAATAGATTTTCACACATCTCCCTTACTTAATCTGTTTACGAACAGACAGACACATTAATTGTTGTTGGTTTGTGTGTGTCATTTGGCTTTTCTACGCAACTTATCAAAAGACAGGAAATAAATCAAACAGATAAGGTCTTGTATTGGTGAATACCTATTTTTGGAACTTAGTTAGCATGATCTGAGTTTTCTACCCACGTTAGTTATTGTAAAGAATCCTACATCGCGATATTGAAGTTTGCACACGTTTACTTATAAGCAAACACGTTCCAACCACGAATTTTGCTGTTCTCTCTGAGACAGTCTTGATAGTGCCTCGTTTAGACGCGAAACAATTGTCTACGTTTTGTAGTCTTTTTAAATTCTGCGAAAAATTAATGCTATTATAAATTTTAAAAAGATTTTTCTTAAAACATTTTACTTACCATTGCTTTGTCATAGATTTTCGCCAAGTAACGCCTGTTTCTATCCAACAATCATTAAAGTTATCAACCGACGAAAAACGGAGGCGGTTATACTATTCGACCGGTTTATTTAAATAAATAAATAATAAATGTTTTTGGACATTCTCACACAACGTCATCTATAGCCGAAACTAAACTATAAGCTTGTGCTATGGGATCTAGACGACTGATAAACATACTTATATATTTCTAAATACATACATAAAATACATAGGAAACACCCAAACTCCGAAACAAACATTTGTGAACAAATATTTGCGTCAACCCGGGAAACGAACCCGAGACTCCGGAGTCAAAAGCCGATGCACTACCCACCATGCCACAGAAGCAGTTTATTTGTTTTTTTTTTTTTTTGAAGTCGCGGAACTTTTCTATTTAGATCGGGAGGGAAGCTCGAGGCTGGTCTCATTAAAATTTTTGCGAAAACAGTCGTGTGCTTATTGAAAAGAAAATAGCGGTCCAAGTTTGTATAATGGACTAGCGGATCGCCGCAGCTCCGCCCGCGTGATTTCCCGGTTCCCGTGGGATCACAATACCGGATAAAAAGTAGCCTATGTTACTCAGGGTGAATGTAGCTTTCCAATGGTGAAAGATTTTTTGAAATCGGCACAGTAGTTTTTGAGTTTATTCATTACAAACAAAAATACAAATCTTTCCTCTTTATAATACTCGTAGTAGTATAGTTTTGAAATATGACAAATGAAAACACGGGCGCGGTCGCGGGCGTTATATAAGAGAACGTACTCAATAGGTACCCAACGTTATATATATAATCACTACATATTATAACTATTTATATATACATAGCTTAATCGATGCTTCTCGGGACCAGAAGGCTGGCTATTTTCTGGCCCAAAGAATAAGTATCGCCATTCAGCGTGGCAACACAGCCAGCATTCTGAGAACATTCCCTGTCGGCAATGACGCGGAGGATTTTTTAAACGATATTTTGTAATGTAAATATTTTTAGTACATAATTATTTATATTGTAATTCTTATTGTAAATAAATTCAACTGATATAATTATATACTTAACATATTTACATTACAAAATATCGTGTTAGAAATCCTCCGCGTCATTACCGACTGCGAAGGTTTCTAGATAGCTTGTTATTAATAAGTATATTTTGTTAAGCTGAGTCAGTGGGAGTTGGTAACAGTTTAGTGGACAAATTGTCGTAGTTATAATGGAATAAAACATAATTGGATATTAGGACCATATTTGGAACCCTTATGTCATTTTGTGACCCATAATAGGCAAGCCCTCTTCCTAAGGCTGTACATATTTTTTCATTGTTCTTATCTTAAAAGCGCGGTTCCATTTATACGAGTATCTTATCAACACACACACGAACTTCTGAATCCCAGGGCCTTCGTCTGGTGATCGGCAGATGCACTACTTAAATAAATATAAAAATATTAGGACAATTTACACAACGCCATCTAGTCTCAAACTAAGAACATCTTATGATATGAGTACATTTTTTTGTAAATACATACATATTATACATGGGAAACGTCCAGACTTCAGTACAAACGTAGGTGTCATCACACAAAGTTTGTCCCGACAGGGAATCGAACCCGAGACTCCGGCGTCGAAACCGGATACACAACCGACCACGCCACCGAAGCAGTCGGCAGACTTACAGGGGAAGTTACTATGGGATCCTAAGGTAGAGGAAGCACCCAATAAATTAATAATTGGCGGCTAAAAGTTGAACTATAAGGTCTTTTTTCAGAGCAGATCATGAGCTAAGCAATTCCAAATAATTTTGACAACAGCCAAGTGCGAGCCGGACTAGTGCACAAAGGGTTCCGTACCAAAACTGCAAAAAAATATTTCTTACATTCTGTTTTTTAGTGTTTGTTGTTATAGCGGCAACAGAAATACATGTGTGGAAATATCAACTTTCTAGCACGATGAGACAAACGGATGGACGGACAGCGAAGTCTCAGTAATAGGGTTCCCTCTTTACGCTTTGGGTACGGAACCCAAATTTTTTTTAATAAAGACAAACAGAAATAGGCTTTCAAGATCAAGCATCCGCTGATGTCATACAACACAGTTCATTGTCCTAACAACAGATCATCTAGCAAATTAAATTTTAATGTAGCAGAACTACCAGGGTCGGAGAAGTCTGAAAGAGTTAAAGAAATGTAACTAATTGCTCAAAGCTGTGATGATTGCGAACGTTTTATTAATTTGTCACGGAACTTTAGAATCTGTAGGAGCTTATTTCAATTTAAATTAATATCATTTGTCGTTTGATTATTTTCTCACGCTTTTAGAATTAGGTATTTATATTAAACCTAGACGCCCAGGACTTTAATTGGCTGTGCCACAGCGGCTGGCACGTAAGATTTTGTTGCCTTTCATCAACATTTTCATCGCAACGGGTTTCAAATTTATTTTTAAAATTATAATATAGCTGCTTATTTTATTAAATTAATTCGTCTATTTTGGACCTAATCCACTTTCTAGAGTGCCCTGTGATGGTAATAGGCTTGCGTGGGCAAATTGTGGGTGTGCCTCTGCCTACTCCTTCGGGGATTTAGGAGTGATATGTGTGTGTGTGTGTTTATTTATATTATAGTACGTAAGTTGTAGTGTTTTTGTGGATATTATATAACTTTTTGAAATGACTGTCTGTATTATAATTATAATAACAGCCACAAAAGTCATTCAAAAAGGTACGATTCTTATATACCATAAGATCGGTACATTTCAGTAGTTCCGATACAACAGATACATAAGACGGTTGTGGATGGACAGGCTGGTAAGGGTCGACCTAGGCGGATCAAATCGGATATGCTTTATCAAATGAGTTCCCGTAACCGGAGAGCATGAATGAAAATATGTGTAGGTACTATGAAAGTGGAAAGAGAGATAGAATGCCAAGATCGTAGCAAGTGGAATTCCATGGTATCTGCCTACCCTAATGGGAAATAGGTGTGAGTGTGTGAGGTATACCTACCTACTCATGTGTAATTTATGTCAGAGTAAACTATAAAAATCTCTCCAAAATAGTCAATCACATCGCTCCCGGTAAGGCGCTTGCGCAGCTAAGTACACCCACATATTATAAATCTTTTATCGCTCCTCGTAAACTAGTGAACGCACGCATTGATTGACACGCTGCTGTACAGATAACTACATATTTTGGTCATAAAATAGAAAGCTCGGACTAATAATTTTGAATACATTTCCTCTAACGTAAGCGTACACATGTCCGCATCGTAAGGATCGGACGTATTTTCACAGTGCGTCCACTGTCTCGGTAGCGATCGGATATGCCGACGCAAGGACCAGCAAATGCAAATGGCGGACGATTCATCATCGGCACGCATCGCAAAAGTTGCCTCTCGGATCAACGCCGCGCCGTCGGCATTGCCGATGAGCAGATTCGTGCGATGCGTCCCTTGCGTACGATGCGGACATGTGGACGCTTACCTTAAAGGTAATCGGACATGACGTGTCAATGGACAATGGACAATCCGATTGCTGGTCCTTGCGTCGGCAAATCCGATCGCTACCGATACAGTGGAAGCACTGTGAAAGATTAATCCATTTGATGCGATACATCCGATCCATAAGATGCGGACATGTGGACGCTTATCTTTACACGCCACTGCAACCGAATCCGAATTCAATCAACTACTGATAAAGTGAGTAACTTGCACACGCTCGTGCCTTGACGGGACATGGGTCAAGCACTGACACTGTCACTAAATATTATATGTAATATTTCACATCGAGTACGGCACCCCCAGCACACGGCCCGGTATAGTATAATTTATTCCTCAGGGTGTTTACGCACCAAAATCTACCGGGCGCCACTGGAAATACCTTCTGATGCATACCAGAGAAGCCCGGCAATGGACGTAAGAGCGGCCGCACGGGGTTTACGCACGAAGTCCCATATTCCTTGCTTAACGAACTCCGTATTGCTTCGGATTAGGTTTACAGTGTTGTAAAGATACACACACTTCATATTCGTGAGTAAATACCAATAAAAAGAGCCTGGGTCGTCTGTCAGAAGGTGTAGCTCGTGCAGGTGAGCATAACAGGAACCCTGGAGACCTTACCACCTCTAAACATTGCAATCAATTCAAACAAACTAGGTACCCTGTTAAATCTGGGTGCGCCAAAGTTCACCTAAATTTTCAACTCCGAAAATTGGAACTCCGAAAATGTTCTTCCTAACATTTTTCATTGTAACAATCACAATTCCTAACTACTCTGTCTCTAATGTTTTAATTCCGAATCATTCAACTTCATAATGTCGGTAGCAATAAACATCTATTATACTATTATTTCTTTTCCTATATTTTGTCAACATAACCATCTTTTACACTATTATTGAAAGTCATACCTTTTTTGTTTAGATTTATTTTTATTAATAATAATCAGTATTATTTACATTAATTTTGCGTAACTTTTACGGACTTTTACAGAAACGAATCGGTCATATTTATAGTTCTTGGTTTAGGTTAGGTTAGAATTGTGACCACACAACGCACGAGCCGAGCGAGCGAAGCGAGCGTGCCGCGATAGCGGCCGGCGAAGTGCCAGAAACGAATCGAAAACGAAAAAGGTATAAAAACGTTAGGATAAAAAACAGTAGGAGCTTTAATATTGTATGTTAACGATTTTATTGATAACAATTTTCGGAAACATGAGTGTTATGAACATCGACGGTAGCACTACAAATAGTATGAATAAAAACTTTAGGATGAAAAATTTTAGGAGGAGTGATCATTCGGATTACAAATCGTTATGAAGAACAATTTCGGATAAAGAACTTTAGGTGAGTCAATATGGACCCGTTAAATCTACTCATCGATATTCAGGAATTTGATATTAGGAAACTAATTTAGTTCTCATTTCATTCACCCATTCATTTGGTGTTTATTACACATCATTAGAGCGCTAATATATCATTGATTGACAATTTGATCATTAAAATAAATGAGATCTGCTTTCAAATGACAAAAAAATTGACACTAAGTGTATAAATTGTGACAGTGATGTGCCTGGCAACATTTTTTGTTACGTACTCGTACAGCAAGCCTACAGATAATTTTTCTTGCGCTACTTTTCTTCAGTTTATGATCTAGCTAGTCAGCGTGGTGTCCAGTTTAAATAAAAAAAGCACAGAATAGGGACACTCCGATGTTAATTAAAGCATATTCTTTTGTATACAGAAAACACCATTCGTACGTTAGGGTTGACCAGTAAAGTAAAATATATACCAGTTTAATTTGACCAATAATTATGACGTTAATGCCTCAATATCAGCTGTATGGTCCATGCCGTGTCACAAACAAGAGACAACCCTTATTGATTTACATCTTCATATTGTTGCTGACGTCACGTATTTTTGCGGTTGTTAGGCGAGTGACATAGGCCTGATATTAGATACTAGTACATTTTAGCTTGCCACCTTTGTATGAAATACTCGTACTTCAACATACGAATTTAAAATACCTACTCCGTCGGTTTTTAACTCGCTCAAACTTTCAGTTCATCGCTTTACTAAACGCGATGTTGTATTTTTTCAAACGCATTTATTATTTTAGTTGTGTGTTGGCAACACTGTAAACATTATACAAACATTGTAAAAGGTCCGTGATCGTAAATCTTATGCTAGCATTCGCGGGATTTCATCATTAGAGTTCGACTTTTATGCTTTTAGCTAGAAATTTTAAGGAAGAACACTTACAAATGTTATGTTGTTAAACAAGCTTCATCAAACTATAAGAATAATAAATAGGCTACTTTTTAACCCTATAATCTATTCCCATGGCAATAGGGAGCGAAAAAACTGTAATATGTGTTAACAGCCGTAAAAATGAAGAAATTTGACGAGAACTAATAATAGATAACCTTCTGCAATATCGTAAAATAAAAAACAGCCAAGTGCGAGTCGAGCTCGCGCACGAAAGGTTCCGTGTTCCGTACCATCACTATCACTATCACTACATATTATAAAACAAAGTCGCCCGTTCTGTATGTATGCGTAGATCTTTAAAATTACGCAACGGATTTTAATGCGGTTTTCACCTATGGATCCTGAATGGTTCTCGAGGCAGGTTTTTAGTAAGTAAATAATTTGTCAAGCGGGGGAAACCGCGGGCTTCCGCTAGTTATCTATAAAAATGGCAAAACAAATTACGTTTGTTGTATGAGAGCCCCTCTAAATATTTATTTTATTCTGTTTTTTGGTATTTATTGTTATAGCGGCAACAGAAATACAATCATCTGTGAAACTTTCAACTTTCTAATTACCACCACGGCTCATGAGATACAGCCTGGAGACATATGGACGGACAGCGAAGTCTTAGTAATAGGGTTCCCGTTTTACCCTTTGGTTACAGAACCCTAAAAAAGAACATTGTTTTATTTGTAACAAACATTCAAAACTATGTTTTATTTTATAGGTTTTTCTTTATGTACAACTTCTCTTTTGAAGTTTAGTGTTAACTGAGCGGTTTACGAGTTATTATTTGTAACTAATGTTGCTAATTTCGTTGATGGGCGAATGCCTAAGTGGTAGGCAGAGGTTTATTATACGCCCACTTTTCGCCAGATTTGTCGGCCCCATACAAAAGAGGCTAGCTAGCATAAGAGATTGGCTACCAACACACATTGCCATATGCAGTAATATGCAGAATATTTACCTGTTGTTTTTTTACTAACCAAATAAAATTATACCTACAATTATTAAAATTACAATCGTAACCTAAAACTCTACTTTTTACAGCACACGCCCGCGGCTTCACCCGCTTGACAAATTAACACAAAAATCTTCCACAAGAACCACTCTTTCCTTTTTTTTAACTCCGCGCAAGCATGGCCATTACGTCCATTGCTGGGGGTCTCTGGTATGCACCAGAAGGTATTTCCAGTGGCGCCCGACGGACTTTGATCACCTGTGTGGCCTCTTCGAGGGTTTGGTCGGGATGATAATCCCGCGTCGTTGGGATAGGGTTTTATACCGCGTCGGTGAGTGAATCTGGTTGCGTCCCTTCTAGCCTGTTTCTGTAAGGATGGCGGGTGACTATCCCGCCGTCCTCAGGTCCCGATCATGGAGGACAAGAACCACTCTATGTTATCTATTGGTGAAAATCGTATCAAAATCCGTTGCGTAGTTTTAAAGATCTAAACAACGGGCAACTTTGTTTTATACAATGTTATGATTATTATGAAGCCAGTCTAGCTAGGAGATTAATATTTTTTTAACTCTAGAGCACATTACGCCTACAAGTAGGCTACCTATTAGGGTAGTACGTACTTTGGCTTGTCCAACAATTCTGACCAACGACAGTTCATGTAGTTACTGCAATAGCTTGCTGGAATTTAACTCGGATGAAACAAGATTTTAATAAAATACCTACACGTAGGTAACTTCCTAATAAGCTAAGATGATTATACTGATGATAAGCTAAGAGATTAAAGGTTGCTTCATTTTAATTATGTAATACAATTAATAATTGAAAGTGTAAATTAAATGTGTCTAATTTAATTTTATGTGACTTAAATATATTTGATTTGATTTCACTTGATTGTATTTAATTTTATTCGATTTGATTTGATTTTATTTCTTTTAATTCGGTTTTGATATGATTAATGATTTTATTTTAATTAATGTTATTTATTTATTTTAAATTTGTATGTTTTCAACTTTAATAATATTGCGTAATTGATGACTTGCAATATCGTAATAAAACACTGTGAGGATATTGTAAAATGAGATTATAAATAAATAAATAAATGCTTTGTTTTCGACTATTTCCCTCCTCCTTATAACCTCCTCAGGTTATATGTACCTTTCTCTTGTAAGTTTGACTATAAGTTGTGCGAAATGCACTTCCGTTCAATGCTGACCGTTCGTCCACCGTTCGGCCGCCTGCGCGCTGACGCCGACGCGTCTGCTAAAGCGTTCATTGACACGCTATTAACATTATAAAATGATATTCATATTATGAACACATAGATATTTTTATTGCGTCTATGTATGAACAATGATTCAATAGAGATTTTTATATTAATATCTTGTGTAATATTATCTTGAGATAAATAAATAGAGACCAAAAAAAGATTTTAGGAAGACTATCAGCAATACATGAACGTAACATAACGATATTAACATTGAGCCATTAATAAGTCCCTACAGGTAAACTGGACAAAGTAATATTATGACAAAAGAGCTTATCTACGACAGTATACCATAAAACATAAGGCCTATTGACTATAATATTGACATAATTTAAAACCAGCGGAGATAGTAATAGTCTAATGACATTTACCTGCTAGTGTTTGGTGTAATTTTACTTAATTTACGCCTAAAAGAGATCTTAGATATCGAATGCGTAATATCTAGTTCCGGATAACCACGGACAATCTTATTGTAATTGGCGCACACTCGGTATAGGAAGCTGTTTTGGCGCAACTCCGGGCAGTCCAATGCGAACGGGCGTAACTATGCGAGACAACGTGTTAACGTTTTTTATATTGCTGTAGATATTGGAGCCGCTAAATCGTAGAACTAAATCTTTAAGTAGGTACACAAGTATTCACTATTATAGTATTCTTATATCTGTGCCTAGAGAATGGTTCGGAGCTCTAGACCCCAAGAAAATGGCATTGTGCCTTTATTTATTGATTAAACCTAAAAATCCTTGGAACCTCTGGTAGGTAAGGGGGTTTGGGACAATGGAAATAAGCCATTTCAAGAGCCAATAACCTCATCAATCCTCAATGAGTCGAACCAAGAAAACCTTTTTGCATAATATATATTAAGGCCTGGTACCTATATGTATTGCAAATATCCTAGGCTGTACTCATTTTGGTTTCCAAAGGCGGGATTAATAATTATCCTACTAAGAACGTTATACCAATCCTGAATGTATGATTGTTTGTTTAATAATAGATCTAGTGTCATAATGATATCATAGTAAAACTAATGGTATGCGCCGGAGTCGGTTGTCAGTATGCATGTAAATGTGACTTAACGGTGTGTTTAATATCCGACTGGATTATGGACATGGAATAATAATCAGGCCATTTCAAAGTAGACCGTTATACAGTGACAACTAGTATTTTGCATCTTTCAAACCCAGCTCAGGCAAATATACTATGGGTACAGCAATAAGCTCCACATGGAACCAAAAAAAATACTGACGAAAGGTGGACGTAATAGGTCTGTTTCTAAACTTTCTCGGTTAAAGACCGAGTTTTATTGGTGTCCAAGCACAGAAGGCTATTCCGGAATTCCCGGAGCCGCTACTGCATCGGTGGAAAGCTTCAAACGACGTAAAAACGCTAACCTGTCAAGATGTATACGCCGCCGGGCGCCACTGGAACGCAGGGCGCCACTGGAAATTCTTCCTATTGCTAATTAGAGGCACTCGGCAATGGCAGTAGGAGCGGCCTGGAACTTTAAAAAAAACAGGGATTACGTATTTAAGCAGTTTGGAGTTGAACCACTGAAGTCTTGGAGTTCTCACTCACTATTCAGAGATATATCAAAGCGACTGGTAAGAATTGGCTTATCAGAAACAGCTCTAAGCACATTATGGCGGTCACTAGTCGATCGATATACCTATTCAACGAAATTTCGATTTACATGAAATAGGTAGCTGTGCTAAGCCGGTAGGTAGGGCGGTAGGTTGTCCTTTCTGGCTTAGAGAATTGCGATTGAACGTGGCAATGAATTCGTTTGATAAATATAAATTTTAACAGTAACGTCCCAGCACAACTGACGGATACTGTCATTTAATGAGGTGTCGGGTGCGCACGCGCCGGGAAATAGTTCGTAAATTCACGGACGCATTTAGAAAACGTTCAGTAGATCATTATTCTGTAAACAGAGAGCCCGGATTGCAGAGATTCTATTTGTAACTACATAGTTACTCAACTTCTACATGCGTCAATATGTGATACCTACAAATGTGGTTCGTCAAAGGGGTAACCTCCCCCATTTCACCAATCATACGTATTGTTGGTCGCACTTGGGCGAATAGAATAGAATATACTTCAGCTGCAGTGGGCTGAGCTGTATGAAAAATTCAACATATAAATATTATTTCATTTCGGACTAGTGCTTGATACACATACACGGTATTGATCAATGATTGTTCTGTCGTGTATTTTAATTGTAAAAGCAATGAAATAGATATTAAATGGTGAATAATAGCCCTCTTTGTATTGATATACGTTGTAACAGTGACATTTGTGGACCATACAAAATATTTATGCGCCATAAAAGTGAAGCATTAAATGTCTTTCTCTACAGAATACCTAATACCTTAGGAATCAGTTTCACACTTATCCAGGTACCGGTAAAATCACAGATAATTATTACTTGGGTACTATAAATATCTACTATACCAGTCGTTACGGGTATTTGTTCTAACTACAGAGCTTGGATATCACTCATGGGTTATGGAGGTCAGATGGCAGTCGCTCTACAGAAAATATCGAAGTTCAGCAGTTAGACTAGAAAGCCGACTCCAACTGAGTTGGAAAAAAGCTCGATGGATGATGATACCTAATCCAATTACGCTAAACGCTTAATCGATGCTTCTCAGCTCCAGAAGGCTGGCTGTATTCTGGCCCAAAGAATAAGTATCGCCATCCAACGTGGCAACACAGCCAGCATTCTGGGAACCTTCCCATTCGTCAATGACGCGGAGGATTTTTTAAACGATATTATGTAAAGTAAATATTTTTTGTACATAATTATGTAATTTGTTATCCTTATTGTAAGTAAAAAAATAATTAAGTTGTCAAAAAATCAAGAGTCTTGTACAAAACAGATTGATATAAATGTCATTGCAACCGACAACGACTAATACCGCCTACTAATACTTAATATTTTTTAGTCTCACGTAATAGCAAATTGCTGATAACGGGTACTATACAAAAGTTCATAATCTCTCGGTAATTCAACTTTGAGAGAGGGGAGAGATAATATCCCAGACTCACAATTAAGTAATATGTATGTCTGTCAGTATGAATCCTTTATCATTTTCTTTTATCGACAGTTGAACGACGCCCCAGATATAAGATATCATAGTTTTATTTACGTGCTATAAAGATAATGATAATTTGGGCTCTTTGAATATCCTTAGATATGAAACTATGATAGTTACGTCCGCTTTTTATTGATCTTTTATTAAGTGTCTGATAATATGTGTAATGAGTTGTTTGAATATTACCTATACGTTTGTAAGAGAAAAGAAGACGTATTTATTTACAATAAGAATAACAATATACATAAGTATATACTAAAAATATTTACATTACAAAATATCGTTTAAAAAATCCTCCGCGTCATTGCCGACTGTTAAGGTTCCCAGAATGCTGGCTGTGTTGCCACGATGGATGGCGATACTTATTCTTTGGGCCAGAAAATAGCCAACCTTCTGGTCCTGAGAAGCATCGATTAAACGTTTAGCAATGTCTCTACCTATACCACAGAGTAGGGAATAGTACTTACATACAGAACTTGAACTCCGACGTTAATTAAAGCACATTCTTTTGTTAACAGAGAACATAATTCGAACGTTAGGGTTGTCAGGAAAGTACCAGCATAATTTGACCAATAATTATAACGTTAATGCCTCAATATCAACTCTATGGTCAATGCCGTATCACAAACAAGAGACAACCCTTACTGACTTACAACTTCAAGTTGTCGCTGACGTCACGTATTTTTTGCGATTGTTAGGCGAGTGACATAGGCCTGACATAATTATCTATGGTGACTTTTATTAGAGTTCTTTCGCGATTGATGTAGTAAAAATATTTAGGAAAAGTTTAGCAAATTGCTTTGAAGACAATATTCAGTTAGCGTTTTTTGTATTGTTACAGATCCCTGCTGGTGGCAGCCATCTTTATAAGTAATTGTATAACATGGACAGCGTCGAGACACCATTTTGCACATAATGTAAGTAATAACACAGATGTGAGGATATGACCCACAGATAAATTCATTAAAGAACCATTTCAATATTAAAAAATCGGCTAAGTGCGAGTCGATCGCGCACGAAGGGTTCCGTACCATTACTTACTTATAAAACATCACGTTTTCGTCACGCCCCCTCAAGCATTTATTTAAATATAAATATGTTAGGACAATTATTTACACAACGCCATCTAGTCTCAAACTAAGCAGAGCTTGTGATATGAGTACTAGATAAACTGATATAAATACCTATAAGCCTGTGTTTTTTAAATATTGTACATAGGAAACATCCAGACTTCGGTACAAACGTCTTCACACAAACTTTGTTCCGACCGGGAACCTGAAACTGAAACTGGAAAACTGGGCGCCACTGGAAATATCTTCATGTGCATACCAGAGACGCCCGGCAACGGACGTAGGAGCAGCTGCGGCTATGGGCCGCGGAATTAAAAAAAAAGTAGTGCAGTGGGCCTAGCGTGATGTTTAGCTAATCTTACATATATATACAAAATACATACCTACATATTATACATGGGGCACACTAAAAGTTTTGCACTTCTAGCTAATCGGAACTATTTGAATTTCGAATGTAATATTTTTTTAAACGTTGCAACCTTCTTAGTAATAAAAATAAACAATTGGCGGGAAATCATTTGTCATTTGTTTTTATCACACATCAAAGTTCTACGTATGCAACGAAAATGGAATTAAGTCGAAAAGATTTTAGAGCGATGATTTTTTATGATTTTAAAAGTTCTCTCTCTCCGCAAGACTGTGCCGCTCGTCTTCAAAATGCTTTTGGGAGAGAAGCACCTTGTTTGAGCACCGTGAGGCGATGGTTTGCTGAATTTGAGAGAGGTCGAGTTTCTTTACATGACGAATTTCGTAAAGGGCAGCCTTCAACTGCCGTCAACTAAAATAATGTGGCTACTGTTAAGCGGTTAATTGAAGAAAACCCGCGGATTACCTATGAGACAATTCGAGGACTATTGGGGATTAGTATGAGTCAAATCCAGAAAATTTTACACGAAGAATTGAAAGTTCGGAAACTTTGTTGTCGTTGGATCCCTCATGAACTGATAGCGGAGCAGAAGCGGGCTCGCGTGGAATGGTGCTCACAGATGCTACTGAAGTACGACTACGGACATTCTAATGCTGTTTATGACATTGTCACAGGAGACGAAACGTGGATTTATTGTTTTGAACCCGAAAAAAAACAGCAATCTTGTGAATGGGTGTTTGAAAATGAGAACAAGCCAACAAAAGTAAGGCAGGCGAGAAACGTTGGTAAAAAAAATGATCGCGTTTTTTTTCTCAGCTACGGGTCCCATCTGTACAATTCCACTTGAAGATCAAAAGAGTGTTAATGACGAAGTGTACGAGTGGTATTCTACCATTTGTTTACCCAGAGTGTTAGAAAAAGTTCGCGAAAGACGACCCAAAAGCCGCGTTCTCCTACATCATGACAACGCTTCTTCACACACGGCCAACAAAACAAAGTCATTTTTAGCTTCCGAAAAAGTACAACTCGTCACCCATCCTGCGCATAGCCCCGACCTAGCACCCTGTGATTTCTGTATTTTCCCCAAAATCAAAGATTTGATGAGAGGTTTCACTTTTACCAACTCCGAAGAGGCAGTGATAGCGTTCAATCAGCACGTAGAAAACATGCCTTCAGATCTGTGGTCCTCCTGTTTTAAAAAATGGTTCGATCGCATGAAAAAATGTTTAAAACGTAAAGGAGAGTATTTTGAAAAGCAATAAACATAATATTTTGGTTTTAACATGTTGTTTTTTTAAGTTACGCACAACTTATAGTGTGACCTACGTACATAGGAAACATCCAGAATTCGGTATAAACGTATCTGTCTTTACACAAAGTTTGTCCCTACCGGGAATCGAACCCGAGACTCCGGCGTCGAAAGCGGATGCGCTACCGACCACACCAAACTGATGAAGCACTCAATTCTGCCATTTAGTAGTCATTCTGCTTTTTAATATTTGTTGTTGTAACGGCCACAGAAATACCTACAACATCTGTGAACATTTTAACTGAGTAACTATTACGGTTAATGAGATACAGCCTGGTGACAGATGGATGGACGGACGGACAGCGCAGTCACAGTAACAAGGTACCGTTTTACCCTTTGAGAATGGAACCCTAAAATGGAAAAAAATTGAGAAGAACGAACGAAAGGCAGCTTTCACTGTATGTTAGCTTGTTAGATCTTTCAAACGACTTAACAGAATTCAGTTTTTAGCAATAGATAGAGTCAAACAGAGTGACTCAAGACTAATGTTAAATGTACAATTCATTAAAGTTTGGTATTAAATTACCGTGTATAATCGAATTAAAATGAGTCCGAGACGCCCAGAACTTTAATTAGCTGTGCCATAGCGGCTGGCACGTAAGATTAATTGGCCTTTAATCAACATTTCATCACAAGGCAACGGGTTTCAATTTTTTTTTCCAAATTTCAATAAAGCTACTACTTTTTATTAAATCATTCGGCCATTTTGGATATAATCCATTAAAAATGTGCCCAGTGACGGCAATAGGCTTGCCCCCTATTACGTGGGACTAAAATACTGGCAAATTGTGGATGTGTAATGCACCTCTACCTACCCCTTCGGGATATAGGCGTAATATGTGTATGTAAGTATGTATAATCGAAGAGTTGTCCCAGGGTCCTCAGTGAGTCATAAAATATTATAGAGAGTAACATTTTGATTGTTTGTTTTTTTATGCATTGAATAGGGTCCATAACTAATGATGATGATGAATTTTTTTTCACTAATGTGTCTACACATTCCCGAGTGACATTACAAGCTATTTTTATTTGGAAATTGGGAACGTGAAACTAAATCACACGGGCGGTGCCGCGGAAATAATCTGCTAGTATGACAATTCAGCCGGACATTGACCGAAACCTTGACCGTAGTTTGTGAACTCGACCGTGAAACGTGTGATCTACTTTTATGTCTATCGTTTTTATAGCTGTTTATAAGATATTATATGTTCTCGTACATCTATATACATCAATAAAATTGAAGCGTCTGTTTGTGTCTGTTTGTAACCCCAAATTAACTGAGGAGCTTTTAACTAAATGCATATGAAAACGTATTTACTACAAATGTAAAATAAAATATTTTCAAAAAAATTCTATGCCTACTCGTAGCTTGTTCGTTCCGGCTAATTTCTGAATAATAACGTGACTTTCTCTGGAAGATAGCTGATGTTATAAGGAGTAACATTGACTTCTTTATCACGGGAATGTATTCCCATGGAGCATTGGGATCTAGAAAATTCTTCTGTGCGGGCGAAGTTGAGGGCAACAACTAGTACTTACACTAGTAACTTTGTCAATTGTCGCTGCACTAACTAAAAATGCAAAGGCAAAAACCCAGGGTTCTTCAAGCGGAGCGTGAAGAGGCACATCACTAGGTCGTAGGTACACCTATTGTGTAGCTACTGTGAGAGTTGCCCACATCGCCAGACGTCGCAACGGCTTTCCACCAGGCGGTTGGCGTCAATTTGGCGAAGCTAATACTTAAAAAAAAATCTAATTCTAATTAGGGGTAATATTTTTGTACTCATAATTATAAGTCTAAAGTAGGTATTCCCAATTAAGCCTACCTACTTACAATATACAAATATGCTTTGAGAAAGTCTTTCGCGTCATCGCAGGCAGAGAAGATTCCATATTACTGCCAGGTTGGCTTATTAGACTATTTCTCTGTGGCTAGAGCTTCGTGCAAGCAATAGTCTTCTGTTTTTGAGAACCGTTGATCAGTTTGTTCAATTTTATCTACTTATTCAACACAACATAACGTTTTCATATATAATAAAAAATACTCTAAAGAATTTAGAACCTTTTTAAAGTCGTCATACATTTTTCATTAACCTCAATTAAATTACTTAATGAATACTGTTCTGCATAGCAGTGCATAGGGTGCGTCACATATTATGTGGGATCAGTAAAACTGACAAGAAGCAGGCGAGTTGAGACATTTATTGAAAAATATTTTACAAAATATTTTTTTCTGAATGTTGACAACCCTTTCCAGAACTAATAAGTAACAAAGTAAGTGAACTCATAAATCTAATCAGGGTTGGCGCCTATTGATGACTGCGCAGGCGCCGAATCTGTCTTCACAACACAGTACACAGTCAAACATTATTATTTGGGATTGTTTCGTTTGATTACAAATTATGTCACGGACTAGCCTGTGTTATTGACCGAGCGGGGGAAGCGAACGAAGCGTGTGCCTTTCGAGACCATACCTACTGGACAATTTTGCTGTCGTTTTTAGGGTTCCATACTCAAAGGGTAAAACGGGAACCCTATTACTGAGACTTCGTTGTCCGTCCGTTCGTCCATCTGTCTGTCTTGGGCTGTATCTAATGAACAGTGAAAGTTTGTTAGTATAATACGCATTATGACATCTGAACAGATCTGGCCTATACAATTTGTATGGTAACGAACACACTGGTTTTCACCGCACTGTCTTACGCGTCACCGCGCCAGACTCGCGTGTTCCCATGCTATCCCACGCGTACGACGTTGTCACACACGTTTAAAGTGTCATAGCGCGTAGATAACGTAAACGTCAGACGTCGTAAGTGGTCCTACGGACCAGTGTGTCGCTGTCTCCCACGTCGCATAGCATACGTCGTGTAAGACCAGTGTGTTTTAAGCTTTATTCTAAGTATCCAAAGTTTTCAAACCTTCACTTAATTGAATTCACACTATCATTTAAGTTGGTACGCAAATTAAAAGCACTTGGATTCCGAGAACGTCTTCCATTCCATTAGTTCAATAGTTCAATAAACTGATAATCAATCTTACCGTCCAGCCGCCAGGTGGCGCAATGAGTGGGGAAAATGAAAATATACTGTCACCCACAGCCTCACCGATACTTAATCAATAAGTATCTATTATTGCTTAGTTGCACTTGCCTGGGCCGTACTTGGAACGTTGAGCCTGGGGCACTTAAATGCCTATCAAATTTTAAGTGTGAGCTGTCATTTGGTGTGTGTATTTAATTTATTTATTCATGTACTACGGTACCATTTTATTCATGACCTACCATAACATAACTTTGTCAATCCATCTCGAAGTCAGGCCAAGGTCGAAGTTTACTGGTAACTTCTAAACACCTTCACTAAGATTGAATAAAAAAATTTCATAATAAGATTTTGAGCATTTTTGATTCATTCTTGTAAGTTAACTAGCTGTCCCGGTGAACTTTGTTACGCATTTTTTTTTCATAAGAACTGTCATGACCAAGGGAAATAGGAAGGGAGAAGGGAGAAAATTTAGAGTTGCTTGTATTTTTAATGCCACATTATTACTAACACTGTGACACGAGAATTTTATATGTAAGATTATGAGTGAGTCAAAGAGTGTTCAAGACATAATCCGTCCCTGTGTCCTCTCACAGCCGCGATGCATTGAACATTCTTGTTGCAAGACCATCATCGCATAAGTGATGTTCAACTAAGTTGTTTATCGTCATAACATTTTGTATAGTAAGTATCGAACGCCTTCCTAGACATATTGAACTTTGTGTACCCATCTTAATGCGGGTTTACACAGTAGGTACGTCTGTATCTCGTCTAACTCTACGGGCGGTGTTATCCCCGAAGGGGTATACATGAATGTTTATTAGGCCCAAATTTTTTATCCTGTCACTTTTATGGCAGTCCAGTTATTATTCTCCGCCGGGCGCTACTTCCGCCGGGCGCCACTGGCAATACCTTCTAGTGTGTACCAGAGACGCCCGCAGCAATGGACATGGGAGAGGCCGCGACCTCGCGGAATTAAAGAAAAAAAATGTTCGGTTATTTTGTGGGATAAAGTAGATATAATAGATATGATAATTATATAATTATATAATTATAATACATGGGCACACTAAAACTTTTGCACTTCTAGCTGATCGTAACTATTTGAATTTCGAATGTTATATTTTTTTAAACGTTGCAACCTCCTTAGTAATAAAAAAAACAATTGGCGGGAAATCATTTGTCAATTGTTTTTTATCACACATCAAAGTTCTACGTATGCAACGAAAATGGAAGTCGAAAAGATTTTTGAGCGATGATTTTTTATGATTTTAAAAGTTCTCTCTCTCCGCAAGACTGTGCCGCTCGTCTTCAAAATGCTTTTGGGAGAGAAGCACCTTGTTTGAGTACCGTGTGGCGATGGTTTGCTGAATTTGAGAGAGGTCGAGTTTCTTTACATGACGAATTTCGTGAAGGGCGGCCTTCAACTGCCGTCAACAAAAATAATCAAATCAAATCAATCTTTATTTCGGGTACAGGCCCATATAAAACTTACACTTATTTTTTTTTTTGGTTTCTCTCCGTAACGTAATAAATAATAAAAATTAATTTTTGAAATAAGAAAAAAAAAATGTGGCTACTGTTAAGCGGTTAATTGAAAAAAACCCGCGGATTACCGGATTATGAGACAATTCGAGGACTATTGGGGATTGGTATGAGTCAAATCCAGAAAATTTTACACGAAGAATTGAAAGTTCGGAAACTTTGTTGTCGTTGGATCCCTCATGAACTGACAGCGGAGCAGAAGCGGGCTCGCGTGGAATGGTGCTCACAGATGCTACTGAAGTACGACCACGGACATTCTAATGCTGTTTATGACATTGTCACAGGAGACGAAACGTGGATTTATTGTATTGAACCCGAAAAAAAACAGCAATCTTGTGAATGGGTGTTTGAAAATGAGAACAAGCCAACAAAAGTGAGGCAGGCGAGAAACGTTGGTAAAATAATGATCGCGTTTTTTTTCTCAGCTACGGGTCCCATCTGTACAATTCCACTTAAAGATCAAAAGAGTGTTAATGCCGAGTGGTATTCTACCATTTGTTTTCCCAGGGTGTTAGAAAAAGTTCGCGAAAGACGTCCCAAAAGTCGCGTTCTCCTACATCATGACAACGCTTCTTCACACACGGCCAACAGAACAAAGTCATTTTTAGCTTCCGAAAAAGTACAACTCGTCACCCATCCTGCGCATAGCCCCGACCTAGCACCCTGTGATTTCTGTATTTTCTTCAAAATCAAAGATTTGATGAGAGGTTTCACTTTTGACTGCTTCGGTGGCGTGGTCGGTAGTGCATCGGCTTTCGACGCCGGAGTCTCGGGTTCGATTCCCGGTCGGGACAAACTTTGTGTGATGACATATGCGTTTGTACCGGAGTCTGGATGTTTCCTATGTATAATATGTATGTATTTACAAAAAAAAAATGTATATAAGTATTTATATCAGTTTATCTAGTACTCATATCACAAGCTCTGCTTAGTTTGAGACTAGATGGCGTTGTGTGCATTGTCCTAATATATTTATTATTTATTTATTTATTTATTTATTTACCAACTCCGAAGAGGCTGTGATAGCGTTCAATCAGCACGTAGAAAACATGCCTTCAGATCTGTGGTCCTCCTGTTTTAAAAAATGGTTCGATCGCATGAAAAAATTTTTAAAATTTAAAGGAGAGCATTTTTAAAAGCAATAAACATAATATTTTGGTTTTAACATGTTGTTTTTTTAAGTTACGCAAAACTTATAGTGTGACCTATATATGGGATATATATAATAGCGTGGTCGGTAATGCATCGGATTCTACTCCGGAGTATCGGGTTTGATTCCAGGGTCGAATCAAATATTTGTGTGATCCACAAATGTTTGTTTCGGAGTTAGGGTGTTTTCTATGCATAATCTGTCCATTCGTTTATTTTCTGTTTGACAGTACGATTTGACTTTTAATAATCTTGATAATTTCAATGATCTTTAAAAAAAGTGAGAAGGTCTAAATGAAATAATTTATTAATTTTAGTATTTCATTATTCAAAGTCAAATCGTACTGTCAAAAAGAAAATAAACGAATGAACGATATAGTAAGTATGTAGTTAAAAAATAACTAAATATGTTTATCAGTTGTCTAGATCCCATAGCACAACCTTATAACTTAGTAGACCAAAGTCTGGACGACGTTGGGAGAGAATGTCCAAAAATATATTTTTTTATTTAAAATATGACTCTGTCTATTAGTTTGGGGAAAATTGTGTGATTTTGTGGTACAGATAGTGTATGAGACCGCCCGTAGAGTTAGCCCAGATAACAGACACACTAAGTAAACCCGTATACACGCTTGTTAGATAGTTTATAATATTAATCGTGAAAGCGGAAGTTAAGATTGAACTAGTAATTGAAATTGTAAATAAAACATATCAATTAATATTTTATTATTAAGTAATCGAACCAGTATGAACACAGTCTTTGCGTATACAAAATGTAATTCTAAAGGAAATCTAAGTACAAATATATTTCTGTTGTCCCGCGCTCTCCACAGTAAACATTTCGTATTCTCAAGTGTGTAGGCTTGGTCAGGTATGCACACACACGCTAGAGCCTATAACTAGGAAGGTAGAGGTGTCTTACACGCCATTTTTGGAGTTTACTCCTTAAGAATCGATTTACATATATAAGGCGCCCGGTATGAGAAAAATCCGAGGGGTAAAACCTACTAACAAGTAACGAAAATCGTGTCACGTTTTTGGTGCGCACCTCTAGTGCGCAACTTTCTAATTTGTTATGGTTAGATACTCGTACTTAAGGAGTAAACTCCAGTCGTGCGTCGGAGCTGACACACACACTTTTTTTTTTAGATGACCAATGTCTTTTTAGGGTTCCGTACCCAAAGGGTATAACGGGAACCCTATTACTGAGACTCCGCTGTCCGTCCGTCCGTCTGTCACGAGGCTGTATTTCATGAACCGTGAAATCTGAAATTTTCACAGATGATGTATTTCTAGTGCCGTACTAAAAAACAGAATATAATAAATATTTAAGAGGGCTCCTATACAACTAATCTGTTTTTTTTTTATTTGTCGTTTTGGTACGGAACCCTTTGTGCGTAAGTCCGACTCGCACTTGACCGTTTTTTTTATTAAAATGGCAACTAACTCAACACGAATAAATAAGGGATTCTAAATTCGAAACCATAATTTGTTTTCTCCCAAACAAAAAAACAGATTTACTTCTTCCTTCTCATAGAAGTCGGTAGTTTAAAAGATCGTCTATTTGTTGACAGGTACACGGCCACCGAACAAGACACAGGCGGCAAGGCTCAGGGCTGTACCTACCATCGTCATACGTAGTTCCTGGAGGGGAGGGAGAAGGTTGGGGTGAATGGGGACAGGTGTCACCTTGCTCTCGGACGTGTGGTGGAGGAGTCGCCCACCAGAAGAGGATATGTCTGCAATTGGAGTAAGATACATTCTCTGACGGCACAATCACACTTGGTCGTTAACTCGTATTCGGTTGCCTATAAAATTCGGACAAACGACTACTAAACTGTAAATTAACGGAGTAGAGTACGCCCGTATTGGAACAGTTTTTGTTAGGGCCATGGACTTAGTGCCCGAATCCGAGTAACGTCTTTCGTGCACCCGAATATGGGCTAACGACCGATTGCAATTGCACTTCAAAAAAGTTCTTTTGTGCGTATGTTTTTCCACCTAACTCTTGCTCAATAACTAGACCAATTTATGATATTATTTCATACCGAACTACTTGGACGGAAAGTCCGGTTGCCGGATTGAGTAACCAAAATACGGATTTTGAGAAACGCAAATGCGAATTTTAAGAAAGCAAAATGAATTTATTACCTTTGTTTCCAGATCAAATGGTCATCCCAAGTGTAGGGGAGGTGACACAAAATACTTCACCTGTCAGACTCAAGACTGTCCACCAGATACTCCGGACTTCAGAGCTGAGCAGTGTGCAGAGTTCAATGACAAGGACTTCAGAGGTTTTAAATATAAGTAAGTTACATACAGGAGAAAACGGGTCACGTTTTTCTTTCGAGAGCATCCGTGTAAACTGATAAACATACGAAATCATTATTTACCTGCCCACTCTCTTATTGATGTATAGAACCTCTGAGATATCAGTCTGACACAGGCGACGTTCAACCTATGCAGATCACACTTGGTTGTCCCAATGTGGGTACCGAACCCGAAGATCTAGAGCAGCAAGCGTATGCTCTACCGACTATGGCCCAAATATCGGGTCTTGCAGGGAAACTTAGCTCTGCGGCTTTTGCTATTAGTAAAGTCAGACAGCTCACGGATGTAGAAACTGCCAGGCTGGTTTATTTTAGCTATTTTCTTCACAGTATCATGTCGTATGGAATTTTACTGTGGGGCAAGGCATCTGATATAGAGATCATTTTTATACTCCAAAAGCGAGCTATACGTGCGATTTGTAAACTGAATGCACGAGTTTCTCTTAGAGAAAGATTTAAAGAAATAGGCATTTTAACAGTTGCATCACAATATAAATATGCGAATATTATGTTCGTTAAACAGAATATACATTTATACAGTATGAACAGTGACATACATGCAATAAATACTAGAAATAAGCATAAATTGTTTGGGACGTATTATCGTTTACAGAAGGTTCATGACTCCTTTGCAGGATTTGGTGTGCGTTTTTATAACAAAATTCCTCTAAACATTATGAACCTTCCTTTGAATAAATTCAAAGTGGCTGTTAAGACACACCTCCTAAAAAAGGCATATTATACTATTAAAGATTATCTAAACGATACAGAGAAATGGCAATGAGTTGCTTGCTCATCACTCGAGCTACATAGGGGCTACTTCTGTTTGAAATGTTGTTTTGTTGCTGAAACTCACTTATTATTGTTAAATTATTATTATTATTATGATATTGTAAGGTATGGGTACTTTGAGATTATGTGGCACCTTTAACTAGTATTTAACTTTTTTTGTGAATAACAGAGATTCATAATTTTTAAGTTCACTTGGTCCACACATGGTCACGTACTGCCCTTGCCCTCTTTTTATTGTTGTAACAGAATCATTGTATTTACTGACGAATAAAAAGAGTGGCCGTGAGTGTTTCTTGCCAGGTTCTTTCCTCACAGGCTCTACCTATTGTCTTGCGAATCTGGCGGTAAATGTAAATGTAGAAGCATTTTCTTTTTTTTTGACGTTCATAAGTGTTACTTTGTGACCTACATGAATAAAGATATTTTGATTTGATTTTGATATGCCAACTATCAAATCTCTATGTTATTCTTCCACAGCTGGGTACCATACACAAAAGCAGTGAACCCGTGTGAGTTGAACTGCATGCCACATGCAGAACGATTTTACTATCGGCATAAACCTAAGGTGATTGACGGAACCAGATGCTCAGAGGACTCATACGATGTCTGCGTCGACGGCGTGTGTCAGGTAAAGTATTCGTGGTTACTTTACTTTACTTTGACTATCAGGGAGGCTTTACCCTTAGACTTGATCCCATAGTTATTAGCCTTTTGCCACCTGTGGAGACTTATTAATACTGTTCACGCGATGATCGACAGATCATCCCACTACACTACCACCATTAACCGCTCGTGTGTGTGAACTCATATACTTATAGTAGCTAACCATTTTTTGTTAATTGTTATTAAGTTTATTATACGGCTTCACCAACGTTCGAGTCTCATTTATAACTCCATAACACTCCAAATCTACCACCTCCGATAACTCCACGCCGCAATATACCTCGTTATCCTTTTCAACCGACTTCCAAAAAAGGAGGAGGTACTTTCTATAGCTTCCCAAAATTTTCGGACATTTTGGATATATTACCAGAACCTCGTCCGTCTAGTAGCAGATGCACCGCGTGCAGGCGATGTTGACTTGGACTCCAGAAATTTCAATGAGGACTCTTAGGACCTTGGCTTTGCTAATCTATGGTTTGTTTCCCCCACTAGCCTGTCGGCTGCGATATGATGCTCGGCTCGAATGCCAGAGAAGACAAGTGTCGGGAGTGTCGCGGCAATGGCTCCAACTGCGTCACCACAACTGATATCATCGATAGACAGGATCTAATTAAGGGTAAGCTGTAAGGTAACTAACAGTGCATTAGTGGTAAGTCATATACAACGAAAATGCCAAGATGTAGTTCAATACCCTCTTGTTTAAAAAGATCTGGAAGAGATCGTATTTAGTGATATTAAGGCAGACAATATGGTTAAGTAAGTACAAAGTCTGTTGAATGTTTGGCTTCATAAATATTTAGATGGAAATTATAAATTACAAAAACGACTGGCATCGGTCAAAATCAAACCCCTTGACCTTTTCCTAACAAGGGAAATGCTCTTTAGGGAAAGGTCGGCCGATGACATTCGTTTTTTAGTAACAAACTCATTGCTTTCAAAAAACGTATTTTTGATTTTGAGTATTTAATCATATACTTTGTGTATTCCAACTACTTGTATGTTTTCTAAATTTTCAGGCTATTCCGACATTTTGCTGATACCTGCAGGCTCAACGACAATTATTATTGAAGAAATAGCACCTTCGGATAATTATTTAGGTAAGTAATCCAATTATTAAAAGGGAGTAACGGGGTCATACCAAGACTTCAGAGTCCTAATTTAAGTCAACCTCACCTTTGTGAGGTGAGGCTCTGACAATCAAAAGTTCTCGATAAGTGGCAATAAGCTCACCCATTATTACGATCGATATTAACGAAATCTGTCTAATTCAGGGAGGAGAACGACGTGATTTAGTAGGTCTTTTAAAAACTGCAACATTTCAGCACTACGAAACGACAACTACACATACTATCTGAACGGCCACTACCATATCGATTTCCCAAAGAGCAAGACTATCGCAGGCGTGATTTGGACCTACGAGCGCAGTCAGGCGGTTTTATCTTCAACCGACAAGCTCAGAAGCTTGGGACCAACCAACGAACCGCTCATACTTTCTGTAAGTTGATATACGTACTACTTATAAGCTCCAACTATATTATCAGTCGCGTAACGCGTTGGTAACTCGAAAGAACCCCATTGGGTGATTCTGGAATCTGTCTTCAGTCGTGAGAATCTCATTGGTCAATGCTCGAGTTACGAGTTGACTGGATTTAGCTCAGTGTCGTCTTCGTGAAGAGTTTAACTACCCTCACTTCTTCGTCACTAAATGTTATGTCCAATAGGTACCACGACAAACCACATTGATAGTTAGTTTCTTCACCTAAACTTTCTGATCACTGAATTCCACGACGTAGATAGTCGATATCCATCTTCCCGGTTGAAATTGGGATACCTTTTTATTTGGACGGCTTTCAGCACTATTCTGGAGTATTAGTGCTCGTCAGTGGATATGACTTGTGGTTTGTAGAGTTTGATTCAGTGGTTTGGACCCGATTCTAAAAAGTGCTCGGCAATGGTAGACTAGCTTATTTGCTTTTTTTTTCAGCTATGATGTGTTCTTCGACTCTCTCTGCGATAGTACGTTTGATCTGTTTGATGTATATATGAACTACCACAGCGGCAGTCTACCTTTTTAACACCCGGTGTCTGTGGAGCAATGATTTCCTCAAGGGTGCGCAGGTGGTTAACGAATTTGGACTGTGTACTACTATAGAGATATACAGTCTTAATGGAGTATCTTTGTAGAATTGTTCCACTGTCTTCCGTCACTTCTCTCACGTACGGCATATGCTTACTCCTGCGGGTTGTACCTTGCTCCGTTCACGGTGTTGTGTATGTTACCTATTGTACAGACCTATGTAACACCTATTAACGATGAGCGAGCTCTTTCTTTCAGTGTCGGGGAATTAAAGGCTATTTATACCTCATAGTTTTCAAATGTCTCTAATTATGTTGTGAATATTTTTTGACGTGACAACGTCTTATAAATCGATGAAGCCGGCTGCACGCACGAAATAATGAGGCGTTCCATTTAAGGCTTGAAGTGCAAGCGAGAGCGAGAGAGCGGCCTCCGCATTCGGCAGTTATGACGTTGTCACGTTCAACTACAGACAGTAAACCGACTTTACAGCTAAATAAGTTTCTGTATTTGAAAGCAGAGTTTGCTTCTACTATTCTTAAATATTTAAATATAAATTATTAGTCACAAAAACTGAAAGGACATTGGCAGCACTCGAATTCACTGTATGTTTTACTATTATCTATAATATTTAATACGACAATTTGTCTATCTGTCTGTCCGCACGTTGCGTTTTTCAATTTACATACATTTGCATGAAATATTAAAATATACTTATTTTTTTTTATTTTATTTGAGGCGATACAAAGCTCGTCGGGATTACTAGTTGTTTTTATAACATTTGTTACCTCATATCTATCACCATCTATCAATATCTATAACTGATTTTGATTTTTTTAAATGCAAGCGATTTGTTCCCATTTTAATTTGGTCTCATTCCGACAATTATTTGGTCCAATTTCGGTAGTTTGAAGTCGGTTGTTGTGTCAATTTTTGAGGGTAGTTATATACAGGCCTTTTGTAGGTACTAGGTTAATT
Source organism: Nudaria mundana (assembly GCA_963556515.1). Lineage (NCBI taxonomy): Eukaryota > Metazoa > Arthropoda > Insecta > Lepidoptera > Erebidae > Nudaria > Nudaria mundana. Next base: position 4,587,615 of record OY748303.1, on the reverse strand, counting down.
ATGTATGTATAATGATTTCTATTGTTATGTCCAAGAACATATCCAAAACTTAAGGTTTATAAAATGACGTAAGTAAGGTCCTATTTTACCCATCTTTGCTACCGACAACTCCGGAAGTAACCACAGCCGACACTTCATTCATGACCGTTCTTAACTTTGCTGGGGACATGGTCTGAGAAATTTTCAGCTTTTATAACGTGAGGTAAGTTAGGCAGCTCTACAAGCTCTCGGTATAAAAGAGTGTCTGTGATTTTTCTTGCTAGATTCTTTGTGAATCTAGCATTAAGAAGGCACCTGACCCTAATCAATTCGGCCAATCCGCTACCGCTAACCCCGCTCCCGCTATCGCTCGAGTGAAGGATAGCGATATTCACTTCCCAAAGGACAAACACGAGATCGAGCGCGTTCTCGAAAATTTAACGTAAGCGACAAAATAAAAACTATAAATTAAAGACGAACTATAATGATTATGAAAATAGTATGTTGAGCAAATGTAGGTTTTATCAATGCCTTTTTAGATATTAAAAAATATGAAAGAAAATACAGCAAACTTAAAAGATCTAAGTTAAAATGTCATTAAAACAACGTTTTTTGTAATAAAAAAACTATCGAGCATTTTTTCAGTAATCGTGTTTTCATCTTGTGTATTTAATCTTCATGAACTGAAGTTAATTGTATAAAAAAATCAGTAGACCTTATAGATTTTGAGATTTAGGTCAATAAAAGTAGTCAAGTTAGGGTCAGGTGGCGTCTTAAATTGAATCTTATAATGATAATTTTGGGCATATTGATATGTTTGGGGTAAGCGTCGGTGCTTATAGAAATTTGGTTATTGAGGGACTACGTGATGCACATTGATTTCCGTTTCATATTTTAGTTCGTTGTCACATTTGAATAATGTAGATAGATATTAATTTTATAAATTTGGTTCGGTACATCATCTATAGTGTTCATTGGGTTATTTCTGAATATAATGTTATTTTGTTGGACACTAAACTCTTAGCCTTAAATATTTTATATTTGGTGAATGGTGTGGATGTCACAATCATTTATATTGTTGTAATATGTAGACTGTAAGAAGTTCTTTATTGTGATGTTGTTTGTTTATCCAAACAAATCCAAAAAAAAAATGTAAGTAGATGTAGAATCACTACTTTTTTACTTTCATTCTTCTGTTATTGCAGATTTTACTTCAAGGTGAGAACGTTGGTATTCAGTACGAGTACAGTGTGCCAAAACAGTTGGCGCCAAAAACTGACAAGCGATATAGCTGGGTGCATGAAGAGTTCACACCGTGCAACGCCACTTGTGGTGGAGGTAAATAAATGCGTTTCATTAAGTGGAGGTATAATCTGCTCTGCCTACCCCTTAGGGGACACAGGTGTATGTATTACCCGTTTATTAAAATGAGACGGTAAAATAGTAGATTTTATGACAAGGGAGCAAAAAAATATAATATTGTTGTCAAAGGCGCTATTTTGAATGGGTGTCGAATGTTGTTCCGAACGCCGCTGTGGCGACACACGCTGTTGCGAATTATTTATCCACTGCCTCACAGGTTCGAAAGCTCATGGACTCGAATGAAATAGTCGCGAAAGACCCTGTTTACGAAAAATATTTTCACTGCCTCATACGCTCGAATGCTTGTGATTTCGATTTATTTAGTACTTTTCATCGCCTTCTTTGAAAAAACAGAAATGTACTTGCGATGAAAAAAGTTTACGCATTTTATTTTTCGGTTGGATTTTTATGAAAGATTCATGTTCCAAATTCAAATCTCATTACTGCCCGCTAAAAAGTATCTGAACAAAAAAGAGCTACTTCAGGCGCACTTAATGTAGGAACAAAACTCCACTTTTTGAATGGAAGTGATGAAAATATTGTTTTCATAATGAGCGTTACTGGTCTGTTAATGCTGATTATAAAAGCTAGAGATATCCTTTTAACAAAATACAAATTTTCTTTACCGCCTCCCAGGTCTCCAAATACGCAATGTCACCTGCCGTTCAACACAGGAACTAGAAGTGGATGACGAGATTCTCTGTGACGCGAGATTGAAGCCGGTGACAAACCAGACGTGCAACAGCGAGCCGTGCCCCGCGCAGTGGAGCGCGACGCCCTGGGGACCGTGCAGCAAGCGCTGCGGGGACAAGGGGATCAGGACACGGGAGGTCACGTGCCAGAAGATTATTGTTAATGGGTAAATTTTTTTTTTTATAATTTCGCGTCCCAAGGCCGCGGTTGTCTAACGTCTGTTGCCGGGCGTCTCTGGTTACACGCAGAAGGTATTTCCAGTGGCGCCCGGCGGTGAGTAAATACTTGACCAAATTAATACTTAAAATACTCGTACCTAGAGTATTGCTCACTGGACTGTTTCGCAGACTCATAGAGCAACACGGTCGTTGTATTACGGTCGTCGCGCAGACTGCTTCTACTTTCAGTAGAAAGGATATTTGTATTACGTTTGTGTAAAAAAAAACGAAAAAAGCAAAAGTACATTGAGACGTGCTCAAGTTAATATGACTTTATGTTGTCAGCATAGTAACGTTGAATATAATATTATAAAAGCAACGAAGATAATTTTACAATAAGAATCGCAAAAACTATAGTCGTGGGCAGGAATCGAACCAGGGACGGTTCTCTTTCCATGTGGAACGTTCTACCAGCTGTCCAAGATACAACTAGCCTCTAATAGATCTCTAATATAGAGCGACCGATATTAAACTTTTCATTTCAGTGTACTTAAGAAAACTATTGTTTAATTTAACAGATTTCCATCTATAGTGGCAGAGAAGGAATGTTTGGACTTGGAGGGCTCGAAGCCTAAACTTGAAGAAGAGTGCAACAGAGAAGCGGCCTGTCCTACGTGGTTCAAAGGACCATGGAAACCGGTACCTACTTAGAACTATTTTGATTGACATTTGCGTGCTAAAGAACCCTATTGTCGGTGCCCAAATCATCATTCTAATCATACTTCCCAGACGAGGCTATGGCGAATATACACATAGTGCCGGACTTGGAGTATTTTGTGCATAAAAAATTTATGAAATGAAAAAGAAAGAAAATATACGTTTATTTCACATACAATTACCAATAATAAAAGTATACAGAAAAATGGCCAAGTGCTTGCTGGTCACGCCACATCTGCGTAGAAATTGGTCTCTTTTCAGCTTAATGCTGACGTGGGCGGTACCACGTTGACCAGTCAGATGATATTTAGAAGAGGCCAGTGACTTTGGAAATTGCGTACCCATCCAATAACTACCCAGTGTAATAAATAATAATATTAACATGTTGATAATTTATACATTAGTCAGTTCAGGCATGTTTGAGTATTACTTTTATCAAGTAATGCGTTTAATTTTCAGTGTGACAAAATATGCGACGAAGGTAAACAAACAAGGCAAGTAGTGTGTCGCAGCAAGAACAATGGACGAGTCGAACTATTTGACAATACCGAGTGTGAGGAAGAGATGCCATCGACTGAGAAGCCGTGCGTGCTGGCGGTCTGTGAAGGAGTCGACTGGGTTACCACGCCGTGGTTTGGGGTAAGATCAAATGATTCATTATTTATTTTAGTTGACTGTCACTATCGTAATATTAAATAGTTCTTCTATATAGTCAATTTCAGAAAGGAAGAGTCCAGTGACTTTTGTCCTATGTTCGGGGAGCGCGCTTTCGATGACGTCATCAAAGCGTTTGTAGCCTCTAATATGACGTCACACGCTTTCAAATAATGTTTCCCGCATACAGCGTTGGTATTTGACGCCTTACGTTATGCTTCAACCACACTATATGGTCGTCACATCATAATGTATGCAGTGATTAATCACTGGTGAAATCACAGTACATGAACATTTAGTGAAATGAAATAATTAATTTAGAGTAGCAATCATTTCAATGCCAATAACTGTGTTCAACGCGAGTGTGGGTCCAAATATTTAGACTCTTCTTTACTTAAAATACAGTATAGTGTAAGTAGCGGGTTTACAATTTTCAATATCTTTTGACATATTCCAATACCATACCCTAATGGGTGGGGAGTTTACGAAGTTTCGGTATATTTAATAAAATATTTCATAAAATGACAGCATGTGCTCTATGGAACCAAGTCTCACGCGACAGGTCGACTATAGAGTCTTGCTTTCATAGAGCACATGCTTAATAAAAAAAAAAGGTCAAACCGAGATCCATACGTATCAGTCTTATGCACTATTTACTATTTATTTTACTAGCTGTATATTAACAATTAAAATTAAAATTTCAGTGCAAGTCTTGCACATCAAAAGTTCGCACAAGAACGGTAATGTGTGCGACGAAAGACTTCAAAGTGTACAACGATAGTCTCTGCGAGTACCACAAACGTCCGGTCGTCGAGGAGCCATGTGACAAAGTACCACCTTGTGACTACCAGTGGTACGCCAGCCAATGGGATACTGTAAGTCTTAGTCTACAATTAAAACATCATTTGTCAACACCTGCACTTACTTAGGTACCTTTTAAGTCAGACAAACGGTCTTATGACCCTTGTCTTTTCTTTAAACGAGTATATATATTTAGAGAGGAAAATGTATTTTACTTAAATTCCATTCAATTTAGATTGAATGCTATAAAACATAATATACGAGACATTTAGGAAGTTCAAATTTGGCATTATATATGCAAGTCTTGACCATTTTTAGTCTAAGACACAAAATTTAAGAAGATAAATAATTTAGTCAATTGATAATGAGATAATCAAACTAATTTATGAACAATAATTAGTGCTACTCTTAAAATATATAATATTTTTTCTTGATTGTTTTGATATAATAGCATAACTGACTGCGGCTGGTAATATGTTTAAATTCGACTTAACTATGTAATATAATTGTGGATTTCTATGGGTGATTGTGACCTGAAATAAATAACTATTTAATTTCATTTAAATTAAAAAAAAAAACGTTCTTATAGTGTTCCGTGGAGTGTGGTGAAGGAATACAAACGAGGAAAGTATTTTGCGGTCTTTTCGACAATGATACAGTGACCGAAGTCGACGACGAAAAATGTGAAGGCCTCCCCAAGTACAATGACACAAAACCCTGTAAAGTAGCAGATGAACTGTGCCCTGCTCAGTGGCATGTGACTCCGTGGGGTCGGGTAAGTTGACACATTTATATCCATTAGAAAGCAATAGATAGAGTGCTTCAAGGTAGTATATTGGGATCTATGGTTCCAAAATAATACCTTATGGTACTCCAAAATAATTTAGTAGCTATTAAATTAATTATTAATTTATTACGATGGAATCTTAAGAATTGAATTGAATTTAGCTACTTTTTATGTATAGATGTACAAACAAAGTAACTAAATTACATTATGAATATAAATATAATTTATAAGCAATAAGTAACTCTACAATTATAATAATCGTAACTAAAGAAATTGTTTTTTTGTTGTTTGTGCTTTTTTTGTATTTTATTACTTACTCATTTTATAGCTCACACTCACTTTTATATTTTTTTTAATGTACAGTAGGTACTTACTCTAATTAGGTTAAGCGCTCTGACCCCATAACCTAGTGTACCCATAACCTTAATACCAAATATTTTTAATTTTGACAGTGTTCAAAGAAATGTGATGAAGGCAAACAATATCGCGAAACAGTCTGTTTGAAAGACGGAAAACCATCCAGCGGATGTCTTATGCATCTGTTGCCGTTCACCTCTCAAATATGTAACACCCAGCAATGCAACAAAGGTAAATCATTACAAAGTTATTAATCACCAGCTGTTGCTCACGATAACGATTATAATGACAAAAATAATGTTATTTTCTCTGTAGATGACCTAATGCCAGTAGATCCTCTCTCGCCGCCGATCATTGATGACGAATGTGAAGACTACGAAGAAGTTGGATTAGATGCTGTCGGTGGCAGTACCCCGGTAAGAATGATAACACACACACACACACACACACCCAAAATCACTACGAATATAATGGTATAAATATGATAAATAGGTACAGTTCGCGAGGGATAAGCGTAGCTTTACATTTGTGTGAGTGACTACGAAAAGTAGAGTAAAAATTAATTGTGTAGCTGTGTGTGTAAAAGAGGTCACATATACGTTCACGTACACTGCACTCACACGCAAAGCTCCGCTTACGCCTCGCGACCTATACGTAATAGAATGAAATGAAACAAAACAGAATCAAAAAAAGATAAACTAAAATATGAATTGAAATAGTAATGATCTTCAAATAATTTTACAATGCAAATCCCATGGAATTGAACCAGCGATTAGTCTATTCCCAGTAGAAACGTTCTCTTAATAGAGTAGCTAGTGATATTAATAGTAAAGAATAATTTATCTATCATATTATTCATAATATTGTATTTTTACATAACCATTATTTTGTCTGTCTGTACGGTGCGGGAAACATGAGCCTTATAAATAAAGATAAATAGTATCTAGTTTAGGCACCAGTCCCAAGAATAGTGAATAAATTCCGTTGTGTGTCATCATTACATACAAGTATCATGTTGTTAGTCACTTCAGTTTTTAATAATTGTAGTAATTTATTTTGTGTTTTGGAAAGATAATTAATTTATTTACTTTTATCGTTATTTTCAGCTGGATACGACGCTGAAAACGACAGGTACTTTAAATTTTGTTGGACCTTTGCACATTATATTATTATGTAAAAGATCATTACTCAATGTCGACCTGTCTAAAAACCGTTTATAAAATGGACAAGGTAAAGTTATGTTCTTAGAAGGCTGGCAGCATTGCCACGTTTGTATTGTAATGCTGACTCTGGTGCTAAAAAGTAATTAGCCTTGTTAAGAAGTGTCGATCCTTCTCAGGACTTCATTATATTTATAGCTGTAAAAATTAAACTTTATCATTACAGCTTTGTTCGCAGAGCCTGGTGACATTGAATCTGGACTTGGTATGGTATTACTTTTTAGTTTAGCATTTAGAAACGTATAAGCTTTGGGGTGATTTTTTAATACTTTAATGGTATTTTAGGCACTACTGACGACACTCTTGATAGCTCTGACTACACCACAGAAACTATTGACATTGATTATTCCGATGAAGACAATGATACTTCGAGTTCGAGCACTGATTTCACGGAAACAGGTATTTATATATACTTTTATACAAATATTATAAAGAGGACAGATTTGTATTTTTGTAACGACTAAAATCAAAAACCAACAATCAATATTTAAACTATTTCAGTATCAACAGATACACCAGATACAACACTAACAATTGAAATTAGTTCAACTACTCTTGAAAGTACAGTGAAGTCTGAAACAGGTTCAGATAGCACTATTAGTTCAGCCTCCGATGTAACAACACAGACTCCTGTACTAAGTTCAAGTGGAAGTACGGAATTAACGAATAAAGCAGACAAAACAACAACTAGTGCCACAGATAAAACGAATACTGATCTTACCACTACAACTGATTCAAGTAGCTCTTCAGGCACAACAACCAAAGCTGAGGCAACTGATTCGGTTTCAACTACCGATACTGGTGTAACGGCAGACAAGAGTACGGTAACCACAGGTAACTATAAACTTATATACATATTTGAAGTCGCGGCAGTAGCCCACAATGATTACAAGGTGTTACGCCGAAGTTTTGCCAGTGGGTTTTGTGGGCGAGGCCCTTACCGGGTATTTTTCTTGCTTAAATCTGTAGTTTAAAACCGTTACTTAGATATTATTAATTTATTTATTAATTTTAAAGTTTTTTTTCTTAGAATAATGGTTGTTGTTGTTAATTTTCTTTTTGAATTTCTCGTTTTTCGTAGATGGCAAAAGCACAACTGAAGCAAAGACAGATTCAGTATCTTCATCAATAGAAACAAGTACATTCAGTGCAATCAGCTCTGGTTCTAGCCTTGAAACGAGCAGTAGCTCTCCTTCAGAAACAATAACTACTAGCTCAGAAGCCTCCGAATCTAGGTCTCCAAGTTCAGAATTTACTTCATCTGAATCAAGCTCATCAGAATCACCTACTGAGTCTTTATCGAGTCCTTTATCAGAACCGACATTATCAACTGACACATCAGAACCAGAGTCATCTGGATCTAGCACTTTGGAATCGGAATCTATATCACCTGAATCTAGTACATTAAGTTCAGAATCTACATCCTCTGGATCTAGTTCATCTGGTTCAGAATCTACTTCAACGGAATCTAGCACTACAGGATCAGAAGCTTCGTCAACTGAAACGGGTACCTCAGAATCTAGCACGTCCGGTTCAGAATCTACTTCATCTGCATCTAGTACGTTGGGTTCAGAATCTACTTCATTTGAATCTAGCACTACAGGATCAGAAGCTTCGTCAACTGAAACGGGTACATCAGAATCTAGCACGTCCGGTTCAGAATCTACTTCATCTGCATCTAGTACATTGGGTTCAGAATCTACTTCATCTGAATCTAGCACTACAGGATCAGAAGCTTCGTCATCTGAAACTGATACATCAGAATCTAGCAGGTCCGGTTCAGAATCTACTTCATCTGAATCTAGTACTACAGGATCAGAAACTTCATCATCTGAAACTAGTACGTCAGAATCTAGCACGTCCGGTTCAGAATCTACTTCACCTGCATCTAGTACATTAGGTTCAGAATCTACTTCACCTCAATCTAGCACTACAGTATCAGAAGCTTCGTCATCTAAAACTGGTACATCAGAATCTAGCACGTCCGGTTCAGAATCTACTTCACCTGAATCTAGCACTACAGGATCAGAAGCTTCGTCAACTGAAACTGGTACATCAGAATCTAGCACGTCTGGTTCAGAATCAACTTCACATGCATATAGTACATTAGGTTCAGAATCTACTCCATCTGAATCTAGCACTACAGGATCAGAAGCTTCGTCATCTGAAACTGGTACATCAGAATCTAGCACGTACGGTTCAGAATCTACTTCACCTGCTTCTAGCACCACCGGTTTGGAATCTACGTCACTGGAACCTAGTACTACAGGATCAGAGTTTACATCACCTGAATCTAGCACTTCAGAAACAGAATCAACTTCACCTGAATCTAGCACAACATCAGATTCTACTACACCTGAATTTACAAGCACTATTACTGAAACCGAATCTAGTACTGGTAGCACTGAATCTACTGAGGCTGGTTCAACAACTGAAAGTGAAGGTACTTTTTTTTTATTAACTAACTGATACATCCCAACTCTACACTGCCTTACGTTAATGTCGACATTGTACCCGTGCGAAGCCAGGAAGGGTCTCTTTTAACCTTTCTGAATACTGCATCAAAATAATTAAGTTGTTTACAAGATCTACGCATACAAACAGCTGTAACGGCCTCATTTTATACCATGAATTTATATTTTCTAAAGTCCTCTGCTAATCGGAGCTGTTGAACTTGTCAAACGGCACAGTGTTTTCTTCGTAGTATATACTTATAATATGTGACCTCTCAAGTCATTCCTCAATAATGGGTTTTACTGCTCGTGGTATGTCAGTTTTATCATTAAGTGCAGCTCCCTATACATGTTTTATCTTCTTTAGAAAATTATGTTGCTCTAAATATTTAGGTATATAAATAATTAAATATGTTAGGACAATTCACACAACGCCATCTAGTCTCAAACTAAGCAGAGCGACAAGTGTAAATCGTTTGTGCCTCTACTCCTCCGAAACGGGTCGACCGATTTTGACCAAATTTGGCATGCTGGTCGACATCATACCCGGGAGTGCATATGTATGAAATCATGAAAATAGAGCTGACCACGGAGGAATAATCACCAAAAATGTCCTGGACATCACCGAAAAACCAGATGATTAAATGGTTGCCATGGAAACACGTGCGTCAACAATGAAAATAGATTTTTTTTTTCATTCGATTAATTAATTTAAGTGTTCGATTCTGATTCTGATATGTAATAAAAACATTTGCTCCTGTAATGTTGAGCACATTTGCAATTTGCAGCAGGCATTGCATACCTAGTATAAATTGCATTATATTTCATTGCATATGCTATATATAATGTTACAGGCAATTATAGACAAATACAGCATGCAACAAAGATAGATACAAAAAAGAAAAAAATATAAGTTTAGTGTTGCCTACAGAACATATCGTAAGATAAAAATAAATAAAACATTGCCAAGGTACATTATTAACATTATCCATAAAGTAGTTCAAAAGTGTGGTTCGGAACTTTCCGAACGAATTAACACATATTATATCCACGAGATCACTACACTCATCGGTAATCCGTGAAAGTCTAGGCCAAATTAATAAATAAATTCTAAAATAAAAACCAAATGAAATAGATTAGTATGTTTATCAGTTTTCTAGATCCCAGAGCACAAGTTTATAACTTAGTTTGGGCTAGATGACGTTGTGTGAGAATGTCCAAAAATATTGATGTATTTAAGTTTTTTTTTGGCTGTGCTGTCCCCCTGCTGGTCAAAGGCCTCCCCCAATTCCTTCGTATGTTTTCCTCTATCTTTTTATTGTTATTGATTATACTTATATTTATTATTGTTTCAGGTTCAGCAACTAGTGAAGTGACAGTTCATAGTACATCCACATGTAAGTTTTTTTTTCTTTGATATTTTTTTTCGTAGTTTCCAAAAAATACTATCCATTTTATATGCCAATAAATGGGTTATGTTTAAATTTTTATCCAAATAAGTTCAACAGTTTATCCACTTACTGCTGAATGAGTAACAAACAACTAAACAATTTTCACAAATGGTAAAACGGAACCCTAAGGCTCCGCTGTCCGTCCGTCCGCCGACGTCCGACAGACGGACGAACCGTCCGTCGGTCCGTCTGTCCATCTGACACCAGGATGTATCTCATGAACTGTAATAGTTAGTCTGTTGAATTTTCAAAGATGTAAAAACAAATACTAAAAAATAGAACAGAAAACAACAATTTTTTGCCGTTTTTAGATATACAGTACAGAACCCTTCGTACGTTTGTACAACTCTCACTTGGCCGGTTTTTTAATTACTAAGATAATTTAAATAAAAATAAAGCTGATTTATTCTCTAAATTAAGGTAGATACCTTATTGTAGTCTGCACAAACACGATTTATCTGAAAAGAGTGGTCGTGAGTTTTAGTGCCAGGTTCTTTCTCGTTCATAAGTGTTACTTTGTGATCTACGAGTACATGAAAAAAGATGTTTCATTTTCCACCGACTTCCAAAAAGGAAGAGGTTTTTAATTCGACAGTTTTTTTTCTTATGTTTGTTATCTTTGGATTGGGGGAACCGATTTTGAGTTTACTTAGTCCACACATGGTCACGTACTGCCCTTGCCCTCTTTTTATTGTTGTAACAGAATCATTGTATTTGCTGGCGAATAAAAAGAGTGGCCGTGAGTTTTTCTTGCCAGGTTCTTTCCTCACAGGCTCTATTGCCTTGCGATTCTGGCGGTAAATGTAAATGTAGAAGCATTTTCTTTTTTGACGTTCATAAGTGTTACTTTGAGACCTACATGAATAAAGATATTTTGATTTTGAATTTTTTAAATTGAAGGCTACTACTTTCTTAGTGGTCCCATTTCAATTTGGTCCCATTCCGACAATTATTTGGTCCCATTCCGTCAGTTATTTAGTCCCATTCCGACAATTATTTGGTCCCATTCCGACAATTATTTGGTCCCATTCCGACAATTATTTGATCCCATTTCGGTAACTTGAAGTCGGTTGTTGTTTCAATTTTTGACGTGTTTTTCCATCCACTTCCAGCTCCATGGTCTCCATTCACGCTTGGCAAAAAGGAGTGCAAGCCAAGGAAGAAGCCAAAGTGTGATGACACCACTTTCGGTTGCTGTCCAGATAGGAAGTCAACAGCTACTGGACCTTTCGATGAAGGTAACCCATCTAACTCTGATGTATCGAGTTTACTAGATTTACCTGCCTTTCTGAACTCATTATGCACCTACTTATAAACTAGGAGCTGCGGTCGCTGCCGTGGTACTGCGCTGCAGCATGCAATTGAGCGAAGCGACTATTTCTATTAAGGCATTTATCAATGTATAAAGTGCAGGTATTCAAAAAAAGTCATTGACTAAAAATATGTCAATAACTTTTTTGAGGGTCCTAAATCAAAATTCGGTCTTGAACAAAACCTGCTCTTGAGAATGTTTGATTTTTGAGTGAAAAAATCATGAAAATCGGTTGTTGACATATTTTTGGTCAATAACTTTTTTGAGGGTCCTAAATCAAAATTCGGTCTCGAACAAAACCTGCTCCTGAGAATGCTGGATTTTTGAGTGAAAAAATCATGAAAATCGGTGGGTAGTTGTCGAGAAACAATTTCACATCGAGTTGCATTTGAGTCACCTGATAAGGAGCTCCGCTCGCTTCGCTCAATAAAGTACTTCGTTTATAGTATCGTTATTTAATAGCCCGAGACGCCCAGGACTTTAATTGGATGTGCCATAGCGGCTGGCACGTAAGATTTAGTTGCCTTTCATTAACAGTTTCAATTTTTTTTTTCAAAATTACGATATAGCTGCTACTTTTAAATAAATTCATTCGGCTATTTTGTACATAACCCATTATTAATGTGCCCGGTGGGGGCAATAGGCTTGCCCCCTATTACGTGGGACTAAAAATAATGGCGAATTGTGGGTACCCTTGCCTACCCCTTCGGGAATATAGGCGTGTTGTGTGTGTGTGTAAAAAGTTTCGGAACGCAGTTCCTTCACGCGGCTTACGGGTAGTGCATTTTAGTAGTGTTATGCGATGTATGCATGAAGCGATGCATAAAGCAATTTCTACCAGGCAACCTTTGGGTGGATAGAATTTGAAGGACGAAAAGGTAGTAGTAGGCGTAGGTCAATAAACTTATAAATACATACATATATGGGAACATGATTACAAAAACATATACATAATAATTATACACACATAAATATACATATCATACATACATACATATAAAGTAATCAGTTTGATGAAAAGATATAATCAAAATGTCAGAAAAATATCGCACATCTTAAACATTTTTTTGCTTGTAGGTTGTCCTAAGCCTCATACATGCAAGGAAACTGAATTCGGCTGCTGTCCCGATGATGTGACGCCTGCAGCGAGTAAGGGTGATAGTCAAAACTGTCCTACGGTAGACTGCAATGAGACTCTATATGGCTGTTGCGATGTAGATAACAAGACAGTTGCAGAAGGCAATGACCAAGAAGGATGTCCAAATGCTTGTGCAGTCTCAAAGTAAGTTGATTTAAAACTATACTGATAATATCTACAACTGTCAGTTCTGAGGCAATGCTGGTTTGATTTAAATAATTAATAACATTAATCAAGAAAGGTTACATCGCGATATCCATACAGATAAATAAAATTGAAGTACGCAGACAAACTAATAAAGATACGGAAGTGCAATGAAAAATAGAGCAGAAACAGTAAAAACTGTAGTGTGTAAATTTTCAAAAAATATTTCTTTATAATATTCCTGTAGTTAAATAAATTGTAACATAGACTATAGATTTAGTAAATTTGTTTCTATTCCTGTATCTTAAGTCTAATATTATTTTTTTAGATACGGTTGTTGCGCCGACGAAACAACAGAAGCAACAGGAGACAATGGTGCAGGATGTCCTGAAAATGGTGAGTTAAATATAACTCACATTTTTTTAATTTTTTTTTTGGACATTCTCACACAACGTCCTCTAGCCCAAACTAAGCTATAAGCTTGTGCTATGGGATCTAGACAACTGATAAGCATACTTATATATTTCTAAATACATAAATAATATACGAGTACATAGAAAACACCCATTACTACAGTAGAGTGGTTTTATTGGACATGGTTAAATTAAATTCAACCCTACTTCAAGCTACATAAGCATAGTATTAAACCTAGAGAGGTCTGAATGCCTGAATATGACAATAGTCTCGCCAGGCGGCCCAACTTATGCGTAATTAACGCCACTGTTTATCTTTTTGGGGATAGCGACGTGCGTGTGTGTGTGGTTTTACCTGGCGTCTAAACAATGTCTATCTCTTTATAACAGAACAAACAACGGTAACAGAGTCAGACACAACTGAAACAGAAACTGAGACAGAAGAAACTGGCAGCACCACTGAAACCCCAATCACCAGTGAAGATACTTCGAGTACTTCCAGTGAAATAACTTCAACTGAATCTACTGTTACTGAATTTACCGAATCTACTGTTACTGAATTTACCACAACTGAAACCGCCAGCGAAGAAACTCCATTACCCACAACTGAATCCATTCTAGATTGTTATAAATCCGAGTTTGGATGCTGTTCTGATAACGAAACTACAGCTACAGGACCTGACAACCAGGGCTGCTCATGTAATGTTACTGAATTTGGTTGCTGCCCTGATGGCGTCTCACCAGGTACGTTTACACTAGATACATTTTTGATTACATCAATGGTTAAGTTACCTTTAGCTTCTTTTCTGGGGCTATTAAGTAGTTATTTACAAAAAGAAGTATCTGGTCTATACTATAGACCGAATCCTTCTCAATTAAAGTTCTCATTGTTATGAGACTTAATAATTCATTTCTACACAAATTTTCAGCGCTAGGCAAAGATAACTACGGCTGTCAAGGTCCATGTAAAACTTCTACTTATGGATGTTGTGAAGATAATGAAACACCAGCACATGGACCTGAATTTGAAGGTTGCTGTTTGTCAACTGCATTCGGCTGCTGTTCAGATAATCGCAGAGCGGCAAAAGGACCACGCCTTGAAGGTATCAACATAGCAATATTCTAGACTTTTGCGTTCCGTTCAATATATTATTTACGATTACGGTGTTCGATTATGATTGCGTTTTAGTCCCGTAATCATAAATTATATTTAAGAAGTAGTCTCGGTCAGCAATAAAAGGTAAAATATCTCATATTTTATCTTTTATTGAACGTCAGATACTTACACAAGCGCCATGTTTACAGATATACAAAGAAACGAACTAACTATAAGTTAGTTAAACCGTATCGATCTACCTTCTTTCAACGTTTATTACACGTTTAACCGCTATCAACTGCTTTCATTTTCGTTGCTTACTCGATCACGGTTGTGACAGTATCGGGCTTCTTGGTTTTGCTAAGTTTTTTGTAGGTGTCGTTAGATCGTGGTAAACATCTCTTATAACAGTGAAAGTAATCATATCAATTTTAGTATTATAATTTTGAAATTAATATTAAATTTAACTCGCGTAGGTTGTGGTTGCCAAAGCGCGCAACACGGCTGCTGTCCAGACAACGCGACTACTGCTCAAGGGCCCAACAACGAAGGATGTGGCTGCCAATACACAGAGTTTGGATGCTGTCCTGATAGGTACAGTATGGATGAAGTGGATAGCAAGAAACTACGGCAGTATAGACCCCTCCAAAGTTTTAAAAACCCAAGTCAACCTCGCCTGCTTGTAGTGCACCTCTGGCAAACATCCCTAGGCTCGCTTCCATATATCCATGCTACATAGTGCAACGAAGTTATTGCTAAAGAGTTACATACATCTGTAGACGTCTTCAAAATAATAGGCGTGGCTGTACGTATATAACCACGTCTTTGACAACTTGTTCGGTTCCACGGTCAGTGTTATTATCTAAAACTAACTACTGGATGGAATCTTAGGTCGTAGGTTTGAATCCCACTCAGGACAAAACTTTTTGTGAGGAGTATGGTTGTTTGTTCTGTCTCAGGGTATTATAATTAAGTAGGTATATATATCAGATATCTATATTCTAACAAGCTTATATTAGCTGACTTTGAGTAAAAAAAACTTTTCTACAGGCACACCAAGTCACCAGGACCCAACTTTGAAGGTTGCAGCTGTAAAACTTACCAGTTTGGTTGCTGCCCGGATGGAGTCACTATTGCAACATTGCCAGATCAGCAGAGTTGTCGCTGCCAGTACTCCGAGTACGGCTGCTGCAGCGATGAGGTGACAGCTGCTACAGGACCGAATGGTACTGGATGTGACTGTGCCAGCAGCAAGTTCGGATGCTGTCCCGATGGAGAGACAGAAGCTAAAGGACCTAATTTCCTTGAATGTCTTGATGTACCCGAAAACCAACAAGGTACGAAAGAACATACCTACCTAATTTCAGTACTTATTAAGTAGGTACTCATCATACAGTACGACAGGTCTGACCACAGTGGCATACCTTCACCCGCTTAAGTCAGACACCTTTATTTTTGTATCTTGGAGTTATTGCATTGATCAAGATCATTATATTATTATTATTCTCTTTATTAAAACTTAACACATATTGATTAAATTTTTAAATAGATTTATAAAAAAATACAAATAAAGGCAAGCAAATATACTAGTCTCGGCTCTCAATATGAGTTCGTCGCATTTGGTGTCGAGATACTAGGCCCATGGGACCACGGTACGCATCAGCTCTTCACGGAATCGCGTGCAAGCGTCTGAGGGAAGAGACTGGTGATCCCCGCGCAGGCAGCTTTTTCGCGCAAAGACTCTCATTGGCAATTCAGCGCTGGAATGCTGCCTGTGTTATGGGCACTCTGCCTAAGTCTCCCTGCTTTACATATTTATTTTAGTTTTTAGTTTTAGATAGTATAGATTGTAGTTTGTTTAGGGTTTTTTTAAATTTAATTTTCCTGTTCCTTGTATATATTCATGAAATAAAAAAAATACATTTAAAAATATAAAAAACAGTAACCCACCGGTATCGAGTACAGGGACCAAGCTACCGGTGGTTAGGGCTCCAGAGACAGGAACTTCCGAACAATACGGGCCGTATTCAACAGAACCGCCTTCTGCAATAACCCCTTGACCCAGCTGCATAACGCGAGCCTCTGTAGATGGAAGTCGAGGCTCTTGGCTATTATTATTATTATTACATATTTATTTATTTACAGCTGTATGCGATCTACCCATGGATGTAGGACCATGTAGTAATAATTTCACTGTGACATGGTTCTATGACATGAACTTTGGTGGATGCTCCCGTTTCTGGTATGGTGGATGTGACGGTAATGGCAACAGATTCCCAACAAAGGAGGCATGCGAGGACGTCTGCGTACAACCAGCACCAAAAGGTGAGCAGCTTCATTATGATTGATGTAATTCGAAAGATTTGCGGTAGATGGCTCTGATATTTCCAGTAAAACATAAATGCAATTTCGATATATTCCGATGTGGACTGAATTGGAAAATTCTAGCGGGATTATCGCCGGTTCGAGTTTGGTCAAAGCTCTGTTGTTTTTGTTTATATTAATTATAAAAATTAACTATTATTTTATTGGAGAGAGATACAGGTACCTACAGTAAATACGCCTGGAGAGACATGTACTCCATTGAGTAACTGATTTTTCTTGAAAATATTACCTACAAAATCAGACATAATTATCATTTATCATCTTAAGTTGACTACTTTGAATGGAGACTCATTCAAAGTATGGCAGCAATGACTTCAATCGATGGACACAATCAACCAATGATATCGTTGGAAAATTCGGTCACAGGACCAAATGAACACAATTCGCTACGACATCATTGGTCTAGCACAGCCGGCATCGACTTTTGTCAATCTGTTTAGATTGACAAAAGTCGATGCCGGCTGTGCTAGACCTGATGACCCTAAACATAATTCCACAGATGCATGCAAATTACCGAATGTGAGAGGTCCATGTGAGTCTGACAACGTGAAATGGTACTACAACACTACGATAAGCCAGTGTCTGCAGTTCAGGTACGGAGGATGTCTCGGCAATGCCAACAACTATGATACTAGAGAAATTTGTCAAGCGCAATGTGAACCAGAAAGGGTAACAGGTAATTTTTTTTACACATACCTACTTACTTATGTACATAGATAGAGATATA
Organism: Nudaria mundana; assembly: GCA_963556515.1. Taxonomy (NCBI): domain Eukaryota; kingdom Metazoa; phylum Arthropoda; class Insecta; order Lepidoptera; family Erebidae; genus Nudaria; species Nudaria mundana. The sequence continues at coordinate 4,569,768 of OY748303.1, read as the reverse complement.
ATCACGGCTATGTCCCCGAGATTATAACATCGCCTATAGGCAGCAAATAAATAAATAAAATAAAATAAGCCTTTATTGCTGAATTTACAACAGTTAGGTACTCGTATCTTGTTCTTAAGTATTATTATGGATCGGTACTTTTTCTCCAGCTTGTCCTTTGACATACGCCTCCTCTAAAGATTTGCGCTTATAACTGTCTTTTGCAATTCTCATCCATTCTGGTCCACCAGTTCTCTTTAAGTCTTCTTCCCAGCGTTTTGGTGGTCGCCCTATGCTCCTTTTACCATCTCTGGTATTGATGAAAAATATGATGGATATTGATGAAACAAACCCCTGAACTGATTTTAATCTATTTGTAAAAAACAGCATGAAATTCCGATCAGTATCTTCGGATATTAACATAAATAGACAAGTTTAATTCACATATTTTGTTATTTTAAAGTTTTCGAAACGAAAATCTCTTATACAACAGTAATGTCCATCCTTACGTAACAACTTTCAACTCGAGAACGGTAAGAGCTAGAGACTCAGTGTAAACGCCAATCGACTTAGCATGGTCAAATAGTTACAAAGCTGTGAGCTTGACCTTTGACCTCTGATCTCAAGGTCAAGGTCAACACGAGGTCAAATCGTGAACAGTAATAGAGACTCAAGACCAGCTGCAATCAACTCAGCATGGTCAAAGACCTCTAAAATGAACTTGACCTTTGACCTCTGATCTCAAGGTTAAGGTCAAAACGAGGTCAAATCGAGAACGGTAATAGAGACTCAAGATCAGCTGCAATCAACTCAACATGGTCAAAAACTTCTAAAATAAACTTGAACTCTGATCTCAAGGTCAAGGAAAACTCAAAATGTATGGCAAATTTTTGCCATATTTTTAACTTGTTTTTTTTATGTTTCAGATTCGTGCGACCTGTCTCTTGAACAAGGTCCTTGTGCCGGTAACTACAGACGTTGGGGCTATAAAAAGGAGTCGCAAAGGTGCGAAGAGTTCATTTGGGGAGGATGTGAAGGGAACAATAACAGATTTTTGACCAAAGCTGGATGCGAATTGCGATGCAAAGCGAATGAAGGTAAATATTGCAAATTTTTGCTTATAGAATGGGGATTTGCAATTATTTGGCTGTACATATATTTGAAGTAGATTTATTGTATGGAAGAATAGTACCAAAATCGTGTTGTGTTACATACCCACATCAAGATGTAATCAGGCCACATACCCTATTTTAGGGTTCCGTAATTCAAATCTCGGAACCCTATAGTTTCGTCATGTCGGTCCGTCTGTTCTCCTAAACGGTGACTGCTAAAAACATGAAATTCTGCATGGACGTGTGTGGAGTGCTAAAAGAAAATTATGAACGTAACAAGAATTTGTTTTTTTTTCTTGCGTCCACCCCAGAGTGTGGGGTATCATTAGATAGGTCTTTTAAATATATTGAGAGATTACTAACACCATTTTTTGATTTAAGTATCCGTTTGCGAGTTATATAGCTTTGAAGAGCATTTTTTTTGCGAAAAAAGAACGTCCCCCCTCTAAAATCTAAACGGCTGGCGTGAGGAACCTGAAAAATTTCATGATTATATGTCTATGTAATGAACTTTTAAGCAAAATTATAAAGGATTGTATAACTTTGTTAGTTTAGGAGTTACAGAGGCTTTTATGGGTAACTACGGAACCCTATCTTATGCGTGGCCTGACACGCACTTTGCCGGTTATATTAGATTGCGAAATTATTAGGTACGTTACCTATGTAATATCTAATGGTGTTTCGAATACTACCTTGAATTTCCTATTATCCTTTATTACCTGCGTCACTATTCATAGCGGCTTTAGAGCCAAGCAGGTATCCAGCTGTTCCTAAACGAAAGTCAAATAGAAAAGATATGATTGATGCTTGTTTAAGGTTACTAACAACTGTTTTTTACACTTTGCATGATAAATTAGTGTATCCTAACTCCTTCAATTATAAAGTTGTAGTCATTTATTACACATGTTTAGTTAGTACCCATTTCAAACTATTTTACAACCTTTGTAGCATTGTCTGATCCGTGTTTTGCATACCTGAAACATGGCTGAATGGAAAATACTACTTTGACTTTTTTTTAATACTAAATACTTCTTCTTGCTAACTCTTATTATCATAATTATTATACACACGAAGTCTGCAACCGACGAGGCATCATAGCAGCAACTCAGAGGCCAAAGTCTCTCTTGCAAGTGGTGTACCTGCTCCCGGTAAGCGGCATTGGGTTCGCCTTCTACGAGTAATACGTGGAATCGACAAAGTTTCAGAAAGAGACTGTATGATATGCCTCTCCTAATCTCTTTAAGAAAAGTGGCCGCGTTTATAATAATTATGAATTACTCTGCAGTTATAATTCTATTGATGTGTCCAAATACAGTGCATCATTACGCAAATTTTCCGTTCAAGCGCAGCAGAAGATACGGCTGCGTCGTTCAAATACCGTGCCTGTTTTTGGACATACTCTAAGTCTAATAGTTTTTTTTATTCTAGTAGTTTTAACCTATAATTGCTAATATTGGTGCATGTGGGTATGACTAACAATTGGTTGCTACAGCCGTGTGCACGGCGCCGCAAGATGCAGGACACTGTTCCGAGAAACAAGCTCTATGGTCATTCAGTCAGCCTGAAAACCGTTGCTTACCATTCTACTACAACGGTTGTGACGGCAATAACAACAGGTTCGATTCCAAGGAGTCTTGTGAACAGACATGTCCTAGTGAATACGGTAAGTTGATTCTTTTAGTCTGGGTTCTGTCATTGCACAACACATAAACGAAATTAAAATGGACATCATCCATTTTTGTCCAAAATAGAGTTTGATTGTTTGTCCTTACATAAAACCGAAAGCAATAGTCTCACAATTTTGCTGCCAAAATAAAAAAAAGGGTTGTGAGGATAAGTTCCAACAGCATCAGGTACTTTTTTGATTTGTATGTTTCAAAATTTGGACCAAAAAAAAATCGGTTGTCTGTAAGGTCAGTTTACTGACGATAGTTGAACGTGACAACGTCATAACTGCCGAACGCGGAGGCCGATTGTGCCTCTTTGTCGCTCGTTCCGCGCTCTCGCTTGCACTTCAAGCCTTAAATGGAACGCCTCAGAGCGAGGTAACGCCGCATGACGTCATCTTTTTTCGTGCGTGCGGCCGGCTCCATCGCATTATAAGACGTTGTCACGTCAAAAATGTATGATCAAAGCGTGAATGATGTTCTTTACGCGTTATTCAACGACGTTGCGGTTACTTTGACACAGATTTGCGTATGTGTGTTGTCCTTTTAAATAAGCATGTGAATGTGGAAACTATTTAATTAACTTGTAAACTAATCTTTGAACTTCCGCGTCTTTCAGCCATACTGATATATAAGCAAGACTTAATCGTGATATTATCAAAGCTACGTTAGCTTGTGGACCTTGGATACCCCGATGGTCTATAACTAGTGAACCCGTGACCACGTTTGATATAATCCCTCCGAAAGTTTGAGAAGCGACAGATATATCGCGACGAGAGATTTCGTTATTATAACTACTAAATAGTCATTAAATAGGTTTTTTAATTATTATAAAGGACAAAGTTTTGAATGATTAAGCAACACGTTAACCGACTTCAAATAAGGAGGAGGTTACTCAATTCGACTGTACATTTAAGTATATTTGTCGTTTCACTTTACAGTACGTGACAAGTGTATCTTACCGGCTGAACGAGGAGATTGTTCCGACTACAGAATGAAGTGGTACTATGATACTAGAATCCGAAGGTAAGTTCATTATCAATCTGACTGCGGAACCTACTCTAGTTGGACCCACTTTAACATACAGAATTAGATGCACTAACCCAGTTCAACCATCCATCCGGTAGCCGCAAGAATGTCATTGGCAGATTCTGATATAAAGTCGTCAGGTGCGAGAATTTTATTGTCAGATACTGAAAAAAATTTAAATATGCAGATTCCTAAATCTTTGCGGACCTGTCAACGAGATTCCTGCGACTTACGGACGCGACTGATATGTGAAAACTCCATAACACTCGTGTTATTCTGTAATTGATTGACTACTTCTCGGTAGCGTTGTCGGTAAATATTACGAGTATAATAGGTCACACGTAATAAATTGTTTAACAATAACTTCGCACATAAATAAACTATTTCCTGATACTTTATACCGATAATATGGTCCTAGGATTCAATCCACTGAGCCTTTTCCGGAAAAAACTGGGTTCAGGTCCAACGGAAACTAAAATAAAATATATTAAAGTTCAGCCCCTAAGATATTATTTACTTTCTCCTTTACATTTTCTTACACATCTGAATAAAATCCTTTAACCTGTAGATGTCGAGAATTCTACTACGGAGGATGTGGCGGCAATCAGAATAACTTTGACTCTGAGACAGAGTGCCTCAACTCGTGCTCTGAACCCGTCACCAATATCCCAACTAGACCAACTCCGGCGCCCACCGTGCCGCAACCGGAACCCCAGCCTGAGCCAGGGCCAGAACCTGCTAGAGAATGTAAGTCTGCTTGATACCGGCACCATGCTCACAGCAAATTGAATTATGCATAAAGGGGCTATCATTATGTTCCATTTTTGAGAGGACTATCATTTTTATTTATAGTTTAGAACTTATTTAATAAAGATTTAGGTAAGCAGATAAGTTCTAATTCTTATATCAATCGCCTATTTATTAACCCCTCATTAGGGTTCCCTACCCAAAGGGTAAAACGGGAACCATATTACTAAGACTTCACTGTCCGTTTGTCCGTCCGTCTGTCACAAGGCACCAGGCGTGATAGTTAGAGAGTTGAAGAACGAGCAGTCCAGTTCGCACTTGGCTGGTTTTTTATTAAACTTTCACGATTTTAACTGCCGTCGAGTGTGTGTAACAAGTATCTTGTTTCAATTTTAGTCTGCTTCTTGGGGATCGATGCTGGTGGTCTTTGCTCTGTGGCGTCTCCAGAAGTTAGATACGGTTACGAAAGTGCGCTCGGCAAGTGTGTGACATTCTCTTACAAGGGCTGCGGTGGTAACCAGAACAATTTCCCTAGTGAAGAACATTGCACCTACTACTGTCACCCTGTACAAGGTACGTTTCACTAGAAATAAAAGCATCACCTCTTGGTACACTAGTAAAGATGCCTATCCCATAAGAAATGGAGACATTCTTACGCAAACGCATATTATGGCTATTTCTCTCATCATCATCCACTGAGCCTTTTTACAACTCAGTATCGGCTTTTCCTGTCGAAAAGCTCGCGGCTGAACTTCTATATTTTCCGTGAAGCGACTGCCATCTGGCCTCCACAACCCAAGGGCGATATCGAAGCTCTGTAGTTAGACCAGACAGATTTTGTTTTAAACCACTCAGCGAGCCCCTTACGGCTATTTATCTAGCGACTGTCATTTACGATTATTTCACTGATGCAATAATTTTCTTACTGTTTTGACAGATAGATCAATCTCATCTCAGGGGTTGTTTATTTAATATCGGATAAACGTTATTTTCATAATGTGGGATTTTCATGTTCAATGTTAGATTCAATTTAAAGACATGTCATAATCATCATAATCATATTTAAAGACATGTCATATCCGCAGTCCTTGAGCGATGTACCTTAGCTTGTCATAATGTGGGATTTTCATGTTCAATGTTAGATTCAATTTAAAGAATCGAGATTTCCTTTGCAGATATATGCCAACTACCAATGAGGTCTGGCCCTTGCAATGAGTCCTTAATGAGGTGGTTCTACGACTCCGCGAGGGACTCTTGCAGCCAGTTCACGTACGGCGGCTGTGAGGGCAATAGCAATAGGTATGATTGCTGGTTGATAGCTTTTTCAATATTTAATTTTGTAATGACGTATAGAAGTCCCATCGAAATCTTTTAGTATATATACATCTTTTACTATACTTATAGGATCCCCGGATGTGTGATCCATAAATATTTGTTGCAAAGTTTGTGTGTTTTGTAATGTCCTTAATGAGGTGGTTCTACGACTCCGCGAGGGACTCTTGCAGCCAGTTCACGTACGGCGGCTGTGAGGGCAATAGCAATAGGTATGATTGCTGGTTGATAGCTTTTTCAATATTTAATTTTGTAATGACGTATAGAAGTCCCATCGAAATCTTTTAGTATATATACATCTTTTACTATACTTATAGGATCCCCGGATGTGTGATCCATAAATATTTGTTGCAAAGTTTGTGTGTTTTGTAATGTATTTAAAACAGCATTTGACTCAAATCAAGCTGTTTTAAGGTTGTGCTATGGGATCTAGACAACTAATTATTATTTTTATAAGTAAAGTATATTTATAATCAGTTGTCTAGATCCCATAACACAAACTTAAATTACCTTAATTTGGGCAGGATGACCTTGTGTGAGAATGCCTAAATTTATTTTTTGCAGCATCATACCTATATTTACTGGCGCATCATTTTTTTTGTTACTTCCAGATTTGAGAGTTTTGAGGAGTGTGAAAGTAGATGCAGAACTGGGCCAACACCTACGACTCCAACTATTGTAAGTTTTTTTTTAAATAAAATGTCTGTCTCTAATGTAACAAGAGTCTATTGGTTATCACTGACCACCAGACGGGCCACGTGTTTACACACAGACACAATCTCGACTCTATTCCTGAAGGGGTACACAGAGGCGAGTATTTTGCCAATGCACCTCCATGTAAAAGGTGGTGACTATGGTGGCCGTTTCCGGGACGTAAATTGGCACATTTACAAAATCTTAACACAGTTAGTAACACTTGCTTTTGAGAAAAGAACCTACCATTAAAAACTCACAACTTTGTATTCACAAAACGTTTTCTGCAAAATGCTGCAACTTTTACACCACCCGTGAAGGAATCGGCGTATTTCAATGTGCCCAAACATTACTACCCAACTACCAAGTGATAACTGTCAGATGCTATTCCTCATGTTATGTATATGTCCCTTGTCCAGAATAACCGTTTCAAAGAGGAAATACCACCAGAATGCGTCATATCCGCAGTCCTTGAGCGATGTACCTCAGCGGGAGAAGTGTGGTACTTCAGTCCTAGTGACCACCAGTGTTTGTCTTATGTGAACCAAGAGAGCGGTCGTAACTGCAGGCACACTGCCACTTTTGAGTCTCAAGAAGCTTGCGAGCGAGGATGTGGAGCTTTCAGAGGAATTGGTACGTAAAATAAACATGTGATATAGGTAGGTATATAGATATATATACATATATATATATATATATATATACATATATATATATATATAGAGGTAGGTATTTATTTATTTTTGTGAATGTACAATTCACAAAATAGCAACACATAGCAAACATACCTATCAGGCATGTTTGCTATATTACTAAACAGGCACTTGGCCATGATTTCCGGATCCTCTTTCATTGATTGATGGTCCAAAAACGAAAAGTGGGTACTTCTTTTGAGAACTTCCGTTGCGTTCTAAAATAATCGGTTTGTATAAACTCTCTACGCAGTACTTGAACAGAAATGTTGAGAAATTAAGGTACACTATAAACAAAAGAATGAGTTACGAATCAATAATTATAATGTTACTTTCTTCTTTTCACAGACGTCTGCAGACAACGTGTGGACCCGGGCACTTGCCAAGAGTCTGTGACGAAGGTGTACTTCGACTCTAACTCCAATACGTGCAAGGAGTTCCAGTACAGCGGGTGTCATGGAGGTGCCAACCAGTTCTCGAGCATCGCGGAGTGCGCCCAAGTTTGCAAACCTGAAGTGGAGCCTCAAGGTGAGGATTTAGTTGCTTATCTTAATTATTCAGTAATAAAGGCCTCTGTAATGTTGGCTGATTTTTTAAACTTGTATTTTTTTCTTTTTAATGATCTAGATGTGTGCTCCCTACCACCGGACCAAGGTGAATGTGATGCTACAATCGAAAAGTGGTACTATGACTCGACTTACGGTGACTGTAACCAGTTCTACTACGGAGGGTGCGGCGGCAACGATAATAGGTGAGGATTCTGGAAAAAAAGAATGATGACAATTAATCATAATAAATTTCAATGATCAGTCTTTTAATATTTTTCGCAATTTATTGACTCACTATGAATTGCGAAAAAATAATGTATTCATAAGCCTCTGAATCCCTGCCAGATATAATTTACTAGTGGTTTGGACCGTTTGACCACATTTGCCCACCCGATCAAAAAAAAGCTTACGATAGAAAAGTAGTTAGAAAATTAAATCAAGGAATACTTTGTCCCAAGTTTGGTTATATATGCTTGCCACTTATTGTGTGTAATGCATCTCTGTCTACCCTCTTGAGATATACGTGTAATTATGATTATGTGTTTGTATGTAGGTACAACTATAGTAAATAATTTGCACAGGTTTGAGACCCAACATGAGTGCGAAGCTCTTTGCAAACCAGCGACTCCAGCACCAGTTGAAACGCCAGAGAGACCTGCAGAGGTATGCATATAAATATCTTAAATTATACAATACAAATATTATTTACTAGCTGTTGCCCGCAGCTCCGTCTGCGTGTTATAGCTTTCTTGATCACCATTTACTGATTTATTATGTATAGCTGTTGAGCGATATCTTAAGATAGAATAGATAGAGTATCTTAAGATAAAATATATAGTATCTGAGCCGTGTGCGAGCCCCTTAGTGAACTCCACTGCGGGTGACGTAACCTACGACAAACTTATTATTTGCGGTTGGTACAGTGATCGGGTCTAGGGATCGAACCGCAAAATTAAGTTTGTTTTTTATTGTATATACTTTTCCGGGATAAAAAGTACCCAGCGGGGTGCCCAGGATATTAAAGAATAATTATACCAAGTTTCATCGTAATCGAACCGGTAGTTTTTGCGTGATGCCTGAACAAATAGACAGACAGACAGACAAAAAAATTTATAATCACATTTTTGGGTTCGGTGTCGATCTAGTAACTGCCATTTATTTTTTTGATATTTTAATGTACAGAATTTTCACTTCTACAGATTTATTCTCATGTATCAGAATTCCGCAAAACACTTAAGTGGCTCCCAATTCGCCTTCGCCGGAATACTCATATCCTAACTCTATTATACAGTATACTGTTCAATCCTTGTACTCCCCGATATCTTAAAGAACGATTTAAGTTCCTACATGACACACATTCGAGGTCTCTAAGGTCATCAGAGAATTTAATGCTGGAAATGCCAGTGCATTCCACAAGATTTTCTGACAAGTGCTACACTGTTCAAGCAGTTCGTCTATGGAATGCTCTGCCGCTACAGATTAAACGCGCACAAACACTTGCATCTTTTAAAAATATGTTAAAAGATTTTTATCTCTATTCCTCTAATTAGTGCTATTTGTTTATATAATATATTTTTTGTGTATATTTAAAATTAGTATATCCTATTATTGTTAGTATATTCTATTGAATTTCATATATATGTACTTGTTTCTCCTGATAAATATTCATTTATCAATGTATTGAACATTTTGCTCTCTTCTATAAATCCTATTAATTTATTATTTTTAAATATAATTATATTACATTGTACACAACCCCTATCATTTCTTGTAACTTTCATTCCATCCTAAGGTTGCCTGGAAGAGATTGCTCTTTAGCAATAAGGCCGCCTGTTGTACATTATTTTTTTTAAGACTTGTCATAAACCATTTGTTGTTATATTGTGTACAATAAAGAGTATTTATTTCCTTTATTTAACTTAATTACATATTTAATACATTTTTAAATAAATCTATAAAAAATACAAATATATTTAAAAATATAAAAAATAGTGACCCACCGGCATCGGGTACAAGGACCAAGCTACCGGTGGTTAGGGCTCCAGAGAGAGGAATTTCCTCACGATGCGTGCCGTATCGAGCAACACTGCCTTCTGCATCAGGCCCTTAATCCAACCGTCTAACGAGAGCCTCTGTAGGTGTTGGTCGAGGCTCTTGGCGATCAGTCCATGCACGGAAACGACTATCGGTACAATAACAGCTGAGCTTACAGGCCACATGTCGACAATCTCGTGGGCCAAATCCAAGTACTTTACTTGTTTGTCTTTTTCGGCTTTCACGAGATTGCCGTCATGCGGAATAGTAATATCAACTATTATTGCACGGCGCTCTAACCGATCTACAATCACTATGTCAGGCCTATTTGCAACAATAGTCCTGTCAGTGACAATAGATCGGTCCCAGTACAATGTGATATGATCATTTTCGAGAACTGGGTCGGGCACATACTTGTAATACGGTACTTCTGAATCCACGAGTTTGTATTTCAGAGCAAGTTGTTGATGGACAATCCTAGCTACTTGGTTATGCCTATGCAAATACTCGCCGTTAGCCAAACTAGAACAACCAGAGATAATATGCCTAAGGGACTCTCCAGGACGGTGGCACGCCCGACATATGTCAACCGTACCATCCTTCAGAATATACCTCCGGTAATTTTTAGTCATGACAACTTCGTCCATAATTGCAAAGACAAACCCTTCGGTTTCTCCAAATAGATTACCGAATCGTAGCCAGGATACTGATGATTTTAAATCAATATCAGGTCCATGTAGGGCCTGAAAGAAACGTCCATGTAACTCTTTACCCTTCCATACATCCATGCGGTCATTGGTACTTAGTATTATAGGATTGCGCCAGTTCTCTTTAGCCAAACCGAGCGGGGTAAATCCGTTGTCTACTGCAGCAACATCACGATGCAAATCCTCGTCCACCCGCAGGAAGTATTCCCTAAGATTGCACACCTCACGGTTGTGAAGGGTCTTAGCATTAAGAAAGCCTCGGCCCCCACACTTCCGTGGTATGTACAATCTCATTACAGATGAACGCGGATGATGCATTCGGTATGTAGTGAGTAGCGTACGGACTTTTCTATCCAAGGCGTCAAGTTCTGTCTGAGTCCATCTGAGTATACCAAACGAGTACACTAAAACTGGCATGACCCAACTATTGTAGGCTCGCACCTTGTTACCGCCCGATAAAAGACTCTTAAGAACTTTTTTCAGGCGGCCAAAGAAGCGTTCCCTCAATAATTGTTTCATGTCAGTCTCTGATATGCCTAACGCTTGTGACATACCCAGATATTTATAAGTATCGGTTGCCGAAAGGGACCGAAGTTGAGTGGAATCCGAAAGTTGTATTCTTTCGGAATCCACTATCCCACCCTTCTTCACATGCATGCTTGCACATTTGTCTACGCCAAATTCCATTCTGATAGAATTACTAAAGGTTTCCGTTACCTTTAGTAATTCCATCAGTTGGTGACTGTTTGGGGCAAGTAATTTTAAATCATCCATGTAAAGAAGGTGAGACAAAACCTGGCCATCTTTCCGCAACCGGTACCCTAGACCTGAATTCTCCAGCAAAGCGCTGAGAGGATTCAGGGCCAGACAAAACCATAAAGGACTCAGACTATCGCCCTGAAATATACCACGCTCGATCTTTATCGGTCCATCATTACCACAAGTCTGTCGGCATCCTGAATAGCACAAGACGGTCTTCCATTGCCCCATGCATGTCCCTAAGAAGGTACATAGAGTTGCATCAATCTTATACAACTCCAGCACCCTCCTAAGCCATGAATGAGGCACAGAGTCATAGGCCTTCTTGTAATCTATCCAGCATGTCGCCAGATCCTTGCGATTACGGCGTACCTGTTGGCTAATAACCATATCCATAATTAGGAGCTCTTTAGTGCCACGAGCCCCACTTCTACATCCATTTTGAGAGATTGACATGATGTTGTTGTCAGTTATGTGGCGCGTTATTTTTTGTCTCAAAATAGATGTGAGAAGCTTATAGACCGTTGGTAGGCATGTAATTGGTCTATAATTTTTAGGCTCTATGGCACTACCAGATTTGTATAAGAGATGGGTCATACCAGTAGTTAGAAAATCGGGAAGCGATCCTGATTCCAAACATGATTGGAATTGAGCTGCCAACCGTCCGTGTGAACTACGGAACCATTTTATCCAAAAATTGTGCAGTCCGTCTGGTCCTGCTGATTTCCAGTTCGGTAACAGACGGACTGCGTTGGTGACATCACTATCTATGAATTTTAATGGTTCCATAGTTTGTATCGGTTCACACAGACGATTAACATCCCGCATCCAACCATCCTCTGTGTGGCTGACAGGAGCCGACCAGATGCCACTCCAGAATGCAATGGTGGCATCATCATCTGGCCGGCGCTCGTCAATCACACTTGAATCAGATCGCTCCCAATCTCTGTAGACCCATCTCTCATCTTTTTGGAACATGCAGTTTTGGGAATACCGGTCCACTCTTTTTTTATATCTTTTTATACGATTTGCCCACGCATAGACTTTTTGCTTCAGGTAGTCAATGCGCTCTGTGACCCGAAAAGCAAATTCTTGGGATTTAATATTAGTCCCCAAGAATGCCCGGTTCACAAAGCGCATCAGAGAGTATTTATTATTATTATTATTTCCTTTATTTAACTTAATTACATATTTAATACATTTTTAAATAAATCTATAAAAAATACAAATATATTTAAAAATATAAAAAATAGTGACCCACCGGCATCGGGTACAAGGACCAAGCTACCGGTGGTTAGGGCTCCAGAGAGAGGAATTTCCTCACGATGCGTGCCGTATCGAGCAACACTGCCTTCTGCATCAGGCCCTTAATCCAACCGTCTAACGAGAGCCTCTGTAGGTGTTGGTCGAGGCTCTTGGCGATCAGTCCATGCACGGAAACGACTATCGGTACAATAACAGCTGAGCTTACATGCCACATGTCGACAATCTCGTGGGCCAAATCCAAGTACTTTACTTGTTTGTCTTTTTCGGCTTTCACGAGATTGCCGTCATGCGGAATAGTAATATCAACTATTATTGCACGGCGCTCTAACCGATCTATCATCACTATGTCAGGCCTATTTGCAACAATAGTCCTGTCAGTGATAATAGATCGGTCCCAGTACAATGTGATATGATCATTTTCGAGAACTGGGTCGGGCACATACTTGTAATACGGTACTTCTGAATCCACGAGTTTGTATTTCAGAGCAAGTTGTTGATGGACAATCCTAGCTACTTGGTTATGCCTATGCAAATACTCGCCGTTAGCCAAACTAGAACAACCAGAGATAATATGCCTAAGGGACTCTCCAGGACGGTGGCACGCCCGACATATGTCAACCGTACCATCCTTCAGAATATACCTCCGGTAATTTTTAGTCATGACAACTTCGTCCATAATTGCAAAGACAAACCCTTCGGTTTCTCCAAATAGATTACCGAATCGTAGCCAGGATACCGATGATTTTAAATCAATATCAGGTCCATGTAGGGCCTGATAGAAACGTCCATGTAACTCTTTACCCTTCCATACATCCATGCGGTCATTGGTACTTAGTATTATAGGTTTGCGCCAGTTCTCTTTAGCCAAACCGAGCGGGGTAAATCCGTTGTCTACTGCAGCAACATCACGATGCAAATCCTCGTCCACCCGCAGGAAGTATTCCCTAAGATTGCACACCTCACGGTTGTGAAGGGTCTTAGCATTAAGAAAGCCTCGGCCCCCACACTTCCGTGGTATGTACAACCTCATTACAGATGAACGCGGATGATGCATTCGGTATGTAGTGAGTAGCGTACGGACTTTTCTATCCAAGGCGTCAAGTTCTGTCTGAGTCCATCTGAGTATGCCAAACGAGTACACTAAAACTGGCATGACCCAACTATTGTAGGCTCGCACCTTGTTACCGCCCGATAAAAGACTCTTAAGAACTTTTTTCAGGCGACCAAGGAAGCGTTCCCTCAATAATTGTTTCATGTCAGTCTCTGATATGCCTAACGCTTGTGACATACCCAGATATTTATAAGTATCGGTTGCCGAAAGGGACCGAAGTTGAGTGGAATCCGAAAGTTGTATTCTTTCGGAATCCACTATCCCACCCTTCTTCACATGCATGCTTGCACATTTGTCTACGCCAAATTCCATTCTGATAGAATTACTAAAGATTTCCGTTACCTTTAGTAATTCCATCAGTTGGTGACTGTTTGGGGCAAGTAATTTTAAATCATCCATGTAAAGAAGGTGAGACAAAACCTGGCCATCTTTCCGCAACCGGTACCCTAGACCTGAATTCTCCAGCAAAGCGCTGAGAGGATTCAGGGCCAGACAAAACCATAAAGGACTCAGACTATCGCCCTGAAATATACCACGCTCGATCTTTATCGGTCCACCATTACCACAAGTCTGTCGGCATCCTGAATAGCACAAGACGGTCTTCCATTGCCCCATGCATGTCCCTAAGAAGGTACATAGAGTTGCATCAATCTTATACAACTCCAACACCCTCCTAAGCCATGAATGAGGCACAGAGTCATAGGCCTTCTTGTAATCTATCCAGCACGTCGCCAGATCCTTGCGATTACGGCGTACCTGTTGGCTAATAACCATATCCATAATTAGGAGCTCTTTAGTGCCACGAGCCCCACTTCTACATCCATTTTGAGAGATTGACATGATGTTGTTGTCAGTTATGTGGCGCGTTATTTTTTGTCTCAAAATAGATGTGAGAAGCTTATAGACCGTTGGTAGGCATGTAATTGGTCTATAATTTTTAGGCTCTATGGCACTACCAGATTTGTATAAGAGATGGGTCATACCAGTAGTTAGAAAATCGGGAAGCGATCCTGATTCCAAACATGATTGGAATTGAGCTGCCAACCGTCCGTGTGAACTACGGAACCATTTTATCCAAAAATTGTGCAGTCCGTCTGGTCCTGCTGATTTCCAGTTTGGTAACAGACGGACTGCGTTGGTGACATCACTATCTATGAATTTTAATGGTTCCATAGTTTGTATCGGTTCACACAGACGATTAACATCCCGCATCCAACCATCCTCTGTGTGGCTAACAGGAGCCGACCAGATGCCACTCCAGAATGCAATGGTGGCATCATCATCTGGCCGGCGCTCGTCAATCACACTTGAATCAGATCGCTCCCAATCTCTGTAGACCCATCTCTCATCTTTTTGGAACATGCAGTTTTGGGAATACCGGTCCACTCTTTTTTTATATCTTTTTATACGATTTGCCCACGCATAGACTTTTTGCTTCAGGTAGTCAATGCGCTCTGTGACCCGAAAAGCAAATTCTTGGGATCTAATATTAGTCCCCAAGAATGCCCGTTTCACAAAGCGCATCACTCTAGGGCGAGTATTGCCCGACCTGAAGCAAATAAGTTTCCCAATGAGTGCCCTGGTCTCGGCAATACGACGTTCAATCCTATACTGCCAGGCTGGTGTAACAAATTTCGGTCGAGTAGCTTTATCATTTGATAAAAGCTTAATATTTGCTACTCGACATGCCGCAACAGCCCCACAGTAGAGAATCGAATGTGTATCACCGAGATTTTCACTACTGTTAAAATAGTCTGACAGTAGTGAATCCAGAGCACACATTAGGGCTATATTTTTCTTATGCGTAGGCAAACGCGGTAGACGAGGTCTTTCGGTAGGTGTTACGTTTCGATATTCCCTCAGTGCACATTCCAAAGCGCTCCCTAATTGTACATTGCAATGAGTACTTACATCTGTAACCCCGGTATCCAATAAATCATCATCAGTGGGACGTTGTGTGGAAACAGTAGGAACATGTGTACCTGATGATGTAGGTATTGTGATACCAGGATTACCCTGTAAATCTGAGCGAAGCCTCTCAAGCACGGCATCATCCAACATATGACCACGTTGTATAACCCGCACTTGATCCGACAGACGTTGCGTTGATACGTTAACAGTTGGTTCGAGCTCCTGAAACAGAGACAGCATTCGTACACGATACGCAGTGAGATTAATTCCTCCCTCTGTAGCCGCATAATATGCCCGCATGACGTTCTCGTTCATGGAAGAAGTCCATCGCATGCGGTGCACATTACCACCGGCAGCGGGGTCCCTAATCGAAGCCGGAGGGCGTCGGGGTCCCAAGCAGGTCGGTGGCCGGCCTCTCCCCTGCCGACGTACAGGTGGAGGTGACGTCGGTGGAGAGAAATACTCGTCGCTGCTAGAACTCGACGCCTCACCAGTAGCCAAAGTTTCCGGCAAATGGGAGGCGGAGCTATGCGACGAGTCCGGGGTTGGTAATTGTGCAGTTTGTCTCTCTCTGGCTCTAGCTCTTGTGAGCATATTTATCCTTTATCATCATCCATCCATTTCTTGATATTGTTTGTATTTGATTAATATTTTCTTAAAGTGACATATGCCAAACATCTGCAATTTGGTAATTTTTCTTTATCTTGATAATATATAGTTTGTATATGTAATTTATAAATTTATTGCAAATCTTTCTATGCAATATATAATTATAGTATAAATTTAGACTGTAAAATTAAATAAAAATATTAAAATAATTTTAAGATGAAAAATGACGTTCGATGATATTAAGGGTTGCCAGGTTATTATTATTATTATAAGTATAGATTGCAGATCAAGTAAATATCAAAAAATATGTACAAATGAATTGATAACAATTAGCCAATGAGAAAGAATATACTATTCATTATTTTAAGGGGTATACACTATACAGGCGGTTGTTGTGCCCACATTTCGGTAGACACTTCGTTTTGGTAGCTCAATTGGTAAGAGCATTTACTCTGTAAGGGGATTGATGCTGGTCAAATTCCACTTACGATTTAAGTTTGCATAATAAATATTATTATATTGATGTTTTGTATTTGTAGGGAGATGAATGCATAACTCCAAGGTCTCTGACACCTTGTAACTACAACCTGACAGTTTACTACTACGACTCGAACGCTAGGAGTTGTCTGCCAAGCGAGTTTGGTAACTGCAGACATCCTAACTCTTACCGTAGCGAGGAGGAGTGTGAGAGGCAATGTGGTGATTTCCGAGGACGTGGTAAGTAACTAGATACGATAGTGACGTCATTCTCAGCCAATAAACGGGCAGAAAATTTCAACTAAATTAATGCGTAAAGATAAAGGTTGAGTGAATCGATTGACTGAAGTCGAAACTTGAATTTTTTGGTCCCTTGTATAAATAAAACATTTCTTGAAAATAATATCGGCTTGCAGATGTGTGTAATGAAAGACTGGACCCCGGTCCTTGTCGCAATCCAGTGGCCAAGTATTACTTTGACTCAACGACTGGCTCTTGCCTTCCATTCTCTTACGGCGGCTGTGCTGGAGGACCAAATAGGTTCTCGACTATGGATGAATGTGAAGAGTTCTGCTCAGATAGCGGTCCAGGTGAGCACTTTTATTAATTAATTATAAAATGTTTTTTTTTTAACTAGATATTTAACAACAACATACCTACCTAAGGGAAGAGACTGGTGATGCTCGCGCAGCCAGCATTCTCGCGCAGACTCATTGGCAATTCAGCCCGGGAATGCTGCCTGTTTTATGGGCACTCTGGCTGAAACTCCCTGCTTTACATATTTAGTTTAGTTTTTTTTCTTTTAAATATTTCCTGACGTTTGTAAGAGCCATTTAATGACCTACACAAATAAATAAACTTCATGTTTATACTTATTTACATTATTATAATCTAGGTAATATAATATTTACAAGGAACAGGAAAATAAAATTAAGAAAAACTTAAACAAACCACAAACTATACTATATCTGAAACCAAATAAACCATCATTTCAATTCATTTCACCATATAACTTACAGAAACCCAAACTAAAAGTTCTTCTCTATTAAACTCTTGTCTTCTTCTTGACTCCCTGTAGTTCTTTAAACGTACTTTAAAGTCGCACACAATGCTTGTAGTTAGTAGTTACTTAGTACTAGGAGCATACACTCGCTTGGAACTAGCTTTCTAACTAACTGAACGGGTACAGCGCCGGAGTGTATACAGCCGGTGGAGACCGGCTATGCGGACGAATGTGACTCTCCGGCGGCTCCCCGGTACCACTACAGTACGTCCCGTAGAGAATGCATACGGTTCACATACGAGGGCTGTGGAGGCAACAACAACAACTTCATCTCTTACGACGTTTGCCGACAACGCTGCATTCTTTCTGGTACCCACGCTTCTATTGACGTATTAAAACGGGGCTGTTCATATCTGACCAAATGTAATGTCAATATCTATATTTCTTGGCAAACTGTATTTCATAAAACTCATGTTTTAATATATCGGGCATTAACGTGTGTAGATTAGTGTATTTTGTTGAGGTTAGAAATTCAATAATGCATTGGCCCAAAATACTCCCTTGCATTACACCACATGTTATTTCTATGAACTGTGTCTTTCTTTTAATTTTATATTTATATATCAAAATTTTTGACCGTTTTCTATTATTAATAGGTAACAATACAAAACTTGGTTTTGCCTATAGCGTACCTACCTATAGTTATTTTTTGATCCACATACTTAAAAGCTTGAAATAGATCCATATATAACAAACTAGTTGATTAAACTTTCGCCAAACTATGGCTCACAATTTAAAATTCAACAAAATATTTAATAGTCGTATAATCCAAGATGCGGAATTTTGTCAATTAAAAAAATATCGTTTCAATTTCCTACTCGTAATGCGTACCGTACCTATCATCAGATATCTGTGAAATAAGTTGAAATAACACAGAAAAGTGTGCCAGATCTGAACAATTCCAACTGCATGTTCGCTTGCTTTTCCAGCATAGCTTAACCACAGTTAAAAGAGTATTGTGTGAGTGTAGCAACCATTTCCATCTTTCACTCTCTTTCTTTTCTATATTTAGTACTATTTCACTCCTTCTCATATTAATGGACAGTTTTTTTCTCAACGTTGTAAGGAGGTTTATCAATTTCTTAGATTATTTCATGTTATTAATTAACCCTAACATAAGAATTATAGTAAGTAGTAAATAAATAACTCCATAAGTTCATAGATATGAGGTTTAGAAGATGTAGTGGTAACGGCAATAATAAAAATTTTAAATGTATTGTTGTTGTAAAAATGTAAACGCAGGCTAAGTCGGTTTCCTATAAATTGTGCATATTTATGAAATTTTGCAGCTTATTGTTGTCGCGATTAATTAATGTATAAAATATAAACTTCATAATAAATAATTTTCTGATGCAGTAAACAACGAAGTCGACTGCGAATCATACGAGAGACAGTGTGCTACACTTAACTGCGACAACATCGTACGTTCATCAGTACCGGGTGGTTGCGAGAGTTGCTCCTGCGCCGAAGTATCGTGTGAGGTATACAGGGAAGAGTGCGACAGGCTGCGTTGTTCTTACGGTGTCTCCAAGCATCTAGAGGGTGAATGTGACAGGTAAGGCTGAGATAATATATATAAAGAAACTAATATTCGAACAAGAGCGTCCAAACTAGTTTCATCTGTTGATCTGAGCAACGTCGTATGCAGTGCTTTGTATCCAGCATGTGGTAGCAGCATTCTCTTTTCTAATATTAAAGGTTAGTACGTAAAGTAAGTAAATAAAAGAACTTCGAATAACAGTGTTTTTACGCTCCCATTTCGCCACACTACTGGTCCCACACCTATTGTCGTTTCTAGGCAGTTTAAGGTTATTTGAGCAGATGCGTCGCGTGCTGTTGAGGACTTGGGCCTCGAAGATGTTAAGCGTTTTATTTTATTTATTATTGTTTATTTATTAAGTTACGTTTTAGGTGTACCTGCAACGAGGACCCATGCTTGGTGAACAACTGCACGGTATATGAACAGTGTGTGTCTTTGGCGGTTACTGATCCTGTCACTCGCCAACCGAAGTTCACCTACAAATGTGAAGGTAATACTGGCCTTTATAATTGTTATACTAACAAGTTTCGAGCTATTTTAAGGCTCATCATCCGGAAGTGTTGTGTGAATCTGTTCTCGTAGCGGATACAGATACTAGTGTTTGCTGTTGATGTAGTTCAAATAAGTATATGGTGTCAAAAAATCTATACTAGAATTTATTTATGACATGGTATGTTCATATCTGCAGAACCACCATCAGCTCCTGTGCTAGTACCACGGCGGGAACCTGAAAAACCAGTCGAGGCGAAGGAAGGTGGCGACGTGACGTTACGTTGTCTGTTCCACAGCAACCCACCACCTAAGATCATTTGGAGAAAAGGAGAGATTACCGTAAGTTGCTTTGGATATGAGGTGGTAGAACCATGTTTGTCACCGGTGCACCACGTATAGATGAGGGTCGTTTGGGCTACGGAGATGTTGATAGAGCCCCTTACTACCCTTATTTAGCCACAAGCTGTATTAAAAAAACGTAGTCCATCCGTCCTTATATCCTACAACTTAGTCCTGAATTTACGATTTTCGTAACAATCACATCAGATTTCCAAGCTACCTAATTGATCTTGCTTCCACCCATATTTTAACCAATCAGCCATAAGCATATTTCTTTTACTTGACGTCAGGTAAAGTAATAGCAGTACTATTCCCTATTCTGGGGTAAAAGGCACTATTTTATAATAAAATGATCTTCTCACAGATCGACGGCAACGTGGGTCGCTACAGGCTGACGTCAGACGGTGCGTTGGAAATCGTGGCTCTGCACAAGAATGACACTGGTGTGTACATCTGTATCGCAGACAATAGATATGGCTCGGCTACGCAACAAGTTGAACTCGTAGTCAAGGGTAAGTCGGTAGTTCTATATTAAGTGTACCTAAGATCATGTGAAAAAAAAGAGACTGTAAGTTGCTATGGATATCAGGTGGTAGAACCATGTGCACCACGTATAGCTGAGGGTTATTTGGACCACGGAGATGTTGATAGAGCCCCTTACTACCCGTATTTAGCCACAAGCAGTATTAAAAAAATGTAGGCTATCCGTCCTTATGTCTACACTCAAAGTATAGGTATGTACTAGGTAGGTACGAGTACATATCTATATTTAGAAAAACTTTTCAGGAGAACTGAATTAGCTTTTATTCGGCTATTTTGCTTGACATAATTGAAATCGTCTAGTTGTTTCAAAATCAAAATCAAAATATCTTTATTCATGTAGGTCACAAAGTAACACTTATGAACGTCAAAAAAAAGAAAATGCTTCTACATTTACATTTACCGCCAGATTCGCAAGGCAATAGGTAGAGCCTGTGAGGAAAGAACCTGGCAAGAAAAACTCACGGCCACTCTTTTTATTCGCCAGTAAATACAATGATTCTGTTACAACAATAAAAAGAGGGCAAGGGCAGTACGTGACCATGTGTGGACCAAGTGAACTTAAAAATTATGGATCTCTGTTATTTACAAAAAAGTCAAATACTAGTTAAAGGTGCCACATAATCTCAAAGTATCGATTAGTTTATCGATTAAACCAGTTAAGCTTGCTTGGCTTTTACATCTTGAGCAACAACTCTATTGTCCTGCAAGTATACATGTAAATAGTTTTTAATTTGAATAAACTTCCAATAGGCGAAGAGGAGGGACCGGACTGTTCTCGTTACGAAGCAGAATGTTATCGTATCATCTGCGACTATGGAATTCAATATGAACATACAGCTGAGGGCTGCTCGCGTTGCCAGTGCACTCCGCCAAAGGTTGACTGCGAACCTCTGAAGGATGAGTGCCGCAGGTTGAGGTGCAACTACGGCATGGAGAGGAGCATTGATGTTGATGGTTGTGAAAGGTATAAATAGTAATATAAACCTTTAAAAAGTTCACCACCTACAGGGTCTTCACATGTAAAAATCACCATGGTAAAACTGCAATATTAATTCTCCCAGGTGCCGATGCAAAGGCGATAACCCATGTGCAGCAGGTCAGGTCATTTGTCTCGAAGATGAAAAGTGCGTCGTAGCCGCATACTGGGACCCACTCGCACAGGAGTCCAAATATTCCGCCGAATGTAGACTTGGTGGGTATTTTTTAGATTTTCGTTTAATTTTCGTAATAAATTCGCACGTTATTACATAACCTATGTATACCTAATGTATTTTATCATAACGATACTCATGAGCTGTTTGTTTGGTTCCCTCAAGGTGCCCGAACGGGCACTTTAGCCGATTCACAGTGATACGGATCAACTGACTTCTACTGCCTATCCGTGACTCTGTATGGTGGAGGAGCAACGCCGTTGTGATTTAGTGGGTAATTCAGAGTCTACTTGGTGATGGGTTGGGTTCTTCAGGATTCTCAAACAAAATTGTCCTGCTGCCCCAACCGCGATATGGTGAAATACCATTGACAAATGTATTTACAGTTGACTACGTATAAAAAAACCTTATTGACTAATGTGTTTTTCTTCTATTCAGTGAACAAATCAGGTCTTTGTCCTGTCGACGACTACTTCTCCAACGATATCATATGTGAAGATGAATGTGCCGACGACGCAGATTGTCGTGGTATCGGCAAGTGCTGCCACAGAGGCTGCAAGAAGACTTGTGTCGAACCTGCTGCTTCCACCATTGCATCCCCGGTACTCACTACAACTCTTAGACCAGGTTAGTCTACTTCAGATTTCAATATGATGATCTTGAGCTTTATTGCTTGTATTAGGAGTGAGTTCATACCAGTTATAAAAAATAATACTTCTACTGCTGCTGCCTCAATCGAGAATAACTAGTAATAATAATTGTCAAAGGTACGAACCTTTATGGTACCCTGATATTTGGGTTGGATTGCACCAACCGTGGACACGTTAACTGAGCTCACTGCCATTTTCGTGAACCTTGGGTACATTTTCTGCCAAAACCTTTTTATATTTGGTTCGCTAAGGTGACGCCGTCCACCCGACGAAAAGCAGAGGCGTCGCCTAGCGATTTTCCTATTATTAAAAGTGGCCCTAAGGTGGTGGTTCAGTGATGTGCCTCTTCACGCTCTGCTTAAAGAACCTAGCCTCTTTATTCTGGAGGCCAAGTGTCGTGATTGGTGTTGTCGTGTGCAGATGCGCCTGCACCGCCGGTGGCGCTGCCGCTGCCGAAGCCGAAAGTGTCGTGGGGAGAGGGCGACAAGGCCACGCTGCGCTGTCTCTTCCACAGTAACCCACCGCCCAGAATCTCGTGGAGGAGAGGGGAACTCACGGTATGCGCTGACCATCGATTCTATATGATGATATTCGCAAAAATAAATTCTCTGGCATCAGAACTTGTTGTAGCCTGCCGTAGATCTTACAAGAGTAAACTAGCAGCCGATTGATGTCCCCGTTTCGGTTTCCCTCGCGAGTCATTGGGATGACATGTAGCCCAATATCTGACCAACGTAACAAGCTTCCTAGTAGGTAATAAATTTTATCAAAATGGGTTCTAGCTGTTTTATGAACGAATACGCAAATAGACACAATAACTAGGTAGCGTTTCATGTATCCCCAAGTTGGCTTACAACTTGGGGATACATTAATAAAACATAGGACAAACATACCTGGTTTATAATATTAAGCTATGGATGCTATGATACCGTCGTAACAGATCGATGGAAGTGTGGGCCGCTACAGGCTGACATCAGACGGTGCTCTAGAGATCATATCTCTATATAGAAACGACACAGGCGTGTATCTTTGTGTGGCGGACAACGGGCTTGGCAAAGCGACGCAGGAAATCAAACTCGTGGTCACAGGTGAGTTAACATGACAGTTGACAATGCTTGGAGCCTTGGGGCCTTGGGACTAAGGTGAAGGAATTGAATTGATATGAACTGTTACAGGTGGTATACAAGAAGAGCTTAGATTCCAAAAAAAAACAAAAAATTGTATTTAACAATAATGGTGTATTGCTACATAATCAGTTAGTGTATTAATATTTATGAACGTCAGTATTATTGCTTCAACATTTGCTTTTACTGCCAGATTCACAAGGCAATATGTAAAGCCAGTGAGAAAAGAACTTGGCGATATGAACTAAACGGCTACTCTTTTCTAATCGCCACTGGCCTGAGTGCACTATATCTCTTTTGGTATTATAACCATTACAGTTCACATTAGTTCATGTTTTAGCAAGGTTTTGGTTAGTAGTGCATCATATTACTAGTGCTCGATTTAAACCAGTAGTTAGATATTGAAATTAGTTATAAGAAATGAATATTGATTCCTCTATATGCACTATCTTTTGGAAACTAACATTTTCTTTACTTATTATTTATTTGATAGCAAACGATTGATATCTGCATAATGTAGACACATAATATCGAGCCATTACCGCCGACTTAGCGTAAGCGACAAGCAGAATTACAGGAGGAGGTTATTTTTAAATATTTCAGGTAATAGTTGTGCTTTTGAAATGAAATTTACCCCAGAGTCATAATTTTTGACGATTACATTAGTAATCGTCAAAAATTATGGCGCTGTCTCTTGACTTCGCCAACGCCTTTAACACCTTACCCTGGAGTTGCGTAGGCACTGGTATTCCACGAAGTGCCTCTCTACCTCCGTTGTTTTGTCGAGGCATATTTATCTGAGAGGGCTATAACTTACCCTAGCTGGCTCGGGCCAGCTCGGCGAAATGTGTCGTGCGGTGTTCCTCAGAGGTCGGTCCTAAGACCTCTCCTGTGGAACATCGGATACGACTGGGTGTTGCGGGGTGCGTTGCCTGAGTGCGTCAGCGTAACTTGTTACACCGACGATACCCTCGTCACGGCGCGGGGAGCAACGCACCAGAAGGCAACACTCAAGGTCACGACTGGGGTTGCTAAGGTCGTGGCTCTGTGTTTTCACGGAACTCGGCGCGGGTCTCCTCCAGGATATAGCATAAATGTAGGGAGCGTTAGCATCGACATCGAGCCCACAATGAAGTATCTGGGGCTCGTACTCGATAGCTGGTGGAACTTCGGACCACACACTTCCGAAGTTTGGTCCCCAAAGTGACGGGGGCGACAGCCACGCTCTCGCGACTGATGCCCAACTTAAAGGGACCCAACGTTTCCTGCAGGAGGCTGTACCTGGGGATCGTGCGGAGTATGGCCGTGTAGGGGCTCCCGTATGGGCACCGAGACTGACGGCCAACAACGCTGCTGATTTACACAGATCGTTGAGGACCTTGGCCGTCAGAACAATAAGAGGGTACCGCATGATCTCCCTAGAGGCTGTCTCCTAGCCGCGACCTCTCCATGGGACTTGGAAGCGAGAGCCCTTGCGTCATTGTTTTAATGGCACAAGGAGGCGCTGGAGCGGGACCACAGGCCTGCGTCTCGAGAAATCGAGGCCTAGCGGTCCCAACTCCGCCAGGATCTCATGGAGACATGGCAGGTGCGACTTGAGCAACCAAAGTGGGGAACCACTACCATCGCGGCGCTGATACTGATCATGGAGGAGTGGCTGCAAAGGCAGCACGGTGGCCTTACGTATCGTGCGACAAAGATCATCACCGGGCATGGAAACTTCGGTGAGTATCTGTTTCGCATGCATCGAGAGATCACACCTTGCGTGTCAACACTGCGAGGCTTCCGGCAAAGACACGGCATTCCACATGCTGATGGAATGCTCAGAGTGGGCGAGTCAGCGCTGGGACCTCGTTATGGGCTTGGATGTAGATACCCTCTCACTGGAGACCATGCTACGAGCAATGGTCTCTAGCGAGAGCCAGTGGAACGCGGCCGTTTCCTTCTGCGAGCAGGTTATGCTCGTGAAGGAGGTGGCTGGTAGAGTGAGGGAGCGTACCCTCCCCGCTGAGTTCCGAAGTGTGCGGCGTGGGCGCCGCAGACGTGACTACGCCCAGGACCATCAAGCTCCATGATCGGGGCCTGAGGACGATGGATTAGCAACCCACCGTCCTTACAGAAGCAGGCTAGAAGGGCTGCGGGCTGTGGGGCTTCACCCCACACACGCCTTCACTCACCGACGCGGGATAAAACCCGACCCCAAAGATGCGGGATGCGCGATTCAGTGTCCACCGGAGGCGCTCGGCAATGTACGTAGTTTCGGCCGCGGCCCAGGGCTGCGGACTAAAAAAAATCTTGTTTCGGGTACTTTGTTTATAGTGAACGATACAATCATCATGCACTATGTCGGCTACGATAACAAGTCAGGTCGGTTGCGATATAATTTTCAGATTTTAAATAAACTTGCGATAAATATTGACATTGTCGCCAACGTTAATATTTAAAAAATTGTTACGGTTAAGATAAAATTAGCTTTAGCTATATCTCAAAAAATAATGAATTTAGGCGGGAAATGTCAATAGAGTAAGATCCGTTATGGTTTAAAATGTCGATTTCGATAAAAAAAGGATTTTTGAAAAAATGTCGCTTACGCTAATTTGGCGGTAATGGCTCGATATAATGACGCAATTATTGCAACCCATTACTGGCACTGATGCTCTTAGGGTAACTATCTCTATACTACGGGCTACGGGTGACTATATCGCTCTCTATCTATAGATGGTTGCGCTGAGCACGTGTCTGTGTCGAAGATCGTGACTCCACATCTATTTTTCAATGACAATAAACAAATTCTATTCTTTAGTTTACACGACTGTAAAATGCGATTAAACGCTTTTTATTAACGGATTGAATCGCGAGTATTCTATTATTTTCAATGATAGGTTAATACTTAGACTCGACGACTAGACTCGACGACCAGCTAGGGATATAGCAAGAAGGAGGACTAGCGAGAAACATTGTGTGGCCACTCACTCGCCTCGCCACTCGCCTCGTCATTCGCCTCACCACTCGTCGCGCGCGGCTAGTGAAGTACTACTCGTACGTGATAAGACTTGCGCTAGAACCAAGATAACAGCGCTCAGATCTCAACTTATCACACATGAGTTATAACTAGGGGATAGAGTAGGGCGCGTGTGGCTACTAGGGAAATATGCGCGGCAACGCGAGGAGCAACACGAGCGGACTTCATTTGGCAGCATAACTCGTTTAGCTCAAAACGAAGTAGAGGCAGAGACATGAGTAGATGGCAATTCGAAATTTTACGGGAGTGTTTTTACCGGAGCGATGATGATGATGAAGCGATGTATCTACTGTAGGTGCTATATAGGCTCTACCTCCGTCGTATTGTCGGGGCCTATCTCTCGGAGAGAGCCATAGCTTTCCCCAGCTGGCTCGGTCCAGCTCGGCGAGATGTGTCGTGCGGTGTTCCGCAGGGGTCGGTCCTGGGGCCGCTTCTGTGGAACATCGGCTACGACTGGGTGCTGCGGGGTGCGTTGCCTGAGGGCGTCGGCGTAACGTGCTACGCCGACGATACCCTCGTCACGGCGCGGGGTGCAACGTACCAGGAGGCAGCACTCAAGGTCACGACGGGTATTGCTCAAGTCGTGGGTCGGATACGGCGGCTGGGACTGGAGGTGGCCTTGCACAAGTCCGAGGTTCTGTGTTTTCACAAACCTCGGAACGGTCCACCTGAAGGTTCCAGCATAAATGTGGGAGGCGTTAGCATCGGCATCAAGCCCTCGATGAAGTATCTAGGGATCGTACTTGATAGCCGATGGAACTTCGGACCACATTTCCGAAGTTTGGTCCCCAAGGTGACACAGGCATCGGTCGCGCTTTCGCGACTGATGCCCAACCTAAAGGGACCCAACGCTTCCTGCAGGAGACTGTAACTGGGGATCGTGCAGAGTATGGCCCTATACGGGGCTCCCGTATGGGCGGCGCGTTTGACGGCCAACAACTCAACGCTCCTTAATAGACCGTTGAGGACCTTGGCCGTCAAAACAATAAGGGGCTACCGCACGATCTCCGGAGAGGCTGCATGTCTCCTAGCCGCTCGGAGCGGGACCACAGGCCTGCGTCTCGAGAAATCGATGACCGGCGGTCCCAACTCCGCCAGGATCTCATGGAGTCATGGAGGGTGCGACTTGAGCAACCCAAGTGGGGTGCCACCATCATCGCGGCGGTGAGACCGATCATGGACGATTGGCTGCAGAGGCAGCATGGTTACCTCACGTATCGTGCGACGCAGATCGTTACCGGGCATGGATGCTTCGGTAGCTATCTGTTTCGCATCCATCGTGAGGTCACACCCCGGTGTCAACACTGCGAGGTTTCCGACGACGACACCGCACTCCACACGTTGGTGGAGTGCTCAGCGTGGGCGAGACAGCGCCGGGACCTCGTAGTGGGTCTGGGCGTGGATACCCTCTCGCTGGAGACCATGCTTCAAGCCATGGTCTCCAGCGGGAGTAGGTGGAACGCGGCCGTATCCTTCTGCGAGCAAGTCGTGCTCGCGAAGGAGGCGGCCGAGAGGGAGAGGGAGCGTACCCTCCCCGCCGAGTTCCGTAGTCAGCGGCGAGGGCGCCGCAGACTCATCTACGCCCAAGACCATTGACCTCCATGATCGGGGCCTGAGGACGGCGGGATCGCCACCCGTCGTCCTTACAGAAGCAGGCTAGAAGGGTTGCGTGCTGCGGGGCCTTTGCCCCATAGCAAGCAACCAGATTCACTCACTGACGCGGGATAAAACCCTACCCCAACGACGCGGGATTCTCATCCCGACCCAACCCCCGCAGAGACCACAGAGGTGGTCAAAGTCCGCCGGGCGCCACTGGAAATACGTTCTGCTTGTAACCAGAGACGCCCGGCAACGGACGTTAGAGCGGCCGCGGCCTTGGTCGCGGAACTAAAAAAAAAAAAAGGTGCTATATAGGGCGTAGTGGTCCCATCAAGACCTTAGCGCCCCAAGCAACTGCAACTGCTGATCAACAGACGAGTTTTATTTGGCCGCCTTAAAGTCCTATACACACCCCGGGGTACGATTTCGGAAGGATGGAAGGCTGGCGGGATTTGGCCACCTATGCGACCAAGAATCAAGAGGGCAACGAACGATATAAACATAAGAATCCCTGATTAATGGCAATAACTTACTCTCCCTATTACGTGGAACCAACCAATTAACATTCGGGTAACCCCAGAACGCCCGGGCGGCGGCGGCGCCAGTGAGTCAGAATATCAAAAGAACTCCATACATTTTATCACTGACTGACAGACAGTGAAACATTCACTGATGTAATAATGTCAGCTTAGCTAGAACCATCCTCGTGTCTATACTTGACCCGGGGCTATCTCTAATGTTATTTGTTCATAGATAAAACTGTTTGATTACTTAGAACATTTACATGAACTTTGACAAATCGCTGCATGTCGGACAATATTCAATACATTAGAGATAATATTAAACATAATAAATATCAATTTTCCACCAAAAGGATTCAAAATTCGCCAGTTAAATAAAATTAGGTAGGCCGCTACAAAATTAGCTTTCGGCTTGTTTTTAAACCACGTTCAACGGCCGCGGCCGCACCTACGTCCATTGCCGAGCGCCTCTGGTAGGCACCAAACTCGGGTCGGGTTTTACCCCGCATCTTTGGGATCGGGTTTTATCCCGAATCGGTGAGACGTGCATGGGGTGGACTTCAGGAAAATGTATGTATGTAGGAGCTACAGCCTAAACCATTCGACCGATTGTGCTCAAATTAAGCATAAACGTGTATTATAATAGTGGGACAGCTGATGGGAAGCTCATTGACATTACTTTTCTAAAGCCGGAATATGAAATGAAAAACCGCCAAAAAACGGGTTTTCATTTTTTTTTATTTCTTCTCATAAAACGGCTAGAACGATTTTGCTTTAACTTTACATCAATTGTAGTTAAAAAGGTATTCTATCATCGAGCATAATCGGCATACTATAAGTCCACAAAATTTTGAATTTTAATTTTTTTTGATAATTTAACATGTTTTTTTGCAAGAGAATCCACTACAGTCCGTGACGGTTAATTTATTTTTAAATCCTCTTTATATATGTACCCAGATAAAGTTAAATATATACATACTTCCATAAAAACAAACCTAACTAACCATTTGACCTATTTAGCGAACAAAACTCATTTTGCAGTCAACAGACTTTTATCATATCGTCAGCGCAATTATTAGTCGCTTATTATACTCGATAAACGGAACGGAACTTGGAATTTATCAGGCACATTCATATCAGCAGAGGCCACATCCAGTAGTGTCACATAGTCTCTGGAAGCATCATGTCTCGCTGCATACATCTCACGATATTAGCGTGCCTCCTCGCATACGTGCACTCATACTACGAAGGTGAATTATAACATTATAGATCTCAATCGTTGGTTATCATTTTACTCCTATTGGATTTAGGTATTTCTGTACAGTGATATTAGTGTAATGTTTAAAGTGAATACATAAACAGAAATACTTAAAACAATAATTTAACTCCATTTGTAATGTCCCTTCATTTTTTATTTAAATTAATTAACCATTAACATAGGGTTTGTGAATGTAAATTCTCTTAATAATAGAGAGATAAAACTGATGCATTCATGAACTCTAACCTTGGTACGCTAACATACGGGAGTGGTAGATCCCGAAAACACGGCAGTGGGAATCGCTGGCGATGAGAACGCCTTGGTGATCGGGGAGCTGGATCAGCCGCTCACGATACGCTGCCTCGCCTACGGGTATCCAGTTCCTGGTGTGTTTTGGATCCGGGACAACAACATGGTCCCTTACAGCAACGCGGTCTACGAGATCAGAGGAAATTCTCTACTCATAAGAAGTCTGACAACGGAAACTCTTGGACAATATACTTGTCAAGCTTATAATGGACTTGGCAAAGCAGCGTCGTGGGTAGTATTGGTGCGCGCTTACCAGCCTGAAGGCTTTTTCATTGAGCACGAGCACTTGGTGGCGAGGCCGAATGTTTTCCCAATCAGACGCACGCAACCACCCACTACTGCTGAAAGTACAACCAGTACCACCACCACGACAGAAAGACCTTTTCTCTTCACTGGTAAGATTATACGCTGGATATTTTCTAACGATAAGCATGTTAACTTTTTTTTTAAACATAAATCGCAAAATGTGTTGCAATCTCGCAATATGGATTGCAATTTCCATGTCTTCGATTGTGATTATATCTTCTTTGGCAGATCATACCTACCCGTTCGAGTCCTAGATCATTCGGTTTTGCGATTTATAGTTTAAATACTCGTAAGTAGTTATGAAACTAATTTGACATTTATGTAATCTTTGGAATTTCTCTTGGTATCAGTTTCAAAGATTAGTTAAATGTCTTTTATGTGCAATGTTCTTGGAATGGCTTGTACCTATATGTAGCATTGTGGCATGGTTTGGGGGTTTGGTATGAACTAAATAGAGGAAATTATAAGTAGCTCTTTGACAATAGAATTACTTACTTGCACACGATGCGTAATGATTTTAAAATGTACAGACAGAATATATATTACGTGGCTTGTCTTGCATATAATAATTGCAGGTCTGAATTTAGCCTGAGTTCTTTTACCTCGATAGATCCAAATTCATTCATTAGGACAGCACGTAGGATATTAGGTATACCTTTCGTTAACATAATATATGTAATCCTAAAATGTTTTGGCACAATGAATTTCGCATACTTTTTTTGGCATAATTATACTTGGTCATAATTGATTTTTAGCAGCATATGTACTGTGGAATAATTATATTTAGGTCTAATATATTTATGCATAGTTATGATTTGCACAATGCTTTTAGGCATAGTGTACAGTCGCCTAATAGTATATATTACTAAAATTGATAAGGTATAAATTAATGAAATGAATGAAAAATAAAAAAGTTACTTTAACCAGTATTTCCTATATTATATAGTGTCAAAGTAGGTTTAGGTGCGGCGAGGGTGCACCCCTAAGCCGCCTTTTAATTATTTTACATAGTTACTTATTCTGCGTAAGATGATTATTTCTATATTCATTATTGTTTGATACGTTTATGCCTTTATAAAGCTATGCCTATAAATTTTATGCTTAAATATGATTATGCTAATTTTATTTATGATTAAGACAAATATGCTAAATTTGTTATGGATAAAAAAATTATGCATAAATATCATTAGTCTAAATTACCATATGCCAAAATATTTTGTGGTTATTTTTTTTATGCAAATGGATAGTGAACCGGATATTAAACACTATTTATAGTGTTCAAGAAGAATATGCAGATGGAATAATGCAGTCACCTACCCTATTAGGACAGGTGACTGTCAAATCAAATCACCTTCTTTTTATTAAATGTCAAAAGTCAAAACTATACCTACGCCTCATAGAAATTTGTATGTAAAACTCAACAATGACGTCACTATTATGAAGCGTCAAATCCGTAACTATTAGTAATTCAATTGATGATTAAAAATAAATAAAATAAAGATAATAAGATTGAATACAATATACGTACATACTTTGGGATTCTTTATGTAGTAAATACATTTAAATTATTTATTTTAGCTGTGTAAGTTTCGTATAATGATACGAAACTTACACACTTAGGTACTTATCAAATGTGATGTTAAATAAAATTCCTGTTGTCGAAACATAAAGGAAGCGTTTCATATTTCCCTTTTATAAAAATACGAGTATGTTTGAAGTTTATTGTTGCTTCAGTTACTAAAGCAGTTATAGCTTACTGGTTCAACATTCAGTTAGGTTATAGTGAAGCACTTTCAACTCCAAATCTCTTCTTATCAATGACATAGCAAATCTGATTTTGTCTCTCACAAACATCACCTAACTGCTTCTCCAGTAGCAGCAATTGGAACGCCAGCTATAACATGGAACCCACAACGTGACTAAGAGTGGACGTACAATATTCCTCTGCCCATCCCTCCAGAGAGCACAACCATCGTCGACTTCAATCGATAATCAAGGACAGCGTAGAAAATGTGTCAATTTGGGCACGTCACCAATATTTTCTGCAATGTCATTGTTTAAATAATTCCGACTGACTGCCAAGCTCTTAGGGAGGCAAAGGTTATATAATATTGTATGCAGACCGGTCGGATTTTTAAGGGCTCCAACTCCTAACGACTGCCATAGATGTTCGTATGACAACCAGGACCGACGGCTTAACGTGCTCTCCGAGGCACGGCAGTATCATAAAAACAAAGATCTAATTTTGTCTTGTATTTTTGCGATTCATTTATAAAATACACATTCCTATTTATTGTAGGATTATTCTGTTGGTCCTACAAATAGGGGGTTACCTTATGGCCGTCTCCATCTAAGCGTCATCCGTGAGAAAGGCTCGAGCTTCTTCAAACAGATATTATATTAATTTTCAACTGTAAGGTCAATACATTGTATATCTATCTTCTACAAAGGTGTAAGAGGGTGCAGTTCAGCCTACATATACCACGCGGGCCAGACGGGTTGGTATGGGTTTTATGTGCAATTTTCCTGCTATAAACGACATTTTTTGGATATTCTCACATATTAATAACAATCTGATGTGTTGCATAGTGGCCGTACACGTCCATGTATCAACGACGTATAGTACGCTCAACATTGGTACGGAGTTGCGCCTGTCATGTGAAGTGGATGGTTACCCGGACCCAGACGTGTATTGGACCAAAGATGGACAGATAATTACACCTAATAGCAGAACTACAATACAGGGTAAGTAATACAGATTTCTTTTGTAATTTTAAAAAGAATCGAAGACAAATAATGTTCCAATACTTTATTGGCTATTAACAGGCCGCATTAACCTTGAAAGATATGCCCAGGAAGGATGCCTCTGCAAGACGAGGGTGGGGATAGTGGATCTGCTTTTGCCTTATGACATTATTAATGGCATAAGGTGAAACGGGTCTGGGCCGAATAAAATAAGACAGGAAAAGTCCTTAAGAGTAATTTCAAGATAGACATTGGAGTACTCGTATTAACCGCCTGGAGCACATAATAATAATAATAGTACAAGTATGGAGCGAATGTTTTACTAAGTAGTAATATTAAGATTTTATCCATCCAAAATACTTACCTACGCTGTACCACTTATGTTGTTGCTCTACAAAGTATTGAGGGTTGTACCTAGACGTATTTAGGCCAAGATCAGACGAGGTGGCTCGTGGTGGGAGAGGCCTATGTCCAACAGTGCATTATGACTTTGAGATTGTGCCACATTTTAACACACCATTCTCCAACAGCCCAGAGTTATTTTTGTAGCGTCTTAATGTGACAAAAACCTTCTTCCTCTTGTCAACAGGAACAACAATATCACGACTGACGGTTTCGAATGTGACCGTGAATGACAGCGGGCTTTATGGCTGTCACGCTGAGAACGGCTACTCGACGCATTCTGACAACGCACAGATCAACGTACAACGTAAGATTGTCATTTTATTACCTACTAGCTGTTGCCCGCAGCTCCGCCTGCGTGTTATAGCTTTCTTGATCACCAGATTACTGATTTATTATGTATAGCTGTTGACCGATATTGTATCTTAAGATAAAATATTATAGGACCTTAGCCGTGTGCAGCGCCCCTTAGTGAAATCCACTGCGGGTGACGTAACCTACGACAAACTTATTATTTGCGGTTGGTACAGTAATCAGGTCTAGGGATCGAACCGCAAAATTAAGTTTGTTTTTTATCGTATATTCTTTTCCGGGATAAAAAGTACCCAGCGTGGTGCCCAGGATATTATTATACCAAGTTTCATCGTAATCGAACCGGTAGTTTTTCGTGATGCCTGAACAAACAGACAAACAGACAAAAAATTTTTAATCACATTTTTCGGTTCAGTGTCGGTCTAGTAACAACGCCCTGCCATTTATTTTTTTGATATTTTCAATGTACACAATTTTCACTTCTATAGATTTATTATAAGTAGAGATTAGCGGTCACCCCCGACTTCGTCCGTGTGGTAATTTGGATTTTGACGGACTTGTACCTTAGCTTAGCTATGATGACCCGCATTATTCCGTTTATTTTTCCCGTTCCATTTGGATTTGATATCCATAAAATATGTTATAGTGAGTTAACCTTAAAAGATAAAAATATGCTGTCGTTGTCTGTTTTTAGAGATTTTAAAGAGGAACAATTCTTTAGTACATAATTTTAACAAGACATTACTCATTTGACTAGGGTACGCTACGGAAGTTCTCAAAAAAAAATTTCCCCGTTTTTTAAACATATTTCTCTAATATGTGTAGCGGAGTACCGCTCCTATTGATCGTAGTGTGATGTTAAATAGCCTATAGCCTTCCTCGATAAATTCACTATTCAACACATAAATAACTTTTTAAATTGAACGAGTACTTTCTGAGATTATGGCGTTCAATCAAATTCTTCAGCTTTATAATATTAAGATTCAATAGCGGTAATTCCCAGTCCCCACGGTAACACTTTCCCGGGATATAGTAGCCTAAATTACTCCTTATAACATCAGCTATCTGTCAGAGAAAGTCCCGTAAAAATCAGTCTAGCCGCTCCAGATATAAGCCGAAACAATCATACAGACAGACAAATTTGCGATATTTTTTTTATTATTTTGAATATCTGCTCGCGGTCTTTCTAGGCGGGGGAGTTACATTACATTCCCTGCAGGTCTTCATATAAAATAATGGTTAATTTGCAGAGTTAACTTTGCCGGCCAAATGTACTGACAACCCGTTCTTCGCCAACTGTGACCTCATAGTGAAAAGCAAGTTCTGTCACCACAACTATTATTCCAAGTAAGTATATAATAACTATTCCTTACATGTGGCTCCGCTTACGTTATCATCATCAACATCATTTCAGCCCATTTGACACCCACAGCTGGGCATATTATGCCTCCCCCAAAGAGATTCAGCCTGCATATACCTGCCACTCTGGCGTCTGGCCAGAGTGGCAGGTATATGGGTTGTGTCGAGTTTTCCTTCTCTAAATATATACTTTGATAAACATACATATTTCTAAATACATACTAAATATAAGTTGAAAATACCCAAACTTCGAAACAAACATTTGTGCATCACACAAATAATTGATTCGACCCGAGAAGCGAACCCGGGACCTCACAGACATTAGGTACCACTACTCCATTTGAAATAAATGTCTGTCTATTAACGATTCTAAAATACGATTAACTGAAAACTATTGAACGGTTCGTAACAAAAGGTCATGTATTTTCAGAGTAATGCTTTCTGTGTGAAGATAAGACTGATTTTTTTTTTTAAATTTCAGATTCTGCTGTAAGTCATGCGTGGAGGCAGGACAGCTCGACCCTCTAGAGGCGGAGGCGCAGGCTGACCAACCACTGCGCAAGAAATAGACGCTAACAGCTCTTAGACTATACCCGTTGTAAGCATTGATCAGTGACCGACATAAACCTACTTAAAAATTTTCTAAACACTAGTAACCTATTCTTCTGACTAAGACGAAACATTACGCACTTTTTTATTATTTTAAAGCTCAGCAGAATAACTTACTTTTCTAAATATTTAAATCACTACATATTATAAAGCAAAGTCGCTTTCGTCCGTATGTATTCTTATATCTTTAAAACTACGCAATGGATAGAGTGGTTCTCTAGGAAAGTTTTTGTGTACATAATTTGTCAAGCGGGCGAAGCCACCAGCTCTGCTGATAAAGAATAAATTGTAAGAAAAAATGGTTCAGTTTTATATTTTTTTTTGCAAAAAGAAACGACTTAAAATTGTCAGAACTTGACCAATGGGACCACAGCAGCTTTCAAATAAAAAAAATCATCAAAATCGGTTCAGTCGAAAGGTCTGAGAAATAAATATAACAAAAATACGAAGTCGACTTGAGGACCTGCTCCTTTGTAGAAGTTAAGATCAATTAAAAAACACTTGTATCTTAATTGGTAAATCATTAAATAACATTGTGCATGTTTAGACTATTGTGGGAATTAGATGTTACAAACAAATATACTTGTAGGTTTATATTCTTCCATTATTATGTATGATCCGTGCAAGATGACAATGGGATTGGCGGCCATGTTGGTGACGTCATAGTGACGTAGATTAACCAACCATTGATGACGTCACGGAACGTTTATTGTGGAAACGTTCTATCCCACTCAGATCGTGCGCAGCTTATACCTATTTTTTTCCTTCTGACGCGACGCGTTATTGCCGCGCTTTCGGTCGCTGATTATGCTATTTTTTTAATGTGCCATAAATGGAATAATTTGACAGTTGAATCTCAACGTGGTAAGCCGCCTTTTTGGCTATCGTACCAATAGCTTATAATGTAGATAGTCGAATAAGTACCTACTAACTACAAATTTTATTTTTATGTAAATATATTTTTATAATAAATGTCACAAATCGATGTGAATGATGACCGAGTTTCTATCCTACATAGTCAAGATGTAATAGCGAGTAAATTATTTTCGAATTGTGGATGTTTAGTTAGGCTAGTATAGCTAGGATAGTAAGGTTGACTGTTCGAGTCATAATAATTTGCTTAAGTGAATGGATTTTATATGTATCTAAATGTGACACTGTAAATAGACAAACAATAAAATCATTTTATCTATATGTCGAAGATTTTTATTTATATGTCGGGGGATTCTGCAATATGGACGCCTTATAGACTATCCGGAGGTAACGGAAAGCCTTGAGCCGCTAGCTCAGCGCCGAACAATTGCTTCCTTGGCCGCATTCTACCGTATTTACCACGGTGAGTGTTCTGAAGAACTCTTCAACCTGATTCCACCCTCTCCCTTCCGATCCCGAACAACGCGTGCCGGGCAGAGATGTCACTCTCATACCGTGGAATCTGTCTTCGCGAGAACCGAGCGTTTTAAACGTTCGTTTCTCTGCCGAACGATGGTGGCTTGGAACGCCCTGCCTGCGCACGTGTTTCCTCCAACATATAGGTAACCCTGGGTTCTTTTAGCGAAGCGTGAAGAGGCACATTACTGGGTCGTCAAGTTGAGGGCCACTCTCTATAGTATTCCTGTGTACTATGAGAGACGCCCACAATCGCCAGACGTCGCCACAGCTTACCATCAGGCGGGTGGAGTCAATTTGTCGACCTAAATATAAAAAAAAAATGGTGGCAACTTATGATTTTAGGGCTCCGTACACAAAGGGTAAATAAAGGTCGATTCAGAGATATCAGTGAAACGTCCGGCACAGATCAGTGTCAGTCATTTACCAGTACAAAATACTGTTTATACAAAGACCTTATATACAATACACAATGACATAGGTTC
Source organism: Nudaria mundana (assembly GCA_963556515.1). Lineage (NCBI taxonomy): Eukaryota > Metazoa > Arthropoda > Insecta > Lepidoptera > Erebidae > Nudaria > Nudaria mundana. Next base: position 4,531,877 of record OY748303.1, on the reverse strand, counting down.
TAGAACAAATCGCAAGAAAATAATGTCCCGAGTCGACCTATACATTATACATAGGCATACATAGATATAAACAAATTTCATATTAAAATTTAAACCTTGATTCAACGGAATAGTGTTCACTTTTGTTTGCACTAATTTATCGCGTTACGTAGCTTCTATCTGTCCGCCTGACTAATTCACCTTATGCAGCTTATACTTGAACTACGTGAACATAGAAACAATGGAGTAGGTTTATTTTGTCAAAGTCTTTTAAAGGATTCCATGATATGTATCTACGTACTCGTAATAATTAATGTAAGACTATAATAAATTCCATAATCTTATAAATTGTAATTACTTGTTTATATTAGACGAAATAAGCTGAAAAACTAATTAACGACTGACAAAGATAGGTAGAAAGTATTTTTAATATCGAAACCCTTAAGTATTTTTTTTCGAGTCAGTTTTATAATAAGTAACTGTAGTGGGTGAATAACAAAAAGGGAATTAATGAATTTAACTAATTATAATATTATAAATGCCAAACTTCTTGCGGGTGACAAAGTCGCTACGTCTACTACAAGATAGCCGTGTTTCAAGTGACTGAATTAGTTGCTAAAACTGCGAGTCATTAATTTATTTTTATCTTATGGTTAATTTTTGGAATACGAAATTATATATAGCTGATCACCGTGACTCCGCCCGCGAGATATAGTTATCTCGGCCCCGATTCCCGTGGGAATACATTACCGAGAATCCAAATAAAAAAAAATAACAGTACATACACGAATTAAAATGACATGTGTAATTATGTAATTATATTTTTGACAAAACAATGATACCCTGTGAAAATTAAAAACATTTTTGGGCTTATCTCCTCCATCCCAATCAAAAGAAATAATTGTATTCAATGAAGGGATTCTTATACAAGTTTCATAAAGATCGGACCTCTTTTTGTTATGTCCATAAAATGAGCCGAACAAACAAGATTGTTATTTTTGGATCAAAATATTCTTCTCGCCGTGCTAGGGCAATAATATTTTTCCATTGTGCACAGTGTACTGGATCCCGAGGAAAAATGAAATAGATGTTGGTTCATATAACGAAAAAAAAATCATGAAGAGCCAAGGCGTCTCCACTATAATCTTTGTTCCAAATAGTTTCATCGCTATCGGTAATCCGAATAAATCTGAATGGTCATTTTGTTAGTACATTATTCAGTGAAAATGAAATGGTCTCTTTCTTTTTACTGAGCTTGGGATGAATTCGAAAGATACTTCGGTATTGGACTGGATTGCAATATTTACTTTTGTCTTTTAATTTATTATCGACGAAATACTGTATTTTAAGTGAAATAATAAATTGCAAATGATAAAACAAAAGCTTATTACTGAAAATATGATACACCGTCTTCAATATGCTTTTTTTCGTAGTTTTTACACGCTTTTACAATACAGTACGGCATTGTGCAACGTGTTGTCGTTCAGTTGTCAAAATCAAGACTGGCGCGCGATTGTTTCTCTTTTAGCGTTTTGTTTCTCTTTTTGTTCGGACACTTTTGAGCGATGATCCGAAATCCATTATATATAAGATCTTTGTGTTTATAAATTTTCTATGTACGTGTCCCCACATGTCAGTGTCAATTACGACTCAGTCATCACTGACACTGACTTTGACATGTACATAGAAAATGTATGAAAGAATATTTTGCACGGTGGCGGTACTGCGGCGGACGGAACAGAGGTTTCACTGATAATTATGTCTGAATCGACCTTAAAACGGGAACCTGTTACTGAGACTTCGCTGTCCGTCCGTTTGTCTGTCTCCCCGTTGTTTCTCATGAACCGTGATAGTTAGAAAGTTCATCCTTTTTTTTTTAGTTTTGCGGCCCAAGGCCGCGGCCGCTCTAATGTCCGTTGCCGGGCGTCTCTGGTTACAAGCAGAACTATTTCCAGTGGCGCCCGGCAATTTCCAGTGGCGCCCGGCGGGAAAGTTCATCCTCATGTAGGTATCATGTGAAAAAGATTGTTTGTTGGTTTTTGGAATAAAAGACAGGAGCTCGTAATAATACGTGTCGTGTATTTCAGTCGGCCATGTTACAAAGTGAGGAAAGAAGGAAGTGAACATAGACAAGACAATATTGATATAATCTAAGCATAGACTAAACTAGGCTATGGCTTACAAGCTAATATAATATTATGACATCTTCCCTTTAAGTAACTTTATTATAACTTATATTTTAGATTCTTATGTAAAAATAACAAAACGCATTTTAGTGTTTTGACACGAGACACTTTGACGTTTTATAAGATTCTGACAGTTGACATAATTTGACGTTGTCAATTCGACGATTGTTTCTAAATGTAAACAAACAATGGTTTACAACATTTTAGTTTACTAATTAATTACTTATAACTAAGTACATGACAATGAATACGAAACAATGCTTATAAGACTGTGTCTATAAGACGTTGTGGTTGCCTTATCTCTCTTCCTGAACTAGAATATTTCTTAATTGGTTGACTGCTAGTACGTTGAGGAGATTGACTATGAGAAATTTTAGAGTAATCATTTGTTTAGAGTAATCAGTAGTCATGTGTTTTCATTTTATTTCATAACAAGGAGTATAACTGATATAAGTTTGATTGGAACTGACTGGTTGAGTGTGAAAATTATTAGTCTGTGTGTTATGTGAATGAAAAGAATATTGAGACTTTGGTCTAAGTGTTATGTATTGTCTATTGCGACGATATGTACCAAATTTACTTTTTATGATATACGACCTAGGTTCAGGACTAACTTGTTGTATAATACCTGGAAACCAAGACGATTGTGGATGTTTTTGAAACATAACATGACTATTTACCTCCAAGGGTTTAAGATCTTTGGAATTTTTGTTGTAATACTCTTTCATCTTATGTAAATTTTGATTATTGACTTGTTTAAGATGTCTATAGTTACACAATTTTGGTTTTAAAAGTTTTTCTACTATAGGTAGCTTTGTACGAAGTCTACGTGACATGGAAAGTTGTGCTGGTGAACATAAATTGTTTTTGGGAGAATTGCGATATTGCAATAATGCTAAATATGGATCAGTATTATCAAGTAAACATTTTCTAAGCATATTTTTAATTATGCCTACTGTCCGTTCTACCATACCATTTGAACGGCTGTGATAGGGACTGGAAGTGACATGGTGAATATTCCAATCTTGTGTGAAATCATGAAAAGATTTGGAATTCATCGGTGGACCATTATCTGACATTAATGTATGGGGAATACCATGACGAGCAAATATTGATTTTAGCTTGGTTATGACTTGGTCTGCACTGTAACCATTACTTAAAATTGCTATCTCAACATATTTTGAGAAATAATCGACTACAATTAAGTATGTATGCTTGTTGAACTCAAAGAAATCTATACCAACCTTATGCCAAGGAATGTATTTGTAATCATGTGGTAATAGACTTTCTTTAGTGTTACTCTTTCTTAAAGTGAGACAAATTTCACAATTACTGATGTAATTATCTATATCTTGACTAATATTAGGCCAGTAAATTGTATGTCTTGCCAAATTTCTACAACTATTCAAGCCTTGATGACCTTCATGTAATAGTTTTAAGAAATCTTTTCTTAAAGAAATAGGTATAATAACTCTATCTGACAAAAATAAAAGGTTATTAGCATAATGTATATCATCTTTAACAGGAAAGAAAGGTTTAACACAATCTTCTACTTTATGCTTTGAATTTGGAAATCCATTTTTACAGTAATTAATAAGAGTTTGAAGAGTTTGGTCAGACCTGGTAGCTTGTTCAATTTGTTGTAACTTGAAAGGACTAAGTGACAAATTAGCAGTGAGTAAATTAACATGAAGTTTAATATCTTCATCCAATTCTACTAATGCATTTTCTGGTAATGCAGCACGGGACAATGTGTCTGCGACATATAAGTATTTACCTGGTTTATAAGTAACGATAAGATCATAGGGTTGCAAACGAAGCATTATTCGTTGCAATCTTGGTGGAATATTAAATAAAGGTTTACTAAATAAAGAGACAATAGGTTTGTGATCTGTTTCCACTAGAACTTTGTTACCAAAAATGTATTGATGGAACTTAGTACAACCAAATAAAATTGCTAGGAGTTCCTTTTCAATCTGAGAGTAATTTTGTTGAGACTTTGTCAAAGAAGCTGAGCCATATGCTATAGGACTAATATTATGTAAGATGACAGCACCTAAAGCATCTTTTGAAGCATCTACTGACAAAGTAAGTGGTTTTTGAGGATCAAAGTAAGTTAAGACTGGTGAAGAACTAATTAGAGACTTTAATTTATTGAATTCTTTGTCATGACTGTCATTCCATGACCATATTGTGTTTTTATTAAGTAACTGTCTTATGTTTGATGTTTCTTTTGATAATTTTTTTATGAATGAGCCAAGAAAATTAATCATGCCCAGGAATCTCTGGACATCTGTGACATTCTTAGGCTGTGGCATGTTGCAAATTGAATTTACTTTAGATGGATCTACAGACACTCCATTTCTATTGAATATAAAACCTAAATACTTGACTTCACTTTGACAAATGTTACATTTATTACTATTAAATGTTAGACCTATGTCTTTTGCACGACAAAGAACTTTTTCTAGGATTTGATCATGTTCTTGAATGGTTTTAGCATGTATAAGAAAGTCGTCCATCATTATTTTAATGCCTTGTATGTCACCAAACCGGGAAATCATTTCTTTATGAAAGATTTCTGGAGATGCATTGACACCAAACGGTAGCCTTAAAAAACGAAATCTGCCATAGGGGCTTATAAAAGTACATAGTTTGGATGATTCTTCATCTAAGACAAGATTCCAAAAGCCTGACTTAGCGTCTAAATTTGAAAAATAACATGAACCATTTAGTTCTGCTTTAATTTCATCAATATGTGGAAATGGGTAATGTGAACGTTTAATAGCTTTATTTAACTTACGTGGATCTAAACATAATCTAATGCTTCCATCCTTTTTAGAGACAATTACCATAGAATTGACCCAATCAGTTGGTTCATCAACTCGAGCAATAATACCAGTGACTTCTAACTTATCAAGTTCTGCCTTGACTTTATCCTGTAATTTAAAAGGAATTTTTCTACTTGCGTCTACCGACGGCTTGACATTTTCGTTGAGAGTTAAATGACATTCATAGTTTTTAAGAGCTCCTATTCCATTAAAAACCTTACTATATTTCTTTAGTATTGACAGACTGTTTGACTCTGCAGGGACTTTGTGACACATTGACTGTGATATGACTTGACTTTGACTGTTAGACTGACTTGACATTGACTGTAAATTGTTGTTCTGGCTATGCTGACTAAGTGTGTAGTTTGGACTGTGTTCAGATATATTTTCATCAAAGGTTACTGACTGTATTCTTTTTATGACTTTTAACTGTTGACATGACTGTCTACCCAGAATATTTTTGCAATCTAACTGTGTAATATGGAAACACAAGTTGTATGATTTGTCATTATACTTACATGGTAATGTACAATAACCGATTGTAGGTATACTTTGACCTGTAAATGTTGTCAAGTTAAATGGTGTTTGTATAAGATTTATCTCTTGCAACGCTAGTTTTTCAAATGCTTTCTTAGACATCAAATTCACATCTGCACCTGAATCAATAAGTAAGCAGACAGATTGACTACAGATACTTAGGGTTATTGACCATTGGTTACTACATTTTACAGAATTACATTAATAAACAGCACCTAGAAAAGCTTGATCATCATTAGAAAAATCTTCTTGCACATAATTAACATATTTTTGCTTGGACTTACACATCTTTGAATAATGATTAAGTTTTTGACAGAAATTACACTTTGCACCAAGAGCAGGACATTTAAAACGATGTGTTTGACCACACTTTGGACACATTGAGTTATTCATAGACTGATTGTTACCTTTATAACCATTGGGACTGCTATAACTCGATGAATGGGATGTATTGTATGACTGGTTAGGATTGTACCTTGACTGTTGACTGTGACTCTGACTTCTTGATTGACGATCCTGTGACTGCGGATTATACCTTGATTGTTGATGATTTCTTGACTGATTTCTTGACTGACTATGTTGTGAATGACTTCTACTGGACTGTTGACTACTTCTGTTATGTATACTATCTATACTAGCTACAGATGAATTGGGATTTGTGCCTGATAATATTTGAACTTCTTTCCGGGACGATTCTAGTGACTTAGCAATATTTATAGTGGCATCTAAAGTGGTAGGTAATTCTTGCAAAATTTTCTCTTTAATATAGTGATTCTGATCATTTAGATTCCAACTAAATATATCTTTTAGTAAATCGTCTTGCAATTCACCAAAATTACACTGATGGGCTATATTTTTGAGATCTGTTATATAACTGTCCAGCTGTTCATTTTGCAGTTGCTTTCTGTTAAAAAGTTTATGCCTTATCATGGTTATATTGACTTTTGGGCTGAAATAACCTGCAAATCTGTCGATCAACACTTGTAGCTTGACTGTTTCGACATCTAGGTTGAAAGAATAAAATATGTGAAGGCAATCTGGTCCTATATGATGTAATAAAAGTGCAACTTGCCTATCTTCGCTTTCTTGATCATATTTAAATGCTTTGAGATATATTTTGAATTTGGTGATCCAATTTTTCCACGTGAGCGGCATGTTGGATGCATGAACGTCCATGTGGTTGAGGCGACCCGACGACGTTGAAGATTCGTCCATTTTTTTTCTTTTGGTTGATCCAGTTCTTCCTAAGACACGCCAGTTTACACCACACCTGATGTTTGTTGGTTTTTGGAATAAAAGACAGGAGCTCGTAATAATACGTGTCGTGTATTTCAGTCGGCCATGTTACAAAGTGAGGAAAGAAGGAAGTGAACATAGACAAGACAATATTGATATAATCTAAGCATAGACTAAACTAGGCTATGGCTTACAAGCTAATATAATATTATGACAAAGATCTCACCTGTATATTTCACATCAAGAAAGTTTTATGTAAATTCAAAGTAGGTAGGGTTATACAACGGCAATTTCATACTTCGACCCACATTATTGTCATGACATACATACGTTTAGTACCTACACTAATATAGCTAATACTATGTTTAATACGTATAGCTACTAATAAGACTCAATAGAATAATTTAATCATTATATTATGTCTGTGCTCTTTTAACTTGCCATTTTTGTCATTATTTGGTCTTTCCAAAGTAGAATGCCATATAGATTTCACGAATACGTGAGTATCGGTGCAACCGAAAGTTTCGGCCAAATTCTGTCGAAAACATAACTCAAACCGAAACTCTGAAGAAACCGATACTTCACACACAAATATACTAAGTAAGTAATAGGTCACAGTGAGTCAAATCGGCAGCGGCTGTTGTGATGAGTAAAAATGAAAAAACTACACGGTTTAAAGCGGCTCGGCTGTTTGAAACAGAGATTTAAAATCGGAAAGACTGTTGTTTCTTACTAAATTACGTCCTACCCGTACGACACAATGGAACACTGTTGGTTTTAAACCGTGTAGCTAGCAAAAAAATATATTTTAAACATCCGCTTTAAACAGTGTATTCTTCCTTTAATAATTCCATTTAAAAGTTCCCGACAGAATCCCAGTAGGTACCTCATATTAAGTACCATAATAAAAAAGATTTTCAAACAAAAACTATTTATTTTTATTTTTGTCTTTCGGCTTTAGGGCAAACTAATTTCCGAAACTATACCACTATAGTGACTATACATTGTTTGGGTATATGGCTTCTTCTGGGCTCAGTTGACCAGCTTCAACACATGACTTGCAGCAAAATCTGAAAACAATGTATTTTAATCAAACGCACTCGCAGTTTTTAAAACTCTCAGTCGCCTGCGATGTATTCTCCACTTTATCACACTTTGGACCCGGTGTGAATCCATGGAGCATAGTATTAGATCTCATCTCATATAAATCGCGAAAACGATAGTCCCTGGGGTGGACTTGAACCACCGGCTGTTCCATAATAAAGTTGAAGACTTTGTTTGGTTAAACGATTCCATCCTTGGTAAAGTGCCTATCTTGGTATAGTGCCTATCTTGGTATAGTGCATTTGTGCCGGAAAATGCATATTTTCCGGCACAAATGGGCTCTATCGTATGATACCGAAGTGAAATAGCCACCGAGTATTTGCTCGATCCAGGTTACTATTTCAAAATTCTTTGTTCGATGAATCACACTAATAATATAGTAGTCGGCCTAACACTGATCCATTTAGTTCTAAAAATCAAATCTATCCACATTATTTAGTTCAGTTCAGACCTGTTAATTGTGTGAAGTTTGAAACGTGTGGTATCGCACACGTTTCAAACTTTTTAAGTTTTTTTTTAAGTTTTAATTTTATAAATTTATTAACAAAGCAATCTGAAATCATTTCCGCAAATGGAGCAAATCGAGCAGCGTGCCGTCATAAGTACCTCCATAAGAAGGGGTTGTCATCAAAAGCCATCCATGATGATATGGTCAGTACATTAGGGGATTGCGCTCTTTCATATTCATCCGTAAAAAAATGGATAGCAGAATTCAAGCGTGGTAGAGCGAGTGTGAAAGACGAACCCCGCCCTGGAAGGCCTTCGACGTCCACTACTGACGAAAATGTTAAAAAAAATCTCGACTTAATTATAGGAGACCGCAGATTGAAAATTACAGAGATAGCCGAGATTATAGGCATCTCTTATGAACGTACTCAAAACATAATAGTCAACGTGTTGGGTTTCCACAAGGTGTCTGCGAGGTGGGTTCCGCGACTGCTTTCAGTTGAGCAAAAAAGGATGCTATTGACTATTGCACGCGACTGTTTGGAGTTATTTGAAGCTGATGAATGTGATTTTTTGAATCGTTTTGTTACTATGGACGAAACATGGGTTCATTACTGTACACCGGAAACAAAACAACAATCAAAACAGTGGAAAAGACCTGGTTCACCACCCCCCAAAAAGGCTAAGTCTATTTTGTCGGCAAGTAAGGTGCTGGCTTCAGTATTCTGGGACTCGAGTGGTGTGATTATGGTTGATTATCTTGAAAAGGGTCAGACTATAAACTCTGATTATTACTGCACCTTACTACGACGTTTACGAGAGAATAAAAGAAAAACGTCCAGGAATGATCCGAAGAAAAGTCATGTTTCATCAAGATAACGCTCGTGTTCACACGTCTGTCCAATCAATGGCAGAAATTCACAACTGTGGCTTTGAACTGTTACCGCATCCACCTTATTCACTTGATCTGGCACCGTCAGACTTTTTTCTGTTCCCTAACCTAAAAAAGCAAATGGGAGGTCAAAGATTTTTGACAAATGACGAGGTCCAAGCAGCAGTAGACGCATATTTTGACTCTAAGGAAGAATCCTTTTTTTTTCAAAGGGCTAAATGCTTGGAAGGGAAGATGGCAAAAGTGCATTGAACTTGATGGTGATTACGTTGAAAAATAAAAATATATTTCATTTATTATGTATTTATTTTCTTGGTTAGGCCGATAACTTTTCAATCCACCCTCGTACTAATTCGATGATTTTTTTACTTTTTCGCATAATTAAAGTCAAATTATAAGAGAACCCATGGGTAAATAGCGATATCCAAATATTTTTGTAATAGCTTAGTTATCTTTAAAAATCTCAGAGTAGAAAGTGTACGAATCCTACCTGGTGTTCCCTAGTTCGTCGATGGACCGTGTATCAAAATCAAATCTGTCGAACTAATAAATATAAGTTCGTCGGAAGAAAGTCGTTCACATGTAAACAAAAATCGGACGAAACGTTTTCGTCGCAATTCTCCGTATGAATAATCGAACAAAGAATGCCGATTTGTTATATCTTGTTGCATTTGTTGTATACGGTATGCGCGATGGAGTAAGCAGCAATCTGATACGAGCACTGCAATCACTTTATGAGGGTTCCAGTGCTTGTGTCCGCATAAACGGGACTTACACGGACTGGTTCGGTATCGAACGAGGCGTCAGGCAGGGCTGTGTAGCGTCTATAATGCTGTTTAACCTATACATGGATAACTGTCTGAAAGATCTGAAAGCGAGTGTGTGTGGTTTAAGAATGGATGAATTGACCATCAAGTGCCTCTTATATGCTGATGACCAGGTAATACTTGCGTCATCGGCGGAGGAGTTGCAGGTGATGGTTGATATTATGAATGAGTCTTTGGAAAGGAAGGAAATGAAAGTGAACGCAAGTAAGACGAAAGTAATGGTATTTGAACGAGACGAAAGCATGTCGAACTGTGCGATTGTTATTGAAGGAGAAAGAGTGGAGCAAGTGAAAGAGTTTGTGTATTTAGGGTCCAAGTTTACAAGGGATGGAAGATGTGACGACGACATTGAAAGAAGAGTTGTGGCAGGAAATCAAGTGAATGGGGCTCTGCATAACTTTATGAACAGTCAGAAGATTTCCCGGAGGGCTAGGCTGGCTGTTCATAGAGGAGTGCTGGTCCCTACACTTATGTATGGAAGTGAATGTTGGGTTTGGCAGAAGAAGCATGAAAGTAGAATAAATGCAGTGGAAATGAGAAGTTTGAGAAGTATGACTGGGGTGACATTGGTTGAGAAAGTGAGGAACAGCGAGATACGAGAACTTTGCGGTGTATCAGAAGATGTAGTGAGTAAGATAGAAAAAGGGATGCTTAGATGGTTCGGGCACGTAGAAAGGATGGATGAAAGAAGATTGACGAAACAGATACATAAGGCGGGCGTGAATGGACAGGCAGGTAAGGGTCGACCTAGGCGAACGTACTTCGACCAAATCGGAGATGTTTTGAACAAAGGTCAGGTCAAGAGCACCCAGAACCGGAGAGCGTGCATGAAGATAGTTATGAAAGTGGAAGAAGCGAAAGAAGTATGCCAGGACCGTAGCAAGTGGAATTCCATAGTCTCTGCCTACCCCAATGGGAAAGAGGCGTGACCATATGTATGTATGGTATGCGCGAACTTCGAAGACTCACTCTCCTTTCCTAGGGAAGGAAAGTGGGCATTCGAAGAAATATAGAGAGGAAAGTTTCCTGTAATTTTTCTGCACTGTGTGTGTAGGATTTGTGGTGTTACAATTAGATCAATCATTCATAAGAACTCACTTGCCAAGATGCTTGTAGGGGCAGACATGGGTTTTTACGACTAGTGGGCAATCGGCGATTAATTCATAGTCAAAACAACCAGTGGGTACTCTCACTCCTGTAAAGTTAATAAAAATGTATTTAGGTAACCTTAAATGTGAGTAACACGGTCTTTTAACAGTTAATATAAGGTAATATAGGTACTCGAACAGTAGAGTAGCACTAACTGATCAGAGTTTCAGCTGGGAAGAAACGCCGACATCAATCGGTCGCACCGTAGCGGTTTCACTAGTTATATGAAAATATGATGTAGCTTTGATAATATCAGGATTAAGTCTAGCTTATATATCATGTGTATGACTGAAAGACGCGAAGTAAGTCGGTAAGTGTAAAAAAAATTACCTGTTACCCTTTCTGGTTCACATTGCGCTTGACAAATTTCTCTAGTATCATAGTTGTTGGCATTGCCGAGACATCCTCCGTACCTGAACTGCAGACACTGGCTTATCGTAGTGTTGTAGTACCATATCACGTGGTCAGACTCACATGGACCTCTCACGTTCGGTAATTTGCATGCATCTGTGGAATTATGCGTAGGGTCATCAGGTCTAGCGCAGCCGGCGTCGACTTTTGTCAATCGGTTTATTCGACCAATGATGTCGTAGCGAATGTGTTCATATGGTCCTGTGACCGAATTATCCAACGATATCATTGGTTGATTGTGTCCATCGATTGAAGTCGTTGCTGCCATGCTTTTAATGAGTCTCCCTTCAAAGTAGTTAACTTAAGATGATAAATGATAATTATGTCTGATTTTGTAGGTAATGTTTTCAAAAAAAATCAGTTACTCTTTATTAGGAGACCAAAAGATTTTGACAGGTGATTAACGGCAGCAATAGCAGTTCTGTATTCAGTCAACGCAAAGTGCCGATACAGCTGCAGGTCGTCCGCGTATAGACGGAAGTTAGAGGATATGACTCGAACGACAGAGTTAATGAAACCGGAGAAAAGCAAGGGAGAAAGAACGCCTCCTTGAGGTACACCCACAGTGAGATCGCGCCAATCCGAATATGAATCTTCAGGCAGACACACTGCGAGCACCCACGAAGATATGAATGGAACCAGGACACAGATTCCGAGGAAAACTTAAGTGGTTTAAGGATACCAATCAACACATTGAACTCCACGGAGTTGATCGTGTCAGATTCATATAGTTATAGTCATATAGTTTATAGTTTATATGTTTATGGGTAAAATGTGGTTCTGTTTTTGGCGAAAATTTATAATTTTTAACATAACTCGAAAATGTTAAGTGCTTAGCATAAAATCATCTATAACTGACCAAATAGGACTTGACTCGCGGGCGTGGTCACGGAATCTCAAATATGACATTGTATGGATGTGTTCACACCGAAAACTAATGTCTCGTCCGCGACAGTGAGTGTTAAAACCGGATCCATATTACTGTGACTTTGCTGTCCATCTGTCTGTCTTGGGCTTAGTTGGTCTCATGAACCGTAATAGGCACAAAGTTTCAAGTTTCACAGATGATGTAGTTCTGTTGCCTAAAACAAACAGAATATAATAAATATTTAAGGGGCTCCCATACAACAAACCTGATTTTTTTGCCCTTTTTGGTACGAAACCCTTTGTGGGCAAATTCACTTGGCCGGTTTTTCTCAGTAAAGTATATCAAGCTGAAATTAATATCAAATACACAAGTTCAGTAGACTTGGAGCTGTGAAAAAATTAAACTTCTAAGCTAACGCATACAAAAGATACGAGTACATCCATTTATGCTTAAGTTTCGACACTCGCAAGGGAATCACAACCTACTTTACAGGACTCAGACATGATTTGTACGCAATTTGAAAAACTGGCCAAGGGCGAAACGGACTATGTTTTTTATTTATGGCCCAACACTTGTCTTTCCACTAGTTTTCATAATATTTTGTAGACTAGAGACAATAATGTTTACCATTGTAGTGCCATAGTGGGGGGAAATGTGCGTCAATGGGAGTCTTTATAATTTATTATTGTTTTAATATTTAATTAATACTAACCAAAACATAAGATTTTACAAACAATATGAGCCTATGTTGCTTATAAATAAATAAAATATATAAGTAGTTTGTCGAAGCGAAGCGAGCTTCATCCCAAGTCTACTCGTACCCATCGTACTTTGGTCAAATATAAATATTTGATCGATGCTCGTACCTACTCGTAAGAGCTAGAAGTATGTAGATAATATAGGGTTCTGTTATGTAAATCCTACAAGCTGTGCAGTTCGAGCACAGAGTAGACCAAACGGCACAGAGTTTTAGACCTACCTACGATGGCGACGTGAAAAATTGCACACAAACAAAACACGTGCACTCCATTATAAGTGCATTATTAAGTCACACTTGCCCCGCGTGCTTATGCCGCGGGGTGCGACCGATTGATGTCGGCGTTTGTTCCTAGCTGAACCTCTGATCCGTTAGTGCTACTCTGCTGTTTTAAGTACCTATATTACCTTATATCAACAGTTAAAAGACAGTATTCCTCACATTTAAGGTTACCTAAATACATTTTTTATAAACTTTACAGGAGTGAGAGTACCCGCGCATTATAAATTAATCGCCGATTAAAAGAGTTTGCAATCCACTCGGTAAATAATATAGACAGAACTCCACAAGAACAGATATATTTCAATCCTTTCAATATAATATACATTTCGGTTCGTAAAACTCTGCCGTTCGTGTCGTCGCCATAGCCAGAATGAATCTTTTTCTATTCGCCATTATTCAAATCCGATCCCGTCGCACTTATTCTAATAAGAAGTGTATTATGATTTTTATATTGATACCGTAAATCATTAATATTTATTTCTTTAATTTATCATCATTTTAAATATGATAATGGGTAATATTTTCATTTACATTTCTATTAAAAAAAATGTAACTTCAAATCTAGACTTCCGTTCTAGATACGTAATCAAAATAAAGACTTATTATGGTTTTTATATTGATAGCTTCAGTCAATATCGTTTCCTTTTCTAATTTATGATTTTGATCGTATATGTATAATGGCGAATGTTTACATTGAAATTATTAAAATCTAACATTCGGCCTTTCCTGACATTAAGTTTGGCCTCAAACTTATAGCTAACTCACTCTCAGTACTACACCCACTCTCAGTAGGTACTACACCCACTCTCAGTACTGTACCCGTGGATCTATCAACACGGCACCTAGCATTCTTAATATCCCTTCTCAGCAATAACTTTCTTAGTTGTTCCTTATTCCTTCCTTCATGAAGATTGAAAATACCCACGGATCTATCAACGCGGCGCCTGTATTTTCAATCTCCAGCCGACTAGCATATCAAGAAAGCCCGTGGATCTATCAACACGGCACCTAGCATTCTTAATATCCCTTCTCAGCAATAACTTTCTTAGTTGTTCCTTATTCCTTCCTTCATGAAGATTGAAAATACCCACGGATCTATCAACGCGGCGCCTGTATTTTCAATCTCCAGCCGACAAGCATATCAAGAAAGCCCATGGATCTATCAACACGGCAACTAGCTTTCTTAATATCCCTTTTCAGCAATCATGTTTACTACAACCTCACACTTAAACTTTTAAATACACATTCAACTCATCTGAGCATAAAAGAAAGATGAGAATTTAACTATGAAGATACAGATTCGCTAGTTCCACTACTATTTTGTACGTTATTGTCATCGTTAGTTAAGATGGATACCCAAGGATTAATGCGATCAGCTGTCTGTACATTACAATAACTTTGTGTTAAATTAGTTCCCAGTATGCATGAACCGCCGGGCGCCACTGGACATACCCTCTGCTAGTAACCAGAGACGCCCGGCAACGGACGTTAGAGCGGCCGCGGCCTTGGGCCGCGGAATTAAAAAAAAAAAAAAAAAGTATGCATGAAACCACATATCTGTCTTTTCTAAAACTGCGTAGTGGTGTATATTTTAGTACCTTTACTTTGGCCCTCATTGTTCGGTGTTGGTTTCAATAGTTTCACTAAATCACCTAACTTACTATACTGTTGGCCTTAGTCCTACCGTATTTATGTTTCCGAGCCTTTAAGTAGGTACTTGTGTAGCCTCTTAGTAGGTACTGAAATTAAAAACGTTATCCCCTTTCTAACCATTGGGATAACAAATAGTACTTCTGATTATGTCTTGCCTACACCTTTATTTGAGGGTCATTTTCATAAAGCTTTATCCTAACCTCTTTCCCCAAGTTTATCATAATTTGATTTATTTTGGATTCATCGCAATAACGTTTGAATTCATTAGACGATTATTAGACGATTTGAGAAACATCGGTACATATATCAATACATATAATAAAATTGTAAGTGGTCGATGTCTCTACATCGAAGATATAATAGAGAAACCGTTGTAGGGGGGCTTTATGAACGCAATAGAACACAAACAATGGTTTTTAGATTTTTGTCTGTTTGTCTGAATGTTTGAACACGCTAATCTCAGAAACGCCTTAACCGATTTGAATGCGATTTTCATTCATGCGTTGTGGGTTATTTAACTTAACATTTAAGGTTTGTTTTATATCAATCGGTTCATAAATAAAAGAAGAGTTATGTCGATCTAAAATAACACGCAGGCGGAGCCGCGGGCATCAGCTATACATAATAAATCAGTAACTGGTGATCAAGAAAACTATAACAGGCAGGCGGAGCTGCAGGCAACAGCTAGTAATATAATAATATTACAATGCTGGTTTAGTAGATGCAGATTAAAGGTTACGAAAAGTTGTTGTTAAATAAAATTTAGTGAATCCGTCAATTAAATACGTGTGAATTACTTATCAAAAGACGTCTTCACACAAGGTCGAAAGTAATCAATGTGAATGGTGTAAACGGCCTGTCCATGTTTGTGCTATACGTGGTATTAGATTCCGCTTGCTGAACGTTGATCTTAGTGCCACACAGTCAGTTATCGGAAGCCTAACCTTTCTAATTAATAATGCATGGTAATTTCGTTCATAGGGGTTTCTACAAAAAATTGCCACGGGTTTTACCTGTCCTGTAGTGGCCTTCCCTTGCGTTATAATCCTGCCTAACCTAATTTGGTAACATTTGTGTGTAAAGTTTCGCACGTTCGATTATAGATATGTAATACTGATCTTTGTATCAAAGCGTCCTTTAAGGTCATAAACGATTGTTGTTGTTCGATAATCTAACGCCACATTACCTCTTTTCTAGTCAAATCCGTAAGTGATTTTGCTATATAATTATAGTAGTCAAAATGGGAACACATTTCCTAAAGTAACTAGCTAACCGATGAATTGTCGGATCTCTTGTATATTTACGTTGTGTGGTCTTGGAAAACGTTCTACTGCATCTTTTTTTTTATCTTTTACAGGCCTAATTCCATGCTCGTCTATTTCATAACTGAGATACTCATTTTGATCTTGAAAGAAGTTACATTTTGTATGTTTAGTGTAATAATAGCCTTCCATACTAAACATGTCTTGGTGTCACAAACCCAGTTAGGTGTTCATTATAAAATGTCACTAATTGAAACTTGATAGTAGCCACTTGCCAAGTCTAATACGTTAAGATATTTATTCTTGGAATAAATGTATGACTACTTCGGTGACGTAGTCGATAGTGTACCCACTTTCGACGCCGGAGTACTATGTATAAATATTTGTATATTTACAAAAAAATAATGTATATAAGTATTTTTATCAGCTTATCTAGTACTCATATCACAAGCTTTGCCTAGTCTGAGACTTGATGGCTTTGTGTGAATTGTCCAAACATATTTATTTATAAGACTGAACTATGACCTCACTATTCTGTACTGTCAAATCACTAATTATTAGTGAATTAATTGATGATTAAAAATAAAAACAAGAACGATTATAAGATCAAATACAGTATACAAACACATAGTTTGCGATTCTTTATTAAAAAGAAATTAAATAAATTTAAATTATTTATTTTAGTTGTAGGCATCTATTCCATTGGGCTCTTCTGCTGTGTTATTCTCAATAAAATTTGCAACCATTTCTCGCACTATTTCACATTCAGTATGAAATAAAATAAAATAAAATAACGTTTATTATCTTTGAAATTTTTATAAATTATTTGGTTTCGTCAAAAGTTGGTGTGACTCTACCGAGGGTTCCAAAATGCAACGAGACTGAGAAGAGCCCTCAAGAAACTCAGTTCGGCTTTTTTCCAAAATATTTAATCTTAAATCTAATACAGAGTTATTTAAAAAGGAGCAATACGTGTTACAACCAGGCAGCCTTGTCATCTAAGAAATCATTAATACTATAACGCGCTTATATATCACGCTCACTATAGCGTTTTATTAGTTTTTTAAATTTATTAACAGATAAATTTGCTATTTCGGTTGGCAATGTATTGTACATTCGAATAAAGTTCCCCGCAAAAGAATTACTCACTTTATGAAGCCTAAATTTAGGAACAGCCAGTTTATCCTTATTTCTTAAGTTTAGATTATGATTATCACTATTTTTCACAAATTTACTTTTGTTCTTGAGGGTATACAATAAAATTTCATAAATATACTGTGAATACAATGTAAGGATGTTAATATGCTTAAACTTATCTCTTAATGACTCCCGAGACCCCATTCCATAGATAGTCCGGATAGCCCTCTTCTGCAACACAAAGATGCATTCAATATCGGCAGCGTTACCCCACAGTAGTATGCCATATGTCATGATACTGTGGAAGTAGCTGAAGTAGACAAGACGCGCCGTTTTAATGTCTGTAAGTTGTCGGATCTTTTTGACAGCATAGGCTGCTGAACTAAGCCTGGCCGAAATTTTCCCGATATGAGGCCCCCATTGCAATTTGGAGTCTAACGTTATGCCCAGAAAGACAGTGTCATCGACCAATTCTATTATATCATCCCTAACCTTAACACTGGTTTTAACAAGTCTTACATTAGGTAAGGTGAATCTTACACATTTAGTTTTATTTTCATTTAATAATAAATTATTAGCACAAAACCAGTGGACTATCCTAGAGAGGGCAATGTTTACATCGTCAAGTTCGCGCTGTCCACGTTTAACTTTAAATATTAAAGAAGTGTCATCAGCAAACAAAACTACCTCGTGGTCGTCTCTTATGAGGTGAGGGAGATCATTAATATATACTAGAAAAAGAAAAGGTCCCAAAATTGAACCCTGCGGTACCCCCATTGCTACAGGAGAACCAGGTGACTGTTTACCATTGATCACTACTTTCTGGACCCTATCACTTAAGTAAGAATTGACGAAATTCAAGGCCGTCCCCCGGATTCCGTAATGATCAAGTTTCTTAATTAAAGTCTGGTGCTGAACGCAATCGAAGGCCTTAGATAAGTCACAGAATACACCATAAGCATCATATGACTCATCCCAGGCCCTGTATATACACTCTAATAATTTAATTCCGGCATCAGTGGTGGACCGACCACGAGTGAAACCGAATTGTTTTGTATGTAATAGTTTATTAACGTTAAAGCGATTTTGCATTTATAATTTTGATAATTTTTGATAATTTTTTCAAAAATTTTACTAAATGTAGGTAGTACAGAAATGGGACGGAAATTGGACGGATCTGAAGTACTACCCGATTTAAACAGGGGAATTAATTTACTAGATTTCATTAAATCAGGGAACACACAACTATCAACACAATTATTAAATATTATTACTAGTTCAGGAGCAACCATTTGCCCCGCCGGGCGCCACTGGAAATACGTTCTGCTTGTAACCAGAGACGCCCGGCAACGGACGTTAGAGCGGCCGCGGCCTTGGTCGCGGAACTAAAAAAAAAAAAAAAAAAAAAAAAGGAGCAACCATTTCAACAAAAGAATTTACTAAATACACAGAGATGCCCCAGAGGTCAGCTGTTTTCTTGATATTTAAAGATTTAAAAGTTTTTAAGATGGTGTTTATGTTAACTTTACTGAATTTAAATATAACGTTACAACAAGGAACGTTTGCTTTTAACAAAGATTCTGCAATGGGGGTTGAAGAGGGTTTTTGTCAAATCTACAGGAATTCGGGAGAAAAAAATTTCAAATTCGTTAGCGACCTCGAAGTCTGATGTTGTTATTTTACCATTTATATTAAGTTTAAAATTATTATCATTTAATTTTTGTTGACCTCTTTCCGCGTTTATAATTTTCCAAGTAGATTTAACTTTGTCTGCACTATTGAGAATTTTATCATTTATATATTTTGATTTAGCTGCTAAACAATCTGCTTTAAACTTTTTTGAATAAGTTTTAACATAATCTAGAAATTCAACTGATCTATTAAGCTGTCTTTCTGAGTATAGTTCATAAAGTTTTTGTCTACTTTTGTGTATACCCTCAGTGGCCCATTCACTGAAAGTACTACTATCACTAATCATGACCTCCTTAGACTTGAATATGGAGTTGAACTCGTTGTAAAAAGAATCAAAAAATAATTTATACATTACATTTGGATCTAAGCCAGTGTCTAAGAATGGAATTTTATTGCAAAGTCCAACCCTCATACGTTCCAAGCGGTCACCAGTTATTGGTCTACATAATATTTTACGTTTTATAACTTTTCCTTTAGTGATTTTAAAAGATGCTATTTGCCCACAATGGTCTGAATCTAGCTTTTTTATAATACTTTTACTTTCTGGCAACATATCGCTGTATATATTATCCAGGCAAGTGGCTATTGTAGCACAATATCTAGTAGGCTCCAAAAATAAGTTTGTAAGATTGTGTGATTTAAATAAATTTAAAATATTTTAACTCATAGGCGTATTAACAAGTAAATCGACATTAAAATCACCACAAACTATTAGGTACTTATTAGTTTTTCCAAGTTTACATTGAACTTTGTCAATAAGTTCCTCAAATTCGCAAAAGGCCGAGGTTCCAGGTTTATACACGCATACTACTATGAATTGCTCCATTTCCACGCAAGACAGTTCGACTTTACACTCTAGAGAAAGAGACACGATATCTTTCCGTTCTTTAAATTTAAGTTTTTTATTTAATAAAATCAAAGATCCCCCCCGTACTGTGGTCACCCTGCAGAATGCACTACCAACCCGGTGATTACTAAAATTGAACATGAGCTCATTCGACTTACGCATATGTTCTGTAATACAAAAAATATCAATATTATCTGAATTCATTAACAGTTCCAACTCTAACTCTTTGCCATGTGTTAAACAACCAATATTTTGATGCCCTATGTTGATATAATTTACATTTTTTGATTTGGTTTGATTTGGAGCGCATTTTTTAACATAATTAATATTTGTAACTAAATTTAATTCAATTAATTGACTATGACTTAAAGAATAAAGTCTGTAAACTACTACGTTCTGTCATATCTGTGCTACTTTACTATGTAAGTCTAGTATGCGTGCTAAACAGTTTCTATATCTATACCAATACCACAAAGAGGAATAATCCGAATGCCTTCTTGTTTAAATTAATCGGGAACGAAGAAACCATATCACAAGGGCGGAGCCGTAGTGATCAGCTATAGTGATAATAAGTTCTAATACTTACGCTTTATTTTTGGTGTGAATAATTTGGAGTTAATGTTTACTTTTTAATTTTGACATTCACATAATTATTTTTCAAATAGTTTTAAATTTTGACATGATTTTAACAAAAATTGTCATTTAATTTCTCATTTATATATTTTAAATTTAGACACTATTTTTTTTTTAAATTTTATTGGACTTTCATATGTATATTATTCAAATATTTTAAATATTTTTTTTTTCTTGTTTTTTTTTTTTTTTTTGTTTTATATTGTTTAGAATCACTAATTACATATTACTAATTATATTTGCATACCGTAAGGTGGAATGTGGCTGTGCACATGTATCATGTTATTTAAACCTGACCCATATTCGCAAATAAATGATTTGATTTGATTTGACTTTTTCCATATTGAACAAGGTAGTTGAGTACCAGTCATCTGGAGGCAAGTCAGTACTTAGCATATCATAATCAGTGTGGCTGCCGTATATATCCGCCTACAACGCGATAAAATCGAATAGTAATGGAAGTAAATCAGTTCATTTGATAGATTACCCACAGCAATCTGACAGCGCCTGTTATAGATTCTGTATAAACCTCCCAAAAATAAAGTGACCAACATCTAGGTTCATTCTTTTGATTTCAAATTTATCACGCCTCTATAACCATTACATGTGTCTTGACAGTGTTGAATAATCACAAAGTCAATGATTTTCGGAGAAAATCATACTAAAGATTATATTTATTATTAGATTATTAAAATATTGAAATTCCCTATTTTGCCTGAAAACAGCAATTATAGTGCATGACGTCGCTATCCCCTACTTCACTGTTCTGACTTGACTGTTTTGTAATTTATGACGTCATTCCTAACGCTAGTAGGCATGGAATGAAATCGCATATGATTTCAAAATAGCAATCATTTCCGTACCTAAACGCCAGGACCATTACACCATTGACAGATTGAATTCAGCAGTGAACTGAACAATTTTCAGTTTTAAAACATTTAATTTAATTTCGTGCATCTATGTACCTTGGCTATCCATCCCTCTATAAGCTGTTTATTTTAATATACATTTGTTCTTTAATGTAGGTATTTATCATATGTGTACTTATTATAAGTAATATTTTTCTCACAAGTAATTCTGAACTGACGTGTTACCCTGTCAACGATTTTTGTAAAGTCGTGAATACTTAAAGATGAATTAGATGTACTTGCGGTAACATCAACGTCCTACTTGACTGTTGACTGTTGAGTGACGTCAGCATCCTTTCTCGTTGTTAACCCCTCATGGCATGGCATAGCTGATAACTCGATGTTATGATTTTGGTATGTCATCCTGGAATTAGACATCACAGAGATACATACATAGAACTACTAGAAAGTAATAACCACATGAGGACTCGAACCCACTGCCTTTTTCTAACAAGGGGAATGCTCTGACCACTGAGGTACAATGACCAATGCCGATGCCATCAAATCATAGCTTCATATATATTTTCTAAATTGCACCATATAAATTATCTTTCTATCCACAGTATAGAGATATCTAAATATTTTAAGAATAAATAGGCTTAGAAGCAAACTCATTGCTTTCAAATACAGAAATATGTATACTGCAATGATATTACATATAAAATATCATTGGTATACTGTGAATCTGGTGTAAGTATATTAGATTGTCATATTAATCTCATTTAGATTTTTATTATGTATCTATCTAATATTATCATAACATATTGTCAAATTTTGATAGTTGATAGTTGGTTTTATTTGAGTACTTTTATTTAAGTACCTAATTTGTATAAGTATTTAAAGGAGTATGCCCACAAAAGTATGGGGATTGGTTTCCAAACAAAAGTCGTTGTGCACAAGTGAAATTTACGTCATTCGGAGGAGTTTTTAATGTATATTCTATAACAACAAACATAATCAATCCAACTCGCCGGACATTCGAGAAAAAAGCATATGATTTTCACAAAATTAGGTTATGTTTATCACGAGCTGGGCGTTTAATAATTGCCTACATATTGCGTTTTCTATGGTATGGCGAGGGAAAGTGTCGGACTTTATTGGGTCATGAAAGAGAGCGATGTAACTTACCCGATTTTTGTTATTATTTAATCAGTAGAGCAGTCAATCTAGTAATACAGATGTCTATTGAGTAAGGTACCTACCTACCTACATACAATGTAAATAAAACAAATAAGTATAACATAATTTCAATTCTTTTATTTCATTCATTTTCATATGAAAACTCATCAAAAATATTATCTAAATAACTTGCTGGAGCAAACACATCATTGTGTCTACCCCAACCCAGATACCAAGTTATTGCCATAACATGGGCACAACAGCCGACGGTCCTGTTACCTACTAAACAGCTGCAGCAATAACCTGTAATTGCAGAAACAGTGTTGGCAACATATTCACTACGGCTTATTAATAAATAAGTGTGGTATGTCCTGCCTCCAATATGCCTGGACTTCATTCTTCCCCTCAATAAATAATGATTTGTACCTAGAATAAGAGGGATGTCATCCTCTATTTCATTATTTACTTCTAAACTGTAAGTACCATTAGCTCTCACATGTTCACCATAATATGAACGAGCTTGTTTTTATCTGGTATGTCCCCAATGCAAGTTTTTTTAAATCAGATATGGTGAGTCTTGGAAACCCTTCTAAATGTGGGTGGTGAGCATTAATTGTTATAAACGTAGCTCGACGCCTGTTTAGATTTTCTTCACGAACTATATTCGCAAGAATATTTTCCATATTTAGTCGTTGTCTTGCAATGGCAACATACTCAGATGCTTCCGGTTGGTCTTCAATGAGAGGATGGAATTTATTGGTAAGCGCACATCCATTTCTGAAATCTATCATCTTCTTCGTCTTGCCGAAATAATTTAAAGTCACGTTTGAGACGACCATTGACAACCTCAACGACCCATCTCCACATTGTGACACATCGTGACTTATTAGCCTGTAATGTGGTCAGCTGGTGTTCACCCTCAGACAAAAACTCAGGCATATGGGCTTTATAACCATATTCTCTCAATAATGGAACTACATCTCTAAATCCCCTATCAAGGATGAAAACATCTCCCTCTCGAAAATAACTTCTCATAGCACCAGTGATCTCGCGAAACTCATTGCTCATAATTCTAGCATCATTTATTGTGGCTTTATAAGGACCTAAGCAGTCTAAAATGTAACCATCACAACAGACTATCATAAATGGCTTTACCAAATTCTGGTGTTTGTGCAAACTGTAGGTGTTTTTCTGAAATAAATAATTGCTGCTACTTTGCACATACACATATGTAGCATCACATATGACAATGGCAGGCTTGATTTCACTATCCAGATGAGGATTTCCAAATAAACCCTCAGGAATTATTTTATTCCTTAAAGCTACTTCTGCTATTGTCATATGATTGAGACCTAGATATAAGGGAACCAGCTGTTGTGCCATGCAATCTCTAGCCTTCGACATATACCTTTCCAGAGTGCTACGGGGTAATTGAAATAGACTGCACAGCCTTTCGTTGCTATCACCAGTACGCAATTTCACTAAATAAATGGATAGAGCGATACTAGCAGAAGGTACTTCGTTGTGAAGATTGCTCATTTCTCTTAAAAGATCATGGAATTGCGCTGATGTGAGTCCTAGCCAATAGTGGCAGAGATTTGGTGGCATTGCACTTATATTGCTAAGGTCCAGAGACTCCAGACTCGATCTCTCCATCATTCGAAACATTTGGTCAACCTGAGTTGCCGTAAAATCTCTATAATTTGAATCTAACTGATCCCAGCAGTCATTTTGCAAATGGTATCTGCATATCCGAGCAGAAGGTGGGACATAAAATCTATAATGCCGAAGTAAGTTTTGCTTTACTGCAGCTGGTACCAATAACCGTTCAACATTTTCGCATTGAGGAAAAATACAGTGTCTTGATGACGATAATGCACGTTTATGAGTTTGTGATACTATCTTCACCGATTCTTGCTGTTGAGGTTGTAACACAACAGGTGGCATTGGAGGAGGTTCAGGTATTTGTGGAGATACATCAACTTCCATGTTTCCAACAAATCTAGGATAGTCCTGATGAATTTGCCTTTGAAGATGTCTCCTAGCAGTTGTCCAACATGCCACACAAACTCTAGTAATGCGGCCTACCTGAAAATAATGCACTTGCATTATCATTTATGAAATAAAACAAACATAATTTACAAATAAAAAGACAGGACTGTTTTTATGTACCTACTACTCTATGACACTTGGAGACAAATACCGTTCATTAGAGACCTCTTTCATCAAAATTCATTCAGCCTGATGGACAATTATGATAGATGGATATCAATGGATATACATACATACTGTCAAACAACATTACCCTCCTTTCTTTAGCAGTCAGGTAATAATATATTAATATACCTAATAAGACTGTTGTTGTTAGTCTTATTTTGGTATGGTTTCCTTAGACACAAATAGCTTTTTAGTTAACTAGCAGAGGCTATTCTTTACTACTTAAGAACCTCTAAATAAAATAGGAAAATATAATACTAACCAAATGGGGTAGTGTTTGTTGAACTATAACACTTCTTTCAGGACAGTTAGGGTGCACAAGATGAGTGCGAGATCTTAGAATGGACATACCACAACCTAAGCATACACTTCTATGTCCAAACATTGGAGGTGGTATAGTCTCTCCTTCAGGTACTTGTTGTAGTATTTCATAGCATTCAAAGCATAGGTTATCTTCAGGAGAGGCCTGCAAAAATAAACAACAATTTCAAAATCGGATTGCTAATCCATGTAAAATAATATTCTAAAACATAATAGGTAGGTACTGTGAAACAAGATTATATTCTTCACATGACAAGATTATATTGTTGCTTGTTTTTATATATGATTACTTTTGTATTTTACTAAATAATTATAACACGATAAATAGATATTACTTACCGGTGTTGGTGATATCCAGACACGAAGAATGTTTGTCATGAATGCAGTCGCGTCTTGTAATAGACGCCGGCGCTGGTGTGATAGTCTCATGAAACAGTTGATACACCGTAGTCGATTATCCGCCATCGTTCACACAATAAATAAAGAGTATATATCTCGATGTTTTTGCTGATTATTATAGCTACGGAGGAACACTAGGCTCGACTCGACGTAAAACTTATAAAAATCTAAATAAGCACTGAAATCACAACAAACGAAAAAAGAATCACGAGAGCGGCAACGTCAGTGAAAAAAAGTGACATTTAATGTTATGTTACTCAAGTGAAATCCCACTTAATGTTGCCATAAACAGATTCGCAATTAAGTACGTTTTTTTACAAATTATAGATATAAATTATTGAATGTACGTATTGATGTATAGACATTATATACTATTTAATATGTAATATGATATTAATAATAAAATATCATTAATTACATAATAATAACATATAATTATATTTAAAGTTTATGTATTAAATTTAAAAAAAGCCTTCTCCAGAATAACCTTTAGTTTATTTTACTATTGTTTTTAGTTTATACTACACTTCACTACAGAAAACTTGAAACAGTTCGTGTACGTGTACTGATTTAATACGCGGAAATTGGTAGAGTTACATTTTAGTGTATTTACTGGCAATACTTGTAATAACGAAAGGAAATTGACGATCTTGCATTTTTGCAAGTCATATAAATAGCAAATTATTAAACGTATTTTTTTTTGGCGAAGTTATGGCTTAGTATTTTGAAAGTTGTTATGAAAATTAAAGACAGTATTTTTAATTATATTTTGATTGTTGCACACTCCGAAACCATGATTGGGCTTACTCCTTTGTAGCATTGCTTGTTATTAAGGAATGTGTTAATTATTAGATGCCAAAAATAAACTGTCACAATTTAAAAAAATACGATAAGTAAATAAATATGACAAAATAGTTTCTCACTACATGAGAACAATATAAAATAAACCTACAGTATGTTGTAGTAAACTCATAATAATAATCTAACCCAACATCTATGTATAAATGTGTGATATGGGGTCCAGATATTTGACAAACACACATTAACTTTTAAACACATACATATTCTAGATAAATAACACCCCGAAACAAGTTGTAAACTAAGGAATACATATCATCACGCCTTTTTCCCCGAAGGGGTAGGCAGAGGTGTGCAAACACACCCACATCTCGCCAGCTATGCTAGGTCCCATGTAATAGGGGGCGAGCCTATTGCCATTTACCGGGCACAATTTCCAGACTCTGGGATAATTATCTGGGTTCATAATAAACTAAGTAATCCTATACAAAATATATATTATATTTTGTGTCTGTGGGTTAACCTTACTCGTTTTATGATACCTATTATTATATTTCCTACTAGGTACTTACTATATTTAACAAGCTAATAGGTAGATAGAATCACTTGCAATGATTCAAAATATTATCAATTAAGCCCGGAACCCGGAACGTATTTACATAAGTTATGGTTAGTAATACCTAAGTGTAAAGTTTTAATAGGTAATCACCGAACCCTATACTAAGTGGCGACTACAATACTACACTTGTCTGTTGCTGAGGGGCCATTTCCCAGGGAGTATCTTCCTCTGAAAATGGAACATTCCACTGATTCCACCCTGGAGCGCCGCGAGTGGGACCGGGTGTACCGCTCCTCTTTTTTGGTTCTTCCCCATCTCGTCTCGCGGGTCGATTCCAGACTTGAAATCGCACTCCCTGAACTGGAACTGCGCCAACGCCGGCGATTTTCACGTCTCCTGCTCGATCATCGCCGCGTCAATCGTCAAATTTGTCGTTGAGCTTATCTCAACAAATTCCATTTGGTCGGTTGTGATTCGTAGATCCCACTTCTGATAAAAGAGTTTGCAATCCACTCGGTAAATAATATAGACAGAACTCCACAAGAACAGATATATTTCAATCCTTTCAATATAATATACATTTCGGTTCGTAAAACTCTGCCGTTCGTGTCGTCGCCATAGCCAGAATGAATCTTTTTCCATTCGCCATTATTCAAATCCGACCCCGTCGTACAATCGTACAATCTAATAAGAAGTGTATTATGGTTTTTATATTGATACCGTAAATCATTAATATTTATTTCTTTAATTTATCATCATTTTAAATATGATAATGGGTAATATTTTCATTTACATTTCTATTTAAAAAAATGTAACTTCAAATCTAGACTTCCGTTCTAGATACGTAATCAAAATAAAGACTTATTATGGTTTTTATATTGATAGCTTCAGACAATATCGTTTCCTTTTCTAATTTATGATTTTGATCGTATATGTATAATGGCGAATGTTTACATTGAAATTATTAAAATCTAACACGATTGCCCACTAAGTAGTCGTAAAAAGCCGTGTCTGCCACTACAAGCATCTTGCCGAGTGAGTTCTTATGAATGATTGATCTAATTGTAACACCACAAATCCTACACGCACAGTGCAGAAAATGAGAGGAAACTTTCCTCTCTATATTTCTTCGAATGCCCACTTTCCTTTCCTAGGAAAAGAGAGTGAGTCTTCAAAGTTCGCGCATACCGTACTACAACAAATGCGGCTCCAACACTGTTTCGGTATTATTTGTTCGATTATTCATACGGAGAATTACTACGAAAACGTTTCGTTGAACGACGTTGAACGACTTTCTTCCGACGAACATTAGTTGGAAAGATTTGATTTCGATACACGGTCCATCGACGAACTAGGCAACACCAGGTAGGATCCGTACACTTTCTACTCTGAGATTGTTAAAATCATCGAATTAGTATTTTATTATTAGTATGATTCATCGAACAAAGAATTTTGAAATTATACTCGGTGGTTATTTGACTTCTGTATCATACGATAAAGCCCATTTGTACTTGGATGGAATCTTTTAACCAAATATCCAAACAAAGTCTTCAACTTTATTATGGAACAGCCGGTGGTTCAAGTCCACTCCACCCAGGTACTATAGATCTAATACTCCATGGATTGACACCGGGCCCATAGTGTGATAAAGTGGAGAATACATCGCAGACGACTGAGAGTTTTAAAAAGTACGAGTGCGTTTGATTAAAATACATTATTTTCAGATTTTGCTGCAAGTCATGTGTTGAAGCTGGTCAACTGAGCCTAGAAGAAGCCATATACCCACTATAGTGGTATAGTTTCTGAAATAGTTTGCCCAGAAGCCGAAAAACCAAAATAAAAATAAATATTTTTTGTTTGAAAATCTTTTTATTATGATAATATGAGGTACCTACTCGGATTCTGCCGGGAACATATTACACATATTAAATAGAAATATATACAACATATTATAATAATATACAACATATTAAATAGAAATATTAAGGAAAGAATACACGGTTTAAAGCGGCTGTTAAAAATATAACTTTTTGCTGGCTACACGGTTTAAAACCAACAGTGTTCCATAGTGTCGTACGGGCATGACGTAATTTAGTAAGAAACAACAGTCTTTCCGATTTCAAATCTCTGTTTCAAACAGCCGAGCCGCTATAAACCGTCTAGTTTTTTAATTTTTACTCATCACATAACAGCCGCCGCCGAGTTGACTCACTGTGACCTATTACTTACTTAGTATATTTTAGTGACCGATCGAAGTTTCGGTTTCGGCAAGCTTCAGAGTTTCGGTTCGAGTTTTGTTTTTGGCAGATTTGGCCGAATCTTTCGGTTTCGCCGAAACTCACGTATTCGTGAAATCTATTCGGCAGTCTACGTTGGTAAGACTAATTAACGACGAAAATGGCAAGTTAAAAGAGCACAGACATAATAGAATGATGAAATTATTCTATTGAGTGTTATTAGTATAAGTATTAAACATAGTATTAGCTATATTAGTGTAGGTACTAAACGTATGTATGTGATATTATGATAATAATGTGGGTTAAAGTATGAAATTGCCGTTGTATAGTAGCACACACAACACACAGTAGGTATCGACTAGAAATAATTATCATCCATACTTGAATAGTTTACACTCTTACCGTACTACTTACTTGTAACGTTAATTCAATAATTGTACTTACCTTTAATGTCCCCATGTTTTGATAATAGTGTCTAAAATTGTCACACTTACCTATCATATTGAAAAAGAGCGCTGTCTCCCATGATACAGGCCCTGGCCTAGTATGGGTTTCAGTATCTGAACTTATTGCAATAAAATTATGTACTATTAATTAAGAAACATTTTTGTCAAGTACTACTCGTGTCAATAAACAATTTATTATTATTTATTATTATTATTATTATAATAGATACGTACTTTGAGTTTACATAAAACTTTCTTGATGTGAAATATTCGGGTGAAACCTTTTTCACATGATACCTACATGAAGATTAACTTTCTAACTATCACGGTTCATGAGATACAACGGGGGGACAGACAAACGGACGGAAAGTGAAGTCTCAGTAATAGGATTCCCGTTTTAAGGTCGATTCAGACATAATTATCAGTGAAACCTCTGTTCCGTCCGCCGCAGTACCGGCACAGTGCAAAATAACATAAAAGACATATAAATAAAAATCGTCGACATATAGATAAAATGATTTTATTGTATTACACATTTAGATACATATAAAATCCATTCACTTAACCAAATTATTATGACTCGAACCTATGAGTCAACCTTACTATCCTAGCTATACTAGCCTAACTAAACATCTACAATTCGAAAATAATTTACTCGCTATTACATCTTGATTATGTAGGATAGAAACTCGGTCATCATTCACATCGATTTATGACATTTATTATAAAAATAAATACATAAAAATAAAGTAGTTAGTACATTATAAGCAAAGCTGGGCATTAACTCGTTAATCCGTTAATCGTTAATTAACGAAGTTAACATTTCGAATAACGGATTAACTTTTAAGTTATAAAAATATGTTAATGAACTCGTTAACTTCCGTTACATTTCTCCAAGTCCGTTAATCGTTAATCCAACTCCCGTGGTCGCGTTGTGTCCAGTCACACTGCGACCATACGTCGCTATATTCGCGTGTCCCAAAGACTACGTAACTAGGAGTACAAACCGCCAAACCCTAAAAACAATAAGTTCCACTAATTAGCGTTTCGTCCAGAACGCACCTGAATCTTCCAAATCAAGGGGGGAAGTGCGTGTCGGGCCACGCATAGAATATGGTTTCTTAGTCTCCCTCACGCTCTCGGCCGCTTCATTCTCGAGCACGACTTACTTGCAGAAGGACCTACCGCGTTCCACTTACTCACGCTGGAGACCGTGGCTTGAAGTATGGTTTCCAGCGAGGGGTTGGAGATTCACGCCCAGACCCACTATGAAGACTCGGCACTGACTCGCCCACGTTGAGCACTCCACCAACGTGTGGAGTGTAGTGTCTTCGTCAGAGGCCTCAATGTATTGACACTAGGATGTGACCTCACGATGGATGCGAAACAGATACTTACCGAAGCATCCATGCCCGGTAATGATTTGCGTCGCACGATAAGTGAGGTCACCGTACTGCCTCTGCAGCCACTCGTCCATGATCGGCCTCACCGCCATGATGGTAGGGGTTCCCCACCTCGGTCACTCAAATACACATAGCCATGCAAAGTTTCATGTTTACCGTTTGGGAGGAAAGCCGAGGACGGACGGACAAACAGATAGACGGACGAACATGACGAAACTGTAAGGGTTTCGAGACTTGAACTACGAATTACTAAAACCGAATAAAATCAATATTTCAGGGGACTCACATAGAATAAACTTGTTTTTTGCCTATTTTTGGTCGGTTTAACCTGTTAACATCCAGAACCAACAGTAAGAAGATGCAATTTTTATTACGTGTTAACGAATTAACGATTAACGTTATATTGCGTTAAAATTTCTAAAAAGTAACGCATTAACGTTTAACGAAGTTAACTATTTGAGTAACGGATTAGAGATTAACGAAGTTAACTATTTGATTAACGGTGCCCAGCTATGATTATAAGCTATTGGTACGATCGCAAAAAGGCGGCTTGCCACGTTGAGATTCAACTGTCAAATTATTCCATTTATGGCACATTAACAAAATAGCATAATCAGCGACCGAAAGCGCGGCAATAACGCGTCGCGTCGAAAGGAAAAAAATAGGTATAAGCTGCGCACGATCTGAGTGGGATGGAACAATAAACGCTCAGTGATGTCATCAATGGCTGAAAAGTACGGATAACAAAACAGCATTATATTTTAATCTACGTCACTATGACGTCACCAACATGGCCGCCAGTCCCATTGCCATCTTGCGCGGTTCATACATAATAATGGAAGAATATAAACCTACAAGTATATTTGTTTGTAACCTAACACATTGTGGTTTGTTGACATAGATTGATATCTAATTCCCATAATAGTCTATTCATTGTGCACAATGTTATTTAATAATTAACCAATATTACAAGTATTTTTTAAATGTTTTTATCTTGAGAATAGGAGCAGGTCCTCAAGTCGACTTCGTATTTTTGTTATATTTGTTTCTCAGACCTTTCGTCTGGAATTATGATGTTTTTTTTTATTTGAAAGCTGTGGTGGTCCCATTGGTCAAGTTCTGACAATTTTAAGTGGTTTCTTTTTGCAAAAAAATAAAAATAAAACTGAACCACTTTTTCTTACAATTTATTCTTTACTAGCGGAGCCGGCGGCTTCGCCCACTTGACAAATTATAGGTATAGACAAAAACCTTCCTCGAGAACCACTCTATCCATTGCGTAGTTTTAAAGATATAAGCATAGATACATACGGACGGAAGCGACTTTGTTTTATAATATGTAGTGATAGTGATTTAAATATAATAAATAAGTTATTCTGCTGAGCTTTAAAATAATAAAAAAGTGCGAAATGTTTCGTCTTAGTCAGAAGAATAGGTTACTAGTGTTTAGAAATTAATTTTAAGTAGGTTTATGTCGGTCACTGATCAATGCTTACAACGGGTATAGTCTAAGAGCTGTTAGCGTCTATTTCTTGCGCAGTGGTTGGTCAGCCTGCGCCTCCGCCTCTAGAGGGTCGAGCTGTCCTGCCTCCACGCATGACTTACAGCAGAATCTGAAATTAAAAAAAAACAGTCTTATCTTCACACAGAAAGCATTACTCTAAAAATACATGACTTTTAGTCACGACCCGTTCAATAGTTTTCAGTTAATCGTATCCCAATAGACAGACATTCATTTCAAATGGAGTAGTGGTGCCTATGTGTACACGGCTGCCGTCTCTGAGGTCCCGGTTTCGATTCTCGGGTCGAATCAATTATTTGTGTGATGCACAAATGTTTGTTTCGGAGTTTGGGTGTTTTCTACGTATATTTAGTATGTGTTTCGAAATATGTATGTTTATCAAAGTACATATTTAAATAAGGAAAACGCGGCACAATCCGTCTGGCCAGCGTGGCAGGTGATGTTGATGGTGATGACGTAAGTGGAGCCACAGGTAAGGGCTAGTTTTGGGTGCAAAGGGGCTCTACCAACATCTTTAGGGCCCCAGCGACCTCACCTGCTAGTGGCGCACCTGCTGATCAACGGACGAGGCTCGTTAATTTACGGTACCTATGGAGTGGCTTCGGCCCCTACGTGGGTACCAGGTGGTACAACAGTGTTGGTCCGGGGAGTACCACCGTGCAGCTGTGCTAAAGCCCCCCAAGTAACCCAGCCCAGGCTAGGTTGCGTTAGGAGTTCAGCAGCTGCACCGCCGGGCCCGGGGCGATGTATGGTAAAGCAGGCATGGGACCAGTGGGGGCGAAGCGGAGTCTAGTGTGGGTGGTGTGGGTCGATTCGCCGGCCAGGGAGACCCTTAGCAACAGCGTTGCCGCGGCCGCCCGCAACACAGTCTTGGGGCCCGCCTGGGACCAACCACCCCAGGAGGCTGCCCCATATTTTGTGCATAATCCTGACATGGGATCGCCGCTCCGGGTGGTAACCGGTGTGGGGTAGCGGCAGCCTTGCATCAGGGGAGTTTGGGAGCCCATCCGTCCAATGGGTCGGCTCCGACCTAACCACACGGTTCTAGACGAAGCCCCTGCGCTTTGTCACTTACTGCTGCACCAAATGTCGCCCTGTCTTCTTCTTTTCTTCACGCTTCGCTCGGTGCTCGACACGCGTAAAGCCAGTGGCCCTGACGGCATTCCGGCGGTGGTACTACGGAAATGCGCAGCTGAGTTGTCTCCTGCACTAACTCGTATGTACCGCCTGTCTTACTCCACAGGAATCGTGCCGGAGGTCTGGAAGGAGGCGAACGTACAACCGATCCCCAGGAAAGGGGATCGGTCTGATCCAGGCAACTATCGACCCATAGCTGTCACCTCAGTCATCTGCAAGGTGTTGGAGCTCATCATCAACAAGCAGCTCATGCGATACCTCGAAGATCACTCGCTAATAAATGATCGGCAATACGGCTTCAGGCCAAAACGATCAACGGGTGATCTTCTGGCATTCGTAACGCATGTCGGGGGTGAGGCTACGTAAAGGTACGGCGAGTCCTTGGCGATTAGCCTGGACATCGCCAAAGCCTTCGATAGAGTCTGGCATGATTCGCTCCTTTCCAAGCTTCCGGCATGGTCTACCTCCTCAACTGTGCAGCTGGCTGGCCAGCTTTCTGAACGAACGCCGAATGCGGGTCGTCTGCGATGGCCAGGCTTCTTGCTTTTTGCAAATGAATGCTGGAGTGCCGCAGTAGTCCGTGCTGTCACCAACTCTCTTCCTTCTGCATATCAATGATATGCTGTCCCTCGGGAACATTTATTTATTTATTTTATTTATTTATTTATGTGCACACGTGAAAAATAAAATAACAAGAAAATGAACAATAAGGATAGATTGAGTGCAAAGGCACCACTTATTTCATAAGAAATCTCCTCCAGTGGGCCAGGGGAAGGAAATGCTTGATAGAATAAGTCTTATGTGTGCGTAGGTGGATCTATATTACACAAATACATATATATAGATATTTACAGATTAGGTTATAATAATAATAATATATAGGTACAATATATACTTACATACATGAAAAAATAGGAACTATAAATAGATATATACAAATATATATTAATAATATACATACATACATACAGATATTTAAGACAGAGAGGAGAGATAGTGTTCCTTCACTATGTAAAAATAGTGTTGCAGCGCTTTACGCTGGATGTGTCTGATACTCAGTTTACCTAGCTCGCGTTATGCCTAAACTTCATTTTCGATTAGCTTTTAGCCTAAGTATCTGTTTGCCTAAGTCGCCATTTGCCTACTTCGCATAAGGCTTTACGCTGGATGTGTCTGATACTCAGTTTACCTAGCTCTTAGCTCCTTATTCGCATAATATCAGATTCGCAAAATATGAGATTCTCAAAATATGAGATTCTTAAAATAGCAGATTCGCAATATAGCCGAAATTGTACACTTAAGTTGAAAAATAATATTTATATTATAGCTAGCTTTATAAAATATTAAAACTAAAATTATTTTAATTTTAAATTGTTTTATTTTTATGATCGCCTGGTACTTTTTCAGAATAATGAGTTCAAACATTCAATCGGTTTTCACTGAATTTAAAAGAATTTTAAAATCTTGAAGGC